>JAWRVF010000220.1:0-455434 GCA_036785485.1 Physcomitrellopsis africana | reverse complement strand
ATTATATTATACCAAGGTAGAAGGATCATTCCAATATTTGATCATTATTGAGGCCTTTATAACTTTTTTCAAATAAAACATTTGAAATACCATCAAAAGTAGTTCCTACCTCCAAAAGTATCACCAAATATCAAAAGTCTCTTTCAAGGTTGTGATACTAAACACATTATATCTATTAGGGACATATACTTTGGAGGTTCACAAAACCTTCTAGAATATTTTAGAGCTTGGTAAATTACTGAAAGTTGATCAAGAAGCTTCATAGTTAATAGAAGGAGCTTTGAAAAGCTTTCCATTTGATAGAAGTTGCTCGAGAAGCTTCCGTGTTGGTAGAAGCTACTCAAGAAGCTTCTTACTATAATAGAAGGCACTTGAAAAGCATCCTAGTGATGATATATGTAAAAGTTGAGGCTGAAAAGTTCTTCAATCTTGACAATGCATTTTTTGGAATTCTAGCTCATCTTTCTTAGTGTTGTTTCGTATACTTATTTGGTTAATTCAAATTCTTGTTGATTTCTTCTTAGAACCTTATTCTAATATAAGTCGTTTACTTTGTATTTTTGTATCCTTGATAGTTTGTTGAGATTGCTTTTATCTTAAATATCAGAATTGGATCCTTCTTGTTTAAGAATAGATTCTCTCTCTTGAAGATATATTAACACTTTAGAGGTTGTAGATTACTCTCTTTTAAATTGATATTTTTTTTATTATAATATTGAAGCTTTATCCTTCTTGTGAGAATGAATCATGCCTCTCTTTGAAGATGTTAAAGTATTTTAGAGATTACAAATTATCCTCTTCTAAACTGATATTGTCTTCTTATAGATTCATTTTTTTTTTAAGAATGGTTGGAAATCAAGATATTAGTATAACCAAATCTTCCAAGTCCAAATTAGATGCCATTATAAGTGCTCTTATTATATTTGACTAAGATTTGATTAAGATTTGAAAAGGATTTGGCTAGAATTTGATTAGAATTTGAATAGGATTTGATTAGAGTTTGATTAGGATTTGAATAAGATTGAATTAAAATTTGATTATAATTTTTATTTTTTATTATTTTAAAAGAATTCCTATTTTAATATTTTTTTTGAATTTATATTAATATTACTTTAAGATTTCTTTATTATTTCTTTTTGACTTTTTTAGAAGTTTTTTAGGATTTTTTTGTATTCTTTTATAATTAATTAAAAATCTAATTGAATTTTTTTAATAGTTGAACATACTTATTAGTCTTTAATTGTAATTTTTACATAATTCTATTAGAGGTATTAGGACTTGTTGTTGCTATTTTCTTTTTATCTTCCACAACCAAGTGTCCAATGCATTCTCAAGCAAGACTTCACGTTATACAACACCGGCCATAAATTTCACCAATGCGCCTCAAAAAATATAAGAATTTCATCAAATCTATCTCTACAAATCCAAATGTATTCAATAATAATTTTTTGATAAAGATTGGATTCAAAGAATGCTTATAAGAGGAGGAGAGTTAAACTAAATCCTTCATTAGTATGTAGTCATTTATTCCAAGATAAAATAAAGTGGTAGAAGTAAATCAGTTACCATATCAAACCTTCAAGCATTGAAAGAATAAGATTCAGAAGATTCACTTACAACACAAGATTCAAACAAACCAATGTAGTTTTTATAGCCTTCAATTAAACAAAGTGAGGATGATACATTTCAACGCCAAGTACAATCTTAGTTGGAGCCAGTAGGAGTAAGATCCAACCATGCAAGTTTTGATTCCAATGCTCGAGCTTTAGTGATATTGCTTGAGCTTGGAAAGGTAAATCCTTTTAAGTCTAAAATCTTATTTGAAGGATGTCTTGAAGGCCGCAATGAAGATCAGATCCTTGGATGGGATGCTTCAATAACAAAGGTCCTAGTTCAAGGCCATAAGCAATTTTTTCAAGGACCAATAGAATCTATTGTCTAAGAGCAGAGAACAAAATATATAACTTCATTAGTACAACATATCCATGATTTTTTATATATGTAGAAAGACTTTCAAAGGTATGAACTCTTCTTCAAACTTATCGCTAAAGAAAGAGGTGATGTTAAGGACATACACTTCAGAGGTTCACAAAACCTTCTAGAATATTATAGAGCTTCTAGAGTTAATAAAAGTTAATCAAGAAGCTTCATAATTAGTGGAAGGAGCTCGAGACGCCTACGCTTGGTAGAAGGTTGTCAAAGTTTAATTGATAGAAGTCGCCGAGAAGTTGTTTTAGAGAGTTCGCCGAGAAGCTCTTTAGTTTTAATAGAAGCCACTCAAAAAGCGTCCTAGATATGAATATATATGGAAGTCAAGATTGAAGAGTTCTTCAGTCTCAACAACGAATCTCTTGGAGTTCTAGCTCATCTTTCTTGGTGTTGTTTCGTATACTCATTTGATTAATTTAAATTTTTTTTGATTTTTTCTTGAAACCTTGTCCTAATTCAAGTCTCTTGCTCTATATTTTCATATCTATGACAACATCTCGCTATCAATTTGAATAAAAACATATCATTTTTAAAGATCTTCATTTCTATTCTATTATCTTGATGATTGTGACAACCTTAATGTTTAGTCCAATAATTCAATAATTAATAGCTCTTGAGCTAAATTTTTTGGTTGATAATTTTTTATCTTCTTAGAATTGAAATCTAAAGAAATAATAAATAATGATATAAAATAAAATAAAATTTCTATTAACCTTATTTTATTTTATAACAAAGATTTTTTTGACTCTTCATCTTGGTTTTGATGGATGTCATTGATAAAATATATTAATTTTATTAATTTATTTACTAGATTCTTAGATGGCTTCTATATATATTCACTAATATTATATCCAATGTACAATATATTCCAACTAATTTTGACACTCCCTTGAATCTAAGACCTCTTCTACCTCAAATTCTTTATAATTACCAACTTCTATAGATATTAGGGACATACACTTTGGAAATTCATAGAATCTTCTAGAATATTCTAAAAGATTCTTGAATTAGTGAAGATCAATTGAAAAGCTTTCTAGTTGGTGAAAGTAGTTAGAAAAGCTTCCTAGTTAGTGGAAGGAATTCAAGAAGCTTTCAAATGCATAGAAAGAGCTCAAGAAGCTTCCCAGTTGGTAGAAGCTACTCAAAAAGCTTCTTAGTTTGATGGAAGCTACTCAAAAAGCATCTTAGACAAGATTATATATAAGAATCAAGGTTGAAGAATTCTTTAGTTTTGACAATGCATCTCTTAGAGTTTTAATTAACCTTTCTTGATGTTGTTTGTGTACTCATCTGATTAATTCAAGTTTTAATTAGCTCTTCCTCGAAAACCTCGCCTCTACTTCACCCTATTTATCAAGGACATTAAGAATACAAAAGCTAGCAGACTTAATCGCGACAAGATTTCGCTAGTAAAATCAATAAAATTTCAATTGTGGATACACAACAGAATGACCAATCCCCAAGACGCGTTGTTTAGATTGAAGAACTTTACTAAATTTCTATATATATTCTCGCTTAAGATACTTCCATGAAATGCTTCCATTAAACTAAAAATCTGGAAGAGTTTCTTACTATTCAGTTAGTTTCTTGAATTCCTTCCACTAACTGAGAAGCTTCTTAAGTTCCTTCTACTAATTGAAAAGCTTCTTGAGCTCCGTCCACTAATTAGAAAACTTCTCAACCAACTTTCATCAATTAAAAAGCTTCTCAAGTGCCTTTTATTAACTCAAGAAGTTTTTAGAATATTTTAGAAGGTTTTATAAACCTCCAAAGTATATATCCCTAACATTACCCCCTTGTCTAGCAATAAGTTCCAAGAAGAGCTCAATTTTACTACATACATAAGAAATCAAGAATACATTGTACTAATGAAATTATATATTCTATTCTCCATTCTTAGGCAATAGATTCTACTAGTCCTCAAAAAAATTGCCTATGGCCTTAAGCTAGTACCATTATTATTGATATATTCCATGTAAGGATCTGATCTTCATTACAACCTTCAAAACATCTTCCAAACAAGATCTCAAGACTAAAAGGATTCATCTTTATAAGCTCAAGCAATATTATTAAAGCTCAAGTATTGAAATCGAGACTTGCATGGTTGAATCTTACTCCTAATTGCTCCAACCAAGGTCGTATTTGGTGCTGAAATGTATTGTCCTCATATTGCTCATTTGAAGGCTATGAAAGCTATACTAATTTGTTCAAAGATTGCGTGGCAAACAAATCTTCTCAGTCTTGTTCTGTCAATGCTTGAAGATTTGACATAGCAATTAATTTGCTTCTATCATTCTATTCTATCTTGAAGCAGACGACTACATATTGATGAAGGCTTTAATTTAACTCTCTCCCTCTTTATGAGTATTCTTTGAATTCAATCTTTATTAAGAAGTTATCATTGAATACATTTGGATTTGTAAAAATAGAGTTGATAAAATTCCTATATCTTTTGAGGTGTATTGGCAAGATTTTTGGCCAGTTCTCATATATACTCATTAATATCGTAGCCCTACTAGTGAACAAGATATTCCAATTTGTTCCACCTTTATCATTAATCAAGTACCTTTTCAACCTCATATTCTTCATGGTCTTCAATTTCAATACTAGGTGGTGATTGTTGTACTCTTTTCAAAATATACAACTCTCTATAAGGTTTTAAAAAAGAGACATAAAAAATTAGATGTACCTTCATAGTAGATGATAATTTTAAGCAATATGCCACTGGATTGATTTGCTTTTGGATTAAAAATGGTCCCAACTTTCAATAGTTCAACTTATTGTATGGCAATTTGGTCTTAATATTCCATCAAAGAATCCATACTTTATCTCTAAATGTTTGATTTTCAAATTTATTCATAAATGCTCAGGCATTCGAGTTACTTTGAGACTGGTGCCCTCTCAAGGTTATTCGATGTCGCTATAGTCAAAGGAGTAAATCTTAGCCAATCGGATTGTTATTTTTGATATCCAGCTGGAAGAAAGATGGAGCATGAACAATGGTTGCTTGAGAGCATAAATCCTGGGATCCAATTTTATAGTTAATATTGCATCATAAATACACTCAAGCCCTAATTATCTCGCTTTGCCATTATATTTATGGGTGGAAAATCAAGTTTAATATCCACCTTTAATATTTCAAAGATATTAGAACTAGATATGAATCAGATCCTCAAATATATATTATTAAGAAAGAACCTTGCCATTTCTTCACTAAATGCAATCTTTTTGTAATGAATGAAATGAGCCATTTTTGTAAGTTGATCAACCATTACAAAGATGGTGTCCAATGAATTGGATGGCAATAGAACTATGATGAAATCTATCAAGATTGAAATCCATGGCTATCTTAGAACAGGCAAGGGTTGTAAGAATCCATAAGGGCAATATGAAGGATTTTTGGACCTTAAACATATGTCGCAAGAGAATACAAAATCTTTCACTGCCTTCCACATTTGAGGCTACCAAAAATTTCAAGAAATAAATTTCAAAGTCTTATTAAATTCAAAGTGACTCGCAGTTACAAAATCATAGCAAGATTGAAGAACATGCAATCATGTTGGTCTTTCTAGGATATACAAGCGTTCTTCAAAGTATAGAAGGTCTTCCTCAAATTTAAACTTATTAATATTTTCTTTCAAGCAATGCTTGATATCAAGGGCTAAAACATCATTAGTAATTACAGCATGCATTCTATTGAGGAAACTAGAATCGATAAGCACTAATGTAATAGTGGTGTAAAGACAAAATTGCTTTAATTTTAACAAAATTCTATATTGATGATCAAACATTGCCTTCTCTATCTTTGATATAAGATATAATCTCGTCAATAGAATATTAAATAATCTTTGTTGCTTCCCACGACAATAAATGATAATAAAGTTTAATCATAATAGAAACATATTCTATCAAATTTGGAGGCGATTAAAAACTCGAGCTGACATAAAATATTCTAAGTTCTTGTGATCTATATATACAATCATAGGATGCATTGCTCCTTCAAAAAAATGATGCTATTTTTGAAAAAAATCCACAATAGCATAAAACTCTTTATCATGGATTTTATAATTAATTTTGGCTGCAAAGAATTTTTAAGAATTAAATACAACAAGATGAAATTTATCATCTATACCCACTTATGAAAGTACGGCTCTTAGTGCAAAATCCAAAGCATTAGTCTCCATGTACAATGCTTTTATAAAGTCTAGATGCACCAATATTAAAGCTATAATAAATGGCATCCTGAGATCTTGGAATGCTTTCTCTCCTAGAGGCTCCCATTCTAACTTGACCTTATATGTCAATTGAATAAGAGGGGTAGCAACTTTAGAGTAATTTTTGATGAAGATCCAAAAGAAATTATCAAATCCAAAAATATATTGTACGTCTTTTATAATCTTTGGAATAGCCTATTGCATAACCACTTCTATTTTTTTAAAATCCATCGTCAAATCCTCAATAGATATAATATATTCCAAAAATTCCATCTTAAATTGATGAAATATATAATTCTCTAGTTTGGCATACAAACATGTATCTCGCAGCTTTTGTAATATCAATTTGACATGTCCCTTATGTTCTAGATTTTTTGAATACATCAAGATGTCATCGAGATAGATCACCATGAATTTGTCCAAGTATTCTTAAAAGATGTCATATATTAAATATTGAAAGATAGCAGGTGCATTTGTTAGTTCAAAAGGCATGATATTTTATTCAAAATGTCCATATCTTATCTAAAATATAATCTTCTATTCATCTCCTTCTTTGATCCATACTAGGTTGTATATTCTATGAAGATTTATTTTAGTATAGATCTTGGCTTGGCCGAGTTGTTCCAAAAGCCTTGACATTAATGGTAGTGGATAATGATTTTTCACCATTATCTTATTCAATCCTTGATAATCAATATATATATATATATATATATATATATACAAGGAACCATCATTTTTCTTTACAAAAAATATAGGTATACATGTTGGAGACTTTGAATGCCTGATGAAATTCTTTGCAAGGTTTTAGTTAATATAATCTTTCAATGCCAAAAGCTCATTTTGAGAAAGATTGTACATTAGGCCAAAAGATTATTGCATTCTTTCTTAAAGATCTATAGTACAATCATATGGTCGATACTTTGGTAATATATTAGCATTCTTTTTCTGAAAAATATCTTAAAATTTGCTATATTGTTCTAGAATATTTTTTGATGAAGTCATATCTTCTTTAATTGGAGTCTCATAAATAACAAATGGTGTACTTTCTTTGGCCAATCTTATAAAAGCCTTTGCTCCAATAAATAAAAGCTTATCAATTCATAGTTTTTTATAAATTTTTTTTACAAGGATTTTTATGAAAAATATTATTCTTTGTAACTTCAAATCTATAGATGGATTATATTTTTTCAACCAAGATAATCCAAGAATATTAGGATTTGAAGGAGTCTTAATAATATTAAATATAATTTAGCTTTTATAATCTTTGAATGACACTTCTATAGATGTGGTTTCATAGGTGACACTACCAAAGGATAAAGATTGTCTATCTATTACCTCTATATAAATAGGTTTGGATTTTTGTACTAGAGAAAATTTATGAAGTTTAATGAATGCCTCATCTATAAAACAAGTAGATACCTTTAAATCCAACAAAGTAATTGTTTGAAGC
Source organism: Physcomitrellopsis africana (assembly GCA_036785485.1). Lineage (NCBI taxonomy): Eukaryota > Viridiplantae > Streptophyta > Bryopsida > Funariales > Funariaceae > Physcomitrellopsis > Physcomitrellopsis africana. Next base: position 447,778 of record JAWRVF010000220.1, on the reverse strand, counting down.
TTTTGAAGGCCAAACCACAAAAGAATTATAAAATAATGAGTATGTTGAGTAAAAAAAAGAATCTAAATAGTTTTATAATGTTGGATTGTCTAGCAACATGGTCCCTACTATGGCTGAACATCTTTGTTTCCTTGAATAATTGCACTCTTGGTTTTAATAATATATCAATTTTATTTTTTTGGACAATTGCCAACCTTATGGCCTTCCGTGCCACAATACAGGCAAACCTTCTTTCATTTAATACTTCTTTTTTTGTTGACTATGAGGCTTAAAATATACATTAACTTGTATGTCTTCTATTTTTGAGTGTGAATTCAAAATATTTGTTAATATAGCAAGAATATATCAGATTGTGTATTGTCTTATTGAAGTTCATGAATGTTGATCTTGATGACATTGAAATAATCGATTATTATATTTTATGGCTTGGCTAATGGTTTCATTGAGTGATTGTAGATCTGAAAGCAACAATAACAAATCCTTCACATTATTTCTTAGTTTTCAATAGAATTGGCTTATTAGGGCTTCTTTGTTTCAATTGATGTCACATGCTAATTATCTAAAATTGGATATATAGACTAATACAAAGCATGCCCCTTAATGCAATGCTTGGATCTTAGTTGTTGTCCAACAAGTCTTATCATGTTTTTCAAATACTTCCATGAAAACTTCAAAATTGCTCAAGATTGGTGATCACTTTTCAAACAAAAGAATAAACTATGATAATTCTTCCTTCATAAGCAAGGTGTTAACCAATCCAATCCTTGATTCTTTTATTGAATAAGTAACACATTTTAAGACCATTATTAATTGAATTTGGTTGACAAATCCTTCAAACTTTGAAGGCATATCATCATATTTCTCTAGAAGATTAATTCAAGGCTCCTTACATTGTTGAATAAGTGGATTTACTTGACGTAGCATATGTAGTATTATATCTTCAAGTGTAGAAGTTAGAGGTGGGTGCAATCTCAATTATGACACTTTGGATGCTATATCATTAGAAAATTTTACAACAATCCCTTCAATTTCCATAATCCTAGCAATTAAAATAATAAGAGTACTTATAATGGCGTATAACTTAGATTCAAAAGATTTGGTCATACTCATGTATTGATCTTTAACCATTCTAAGAAAAAAAAAAAAAAAAAAAAAATCTATAAGAAGATAATATTAGTTTAAAGGAGCGTAATCCACAACTTCCAAAATGCTTTAAGACCTTTAAAGAGATGGATGATCCATTCTCTCACAAGAGAGACAAAGCTTTAATATTGTGATGAAAAAAATATCAGTTTAGAGAAAAATAATCCGCAACCTCTAAAGCGCTGATATACCTTCAAATAGAGAAATAATCAATTTTCTAACAAAAAAGATTCAACCTTAATATTAAAAATGAGGACAATCTTGATAAATTATGAAAGACACAAGAATACAAATCAGGAGGTTTGAACTAGGACAATATTTTAAAAAAAAACCAAGAAGAATTTGAATCGATTAGATGAGTATACAAACAACACCAAAAAAAGTGAGTTAAAACTCCAAGAGATGCGTTGTCAAGACTAAAGAATTCTTTAGCCTCAAATCTTATATATATTCTCATTTAAGATGCTTCTTGAGCGGCTTCTATCAAACTAAGAAGCTTTTCAAATAACTTCTACTAACTGGGAAGTTTCTTGAGCTTTTTCTATCAACTTGGAAGCTTCTTAAGCTCCTTCTACTAACTTTGAAGCTTTTTGAGCTACTTTCACCAACTAGAAAGCTTCTCAATTGACTTTCACTAATTCAAGAAGCTTATAAAATATTCTAGAAGGTTCTAAGAACCTGCAAAGTGTATATCCCTAACAATGGATCCCAAGCTGCGAGATACAAACTTATATGCCAAATCAAAAAAAAAATGCATATTTCATCAACCTAAGATAGAATTTTTAGGATACATTGTATCTACTGAGAGTTTGATAATGGATCTCAAATAAGTAGAGGCAATTATGCAATAGACCATTCTAAAGACTATGAAAAATATATAATATTTTTTTAGATTTGTTAACGTCTATTAAATCTTTATCAAAAATTACTTTCAAATTGCTGAACTTGTTATTTAATTGACATGGAAAGACAAGTTAGAAAGGGAGTCTCAAGTAAAAAAAGGTGTTCAAATACCTTAAGATAATATTTACCACACTCCCAATTTTAGTGCATTCAGACTTTACAAAGACATTCTATATGGAGACTGATACTTTGAATTTTGTACTAAAGGCTGTACTTTTACGAATGGGTATAGACAATAAACTCCATCTTGTTGTATTTTATTTTCAAAAAAATTTTACTGCTGAAATTAATAAGGAGCTTCTTACTATTATGGATTCTTTTCAAGAAAAACATCATTTTTATGAAAGAACAATGCATCTTGTGATTGTATATACAGATCACAAGAATTTGGAATATTTTATGTCAGCTCAAGTTCTTAATAGTTGCCAAACTCAATACAATATGTCGTTATTTTGATTTAATTTTATTGTCACTTATTGATCTAGAAAGCAACAAGGATTGTTTGATGTTCTATTGAGGAGATAATATCTTGTATCAAGGGTAGAAGAGGCAGTATTTGATTAATAATATATAACTTTATTAAAATCAAAACAATTTCATCTTTGAGCCATTATTACATCGACACCTATTGATTTTAGTTTTCTCAATGAGGTGTGAGTTGCAACCATTAATTATGCTTTGGTCTTTGATTTCAAGTGTTGCCTAAAAGAAAATATTGATAAGTTCAAACTTCAAGAAGACTTTCTATACGTTGAAGGATGTTTGTATATCCTAGAAAAACCAATACAATTGGGCATTTTTTAATCTCGCCATGATTTTCTAGTTGCAAGTTTTTTTAGATTGAATAAGACTTTCGAACTTATTTCCTAAGATTTTTGATAGTTTCAATTGTGGAAGGCAGTGAAGGACTTTGTACTCTCTTGTGATATTTGTTCAAGGTCCAAAAATCCTTGATATTAATTTTATAGACTTTTACAATCCTTGTCTGTTCTAAAACGGTCATGGTCTTCTATCTCAATGGATTTCAACACAGATCTACCACCATCTAATTTATTGGATAGCATCCTTGTGGCAGTTGATTGATTCACAAAGATAGCTCATTTCATTCTTTGCAAGAAGACTATGTCTAGTGAAGAAATGGCAAGATTTTTTCTTAACAATATATATTGATATCATGGCCTATCAGATGATATTATATCCAATCAAGGATCCTAATTCATATCTAAGTTTTAGAGATGCCTTTTTGAAATATTAAAGATAGACATTAAATCTACTTTAGCTTTCCACCTTCAAATTGATAGCCAAACAGAACAAGTTAATCAAATTTTAGAGCAGTATTTATAATGTAATATCAACTATCAATAAGATAATTAGATCTTGTATCTACTATTAGCAAAATTTACATATAATAATATTATTCATGCTTCAACTTAATAAACAATATTTAACTCCAACTATGGATTTCATCTAAAGCTTAATCTATGGAATAAGCCAAAAAATAATAATCTAGTAGCTGAAGGATTTGCAAAGCATCCATCACAATATAAAACAACCTTGAAGCTTCAATTGCAAGCAGCTCAAGATGCTTACAAGATATCTACAGATAAATTCAAAAATCAACTACTTGCTTTTCATATTAGAAATAAGGTATGGCTCCTTCAATGGAACATCAAGATCAAGTAGCCATGCTATAAGTTGGATTATCAAAGGCTAAGACCATTTTCTATCCAAAAGTAAATTAATCCAATGGCATATTGCTTGGAATTACTTTTTATAAAGATACATCCAATTTTTTATATCTCACATTTAGAATCTTATAGAAAGTTGCATATTTCAAGAAGAATACAATAATCGCCACTTAATATCAAAATCAAAGATCATATAGAATACAAGATTGAAAAGATATTAGATTCATGACAAAGGTGGAAAAAATTAAAATATTTTGTTCATTAACGGGGCTATGATACTAATAAGCACACATAGAAATCAGCTAAAAATCTCACCAATGTGCTTCAAAAGGTATAAGAATTTCATTGATTCTATCTCCATAAATCCAAATGTGTTCAATGATAACTTTTTGATGAAGATTGGATTCAAGGAATACTTATATTAAGAAGAGAGTTAAACTAAAGCCTTCATTAGTACGTAGTCATTTATTTTAAGATAAAAAAGAATGGAAGAAGCAAGTCAATTATCATATCAAACCTTCAAGTATTGAAAGAAGATTTAGAAGATTCACTTGCCATGCAAGCTTCAAACAGACTAGTGCAATTTTTACAACCTTCAATTGAGCAAAGTGAGGATGATACATTTCAGCATCAAGTATGTCCTTAGTTAGAGCCATTAAGAATAAGACCCAATCATACAAGTTTTGATTCTAATATTCAAGCTTTAGTGATATTTCTTGAGCTTGGAAAGGTGAAACCTTTTAAGTCTAAAATCTTATTTGGAGGATGTTTTGAAAGCCGCAATGAAGATCAAATTCTTGGATAGGATGTTTCAACAATAGAGATACTAGTTCAAGGCCATATGCAATTTCTTTGAGGACCAATAGAACCAATTGTCTAAGAATAGAGAATAAAATACATAGCTTCATTAATGCAATGTATCCTTGATTTTTTACATGTGTAGAAAGACTTTCAAAGGAATGAGATCCTCTTAAAATTTGTTGTTAGAGAAAGAAGTAATGATAGGAAAATACACTTTGGAGGTTTATAAAATCTTGTAGAATATTTTAAAAGCTTTTTGAAGTAGTGATAGTTAATTGAGAAGCTTCCTTGTTGGTGAAAGTAGCTTGAGAAGCTTACTAGTTAGTGGAAGGAGCTTAAGAAGCTTTCAAGTTGGTAGAAGCTACTTGAGAAGCTTTTTAATTTGATGGAAGCCGCTCAAGAAGCATCCTAGATAGAAGTATATATAGGAATCAAGGCTCAAGAATTCTTCAGTCTCGACAATGCATCTCTTAGAATTCAAGCTCACATTTTTTAGTATTGTTTGTGTATTCATTTGAATAATTCAAGTTCTTGTTGGTTTCTTCTTAAAAATCTTGTCCTAATTTAATTCTCTTGCTCTATATTCTTGTATCCTTGACAATAGGAGGCAATGGCATTTGTCTTCTTTCTTACATATCCACTATCTTATATGATTCAAATAGTAATATGTAGAATATAAGATGGATCATTATAGATTTTGGTAGATGTAATCAATAAACAATTAGATTGATCTGTTCACAAATTGAAAATGGTCCAAGCCTACAATAATCCAACTTATGACAAAGATGAATAATCTTGATATTGTAACAAAGTAATCATACCTTATTGTCCATACAGAATTGAGGTTGTTTCTTGCAATAGGCATCTGCATTGATTTTTATTTGCCTTTTATATTTGAAGCCACCAAAAATCTCTTGATACTAGTTCTAAAGTCTTGTTACATCCAAAATATCCTACTACAAGGAAGTTATAATGAGCTTGAAGAGTACATAGTTGTACTTCATTTTTTAGAATATATAAATATCTTTCAAAATAAAATAGATTATCTTTGAATTCAAATTTTGAAGCATTATAAGACTTATAAGAATTATTCTAAATATTATGAATAAGAGAGTCTATAGATATATTTAATTAGACTTATTTGAAAAAAGTTGAATTAACAATCAATGTTGATTTTATTGCTCAAAGATGAAATTACTTTCGCTTCAAAAATATCATTCTTTGTAAATCAAAAGCTGAATTTTCTTCTTTTGGTGCAAGATAAGAACGTCTAAAAAGGGCATTAGATAGACCTTTTTGTTTTTTTGGCCGATAAGTAATTATGAACTTGAATGTAGATAAAAACATGTTCCAACAAGCTTGAGAATGATTCAACATGCATGCTAATATGAAGTACTCAAGGCTCTTGTAATTTGTATATATAATTATTTGACTAAAAGCACTTTCTAGATAGTCATGCCATTCTTGAAAAGCATCCACAATTGTAAGAAGTTCTTTACTATGGATTTTGTAGTTGATCTCCATTGCTGAAAATTTCCTAAAATAAAAAGCTATTGAATAGAATTTGTCATCTACTCTTATTTATGATAATATTATGCCTAAGACAAAGTTTGATACATTTGTTTTCATAAAATATACCTTCAAAAAGTCAACATAATATAAGATTGGTACAAAAATAAAAGTTGTTTTTAAATCTTTGAATAATGCTTCTACTTCTATATTCTACTTAAATTTGTTCTTACAAATTAATTGTGTAAGTGAAGTTGCAACTTAAGAAAAGTTCTTGATGAAGATTTGATACTAATTGACAAATTTTAAAAAATATTATACATCCCTTATTGTTCTTAGAATCTTCCAATCTTTGATTATTTGCACTTTCTTAGGATCTATCATAAGACCATCATTTGAAATAATGTAACCTAAAAAAATAACTTCAATAGTGTGAAATACACACTTCTCCATCTTAGCATATAATCTCGTATCTCTAAATTTTTATAACACATGACAAGTATGTAATTCATATTCTTCTATATTTTTTGAATAGATTAAAATATTGATTAGATAATAGACAACAAAGTTATTTAAGATCTTATAAAAAATATCATTCATGAGATGTTAAAAAGTAGCTAATACATTCTTGAATCCAAAAGGCATAACATTATATTCAAAGTGTCCATATCTTATTTAAAATATAATCTTTCATTCATCTCCTTCTTTGATATGGACTAAGTTGTATGCTCTTCATAGATCTATTTTTGTATAGATTTTATCTTGATTCAATTGATTAAGAAGTCCAAATATGAAAGGTAGAGGGTATCTATTCTTGATAGTAATCTTATTGAATCCTTGATAATCTATATATATATATATATATATATATATATATATATAGTAATTCATTTTTTTTCTTTACAAATAAGATAAGAGCTCTTGTTGGAGATTTTAAATGGCATATGAAATTCTTGGCCAAGTTTTCATCAATGTATTTCTTGAGTTCAGCCAATTTATTTTATGATAAATTATAAATTGGTCCAAATAAAGATTAAATTCTCTCTTTGATATCAATTGAGCAATCATATACACAATATTTTGAAAAAAAAATTACATTCTTTTTTTCAAAAATGTGTTGATAATCTTGATATTGGCTTAGAATGCCACTTAAAGTCTTTTCACCATTAGAAATGGATGTAATATAAATAACAAAAGATGATTTTTTTTTTTGCTACATATATAAAAGCTTTTACATCTATAAATATAGATTTTATTATATTAGACTTATAATTTTTTACTTAATTAATAAGACTCTTATTAATACTTTGAAAAAAGTTAAGTCTAGAAGAAATTCAATCTATTTGAAGATTATATTTTTTTAGCCATAATAAATCTAAAATGATTAAATTAGAGGGAGATTTAATTATATTAAAGATTATGTAACTATTATGACCTTCTATTATTATATTTATAAGAAAGATTTTATGAATAATATATCCAAAAGACAATGAATAATCATCTAGAATTGTATATACGGATTTAGTTTTTTGTGCTAAAAATATTCTATGACTTTTAACAAACTCTTCATCTAAAAAACACGCTTAAGCTCTTGAATCTAATAAGGCAAAGGCTTTATGATTTTTAGGTTCCAAATACACATCTATTATAAAACAAGGAGAGAATTTTGAAGGGAGAATAGAACCTTTATTATGAATTATACAAGATTCTAGTTGTATAGTATCATGTGGTATGATCTTCAATCTAAAAATACATTAGGTACCTAGCTATGGAGAATTTATCTTTAACTTATTGACAAGATTCTAATAAGTGATTTATCCTTAATAAAAAAGACAAATAATATAAAGATATTATAAATATATATATATATATATATATTAACAAAATTTATCTTATATTTAAATAGATTTATATATAAAGTCTCAAATTTGCAACAAAAACTTTCAATAGTTTATTCACCCACAAGGATTTATTTCTTTCTAAATTTTAGAATTCAATAATTCTTGATTTAACTATTTTATTTTTATAAAATTTTCTTTAAAATATAGATAATACTCTTAAGCTTTATTATAATAAAAAATCAATTATAGATTCATTTCTAATTGTCCAATATCTTAAAAATCCTAGCAGGTGCATAAACCTTGGTTTAAAGACACTTGAGCACTATTTTCTTCATATCTTATAAATCCAAAATTCTAATGCCAAATTTTTTTTTTATAATCTCATGATATAAATGTATATATTTTTAAAAAATTTGAGCCAAAAACTTATCAAATTGCCTAAGATATAATTCAAAATACAACCACTAGTTAAACACGGTTACTTATTGTTCTTTGATTATAAGCATTGACTTCAATTCTCAATATCTTTTTTATCAAAGCTTGGAATTGATCAAATAATATATGAAAAGTATAGTTAAGAAAGTACTTTTTCCAACCCTAGTTGCTAATTGTCTATTGCTTTTTATATACACGAATTATATCTAAAAAGGTGACAATAGGAATAATTTCAATACTTTAATTTTAAGTACCTATATCTCTTTCATAAAAAGTCCAAATTACACAAATTTTATATCAAAACCATAGCAAAAAATCCAAACTTATTAAATCCTTCAAAAAAAATCCTAATTCCTAATAAGTCCTTGAGCAACCTCCTTAAAGCCTATTGGACATGACTTTTGGCCAATAGGAATAGAGACTTCTATCATCCATCTCCATTCATCTACATAGATAGCCTAACTACTCCTTTTTATACTAAAAATTTATTTTCAATCTTTTTTTTTAATAAGATTCATATAATATGTATTCTAAATACCAAATAGAAGAAGTAAAGAAGATCTTAAAGATCACCAATGTCTAACAAAGGTGATTCAAAATATATAAAGTTATTACTAATATAAAATCAACCTCAAAAGTCACTATCAAAAGAAAATAAGATTGAATAAACCTCAATAATATCTTTTTTAATGGATCCCTTCTAATCTAATAACCTAATCACATTTTGTAACTAATAAAAATCTATTAATATGGCTTTCATTTAATTCTAAAATAAATTATATATTAAATATATATATACAATATTTTCACATGGTAGCCAAACCATACCATAACAATAGTCTCTATTGTAGCTAGACAGACTTATTTTCCAATATTTTGTCTTTTTTAATGGTTGTACTCCTTATTTTATAATTGTGTCATTTCTTTAGACAATGTTGAGAAGTGTGCTTAGGTTTTCTATAATATAAGCACAATCTTTCTTGACGATGACAAGTCTTTTCTTCTTTAGTAAGAAATTTAAAATGTACCACATCATTTTACATGCCTTCTACTTCCAAATACATATATTGAGAAGACGTCGATATTTCCAATATATTATAATAAAATTGAAGCTCATTTGTGCGACTTTCAAATCAAAATTCAAAAAGCCAATTGTCACATTTACCAACAAAGTCAATTCCTTGATTCAATGTCTAAAGATTAGATAAGTTGAGCATCAATTTCTTTACTTCATATTGTAATCCATAGAAAAATTTGCTGATGAGTGTAGCATCATTTCATTTCATATCAGTTGTTAATTGCCAAAATTATGAAGCATATATTATCATTGATTGATTATCTTATCGCAAGATATGGATCTTATTAGTTATAATACAAATTTCATCATGTTTTTTATACATAGATTGAAATTCTATTAAAAATACCTCTAAATTATCCAATATTGGATCATGTTGTTTAAAAAAAGATAAAAACCACTATAAAGTAGAATCTATAAATAATGTTCCAATAAACGTGACTTGTGATCCTTGAATTGGATAACTTTAAGGTTGAAGTTTAATTACTAGTTGTATTTGATTGATGAATCTTTGAAACTTAGATCTTTTGCCATGAAACTTCTCAAACTAATTAATTTTTAGTTCTTTGATGCTCAAATGATGTTCCATTATAGATGAAGTAGTATGGCTTGGTGTAGACATTGAAGCAGCTCCAATCATCTCTATATCTTTACTTCTTGCTAATCTTATTGTTCTTTGTGGTTGTAAATTGAATTAATATATTGTAAGCATTAATTCTTTTATTTGTTCTTACATTTGTATCACTGTGCTATTTATTTCAGCAAGCTCTACCATAAAAATATAATAGAAAAGAAGGTGATTATTTTTATTTAAAAAATATAAAATAAAATACTCAAGAATTAAAAAAAAAAAATCTAATAATAATATCAATTTAAAAGTAGATAATCTACAACTTCTAATATGCTTATGTTTTTTCAAGAGAAAGAAGTAACTTATTCTTAATCAAAAAAAGACAAAGCTTTGATATTATATGTGTACTCTTATCAATCTGTCAAGGATACAAACTAAAAGATGTATAAATCAGTGAAATCTATATCAAAGAAAAATAAAAAAATTAATATATATATATATATATATATATATATATATATATATATATATATATATATTCAAGAAGAAACTAGAGTGGATATTGCCAAAAACTAGAAAATATAAAGATTCTTGAACTAGATTAAAAGCAAGAAAAAAGTTGACAAGAGTGAAAAAGGCTTCACTCTTGTCTCTATATATACTATCTATCTAAGAGCTACGTAGCAATATTCTATAGAACCTCTAACATGTATCCAATTTGTAAGACATGTGCCAAACTTGTAAGACAAGTTTTTTATAAGCATGCCATATTATTAGCTTGTTCCACAAGTTATCAATATGTGTAATACGTGGCTAATTTGTTGGCCAAGTTTCTAACCTATCAATCACCTATAGATATGTACAAAAATGAAATTATATCTATGAAGCTTTTAAGAAGATTTTCTATAAGATATTATTAAATTAATCTACTTTTACATATTTCTATCTATCTATATTAATTAGATAATTATTGGAATAAATCTTATGTCCATGATATTTGAATAAGATTTCATTAATAATTATTTAGGATTTAGAATTTGACTATAATATCATTAATATTTATTTAGGATTAATTAGGATTTTATTAGAATTTTATTAAGATTTTATTAAGATTTATTTAGGATTTAGAATTTGATTAAGATTTTATTAGGATTTATTTAGGATTTTGGATTTGGTTAGGATTCCAATAGAACTTGTTTTGGATTTAGGATTTGACTAAGGTTTGATCAAGATTTGTTTAAAGTTTAGAATTTGAATAAGATTTTATTAGGATTTGTTTAGGATTTAGGATTTAACTAGGATATCATTAGGATTTGTTTAAAATTGATTAGGATTTGACTAGGATTTCATTAGGATTTTATTAATGTTTATTTAGGATTTAGGATTTGACTAGAATTTTATTAGGATTTGATTAGAATTTTATTAGGATTTGACTATGGTTTGACTAAGATTTGATTAAAATTTTATTATAATTTTATTATAATTTTTATTTTTAGTATTTAAAAAATACTTTTATTTTTAAATTTTTTATATTTTTATATTAATATTTCTTTGAGAATTCTTTATTATTTTTGTATATCTTTTTTAAAAGTTTTTTAGGATTTTTTATATTTTTTATGATTAATTAAAAATCTAATTGAATTTTTTTATGGTTAATTAAAAATCTAATTGAATTTTTTTAATAACTGAATATATTTATTAATCTTTAATTTTAATTTATATATAATTCTATTAGAGGTGTTAAGACTTATTGTTGCAATTTCTTTTTTATCTTCCACAACTAGATGCATGGTGTATTTTCAAGCAAGACTTTATATAATAGAACAATAGGTTGGATTAGTTAGCACCTTACTTATGGGACAAGCATTATTGTGGTTTGTTTCCTTGTTTAAGAAGAAATCACTAATTTTAAAAAAATTTGAAGCTTTCATAGAAACATTTACAAAAGCATTTGGAGAACCTGATAAGACTCATTATATAACAATCAAGATCTGAGTATTGTAATAAGGAGTACTATTGGAATAGAGAAAATTTATTTTAAAAAAATATTGAACTTTTGATTGTCACTAATTATTTAATCAAGTTTTAAGATGAAAAAAATTCCAAATTTATATAAAAATTGTCCTACCTCAAAATTTATTCTATTGCCTTCAACTTCTAATATTTCTTTCTTTCAAATTCTAAATATAATAATTCTTTCATGTAAGATGTATATTTTAAAATCACCTCTCCAACTACATCTTCTAATTTCCAAAAGCTCTTGTATAATTCCTCATATCTTCAAAAGAGTGATAGTATATCTTAAATTTGTACTTTAATTTCAAACAATTATATCTCTTTTATTCCAATTCAAAATTTTTTAATTTTTGTATGTAAATATCATCCAAAATCTAAACTTCACAATCCTTATTTTGTCTTTTTTGAAAATTCTTTCTAAAATTATCCAAATTCTCAAATTATTACAAATAGCCTATTAAAATTCTATTGGATATAAAAATTGATCAATGGAGATAAAGTCTAATCAATGGGATGAAATCTTCCATCTCTTAACTTCATCTTTCTATACCTTGCTTTCATCCCTTCTAATGAACATCTTTGTAGCTTAGATTTCAACCCTTTAGGCTCCAAATCTCTTTTCAAAGCTTTGTATTAAACATCTAGGTTCCATATAATTTAAATACTATAATCAAGCAAGAAAAAAAAAACCAAAGCAAAGTTTTTTATATCAACTTTTTAAAATTATTTTATTAACTATTCTAATATATGCTAGAAATTATGAATATATTATATATTTTAATTAATTTTTATATATAATAAGTAATTATAATATAATAATGTGTATTATATCAGTTTATACATCCGATTTTAGACAATTAGCATGCAACATCAATTAGGATGAAGAAGCCTTGATAAATCAATTCTATTGGAAATTAATAAATGATGTGATGGATTTATTATTATTGCTTTCAAATCCACAATTGCTTAATGAATCCATCAATTAAGCTATGAAATATAATAATTGATTATTCCAATGTTGTCAAAATCAATATTTATAAGCTATAGCAAGACAATACACAATCTGATACAATCTTGTTACATCAACAAGCAGTTTAAATTTACATTCAAAAGTAGAAGATATACACTTTAATATAATACATTTTCATATGTTGTGAAGTCTTGCTTGAGAATGCACTAGGCACTTGGCTATGGAAAATAAAAAAAAAATAACAACAACAAGTCCTAACACTTCTAATAGAATTATATAAATTTTTAAATTAAAGACTAACAAGTATGTCCAACTATTAAAAATTCAATCAGACTTTTAATTAATTATAAAAGAATACAAAAACCTTAAAGAACTTATAAAAAAGTCATAAAAATATAATAAAGAAATCTTGAAGAAATATTAATATAAATATAAAAGAAGTGTTAAAATAAAAATCCTTTAAAATATTATAAATAGAAATTATAATCAAATTTTAATCAAATTCTAATCAAATTCTAATCAAATTTTAATCAAACTCCAACCAAATCTTATTCAAATCCTGTTCAAATCCTAATTCTAACAAACTCTAATCAAATCTTAACAAATCCTAACTAAATTGTATAGCAGATTCAAACTACAATGGCTGATAATCTAACCATTGGTCTTTGCTCAAATTTTGCACACTTTTCAATAATTAAATTGACAATATATACAAAAAAATTGAAAGAGATCCAACATACTAAACAAAAGTTAAATTTGCATTTATACTTGGATGTAGGCCACCTTCCTTTGCCAACCCTAATATCAAACTTCTAACACAAATATCTTTCTTTTGTACCATTCAATTGCTTTTAAAATTCATACATATAAAAAATCTAAACTACTATCTATACAAAAATTCTCACCTCAATCCAACTAATAGATTGCTAAAAATCTAAGAAATCTTCACTGACCTTCAAATCCCAATTTTTGAGACCTCAACTCACTTAAACTTCAATAACTCCCAATTAAATTATTTGATCAAGCTCAAACTTAAAATATGTATTAATCACAATTATAATCACAAACTTTCAAATTTTCATCTATAGATCTATAATCAAACTCATAGAATGCTCAAATTTGTAAATCCCTCTTTATTTCATAAAATCCAGAGTCACCCGATACAACCTTGACTTTGCAAAGCTCTTATAAAGCTGATTTTTATCCAAAATACTCAAAATCAATATTTAAACACACCTTCTTAAGTTTTCTACCTAATCCAACTCTCCAATCTGCAAAAGAACCCTCCAATCCACCATAGGCATGTATTTTGTACCGTAGGCTCTAATTCGACCCAAGATCACAACCGATCCTCTCCGAGTATCAACTCTGAGAATTTTAAGATAAAATTTACTAAAATCTATTTTTAACTCCTTTCTAAAGATATCTATATTATTTATTTTTATAATCTAATTTATTTTCTTTTATTTATGGCCATATAAAATAAATAGAAGCTTCTTCTATAAAAAGGTAATATTATCTCTTTTAATTTTTTTCTACTTTCTTGTCTATTATCTATAATTCTAAGATAATTTTTTAAAATATTTTTATTTGAGCTCCTATATATTATAATCATTTCTTTTCTTTTTCACCTAATGGCCATGTTACTACACAACAACATTATTGTGATAAAGAAAATTTGCTTCAAAAAAGCACTGAGCTTTTGGCTATCATTAATTACTCAACCAAGATCCAAGATAATAAAACTCCCAAATTTATATAAAAGTCTTTTTCATAGGGCTATTACACCCAATACATAAGTCTTATTTTCAAAAAATACTCAAAATATAACAAAATATTCTAAAATCTTTATTCTCCCATAAAAAGGGAATTTTTTTTAAACTTTAATAATCCATAATTTTTAATTAAATTGTCCAAATCCACTCAAATTTCATATAAAGTACTAATATATTTTTAACAACTATCACAACAAATTTTAACTATTGATTCATTACCAATCTTTAGATATCACCAAAATCCTAACAATGGCCTTAAATCCTTGTTTACAAACATCTATATACTAAATTCTTTATATCTCGCAAACTTATAGTTTAAATACTATGAAACTTTGATGAATAGCTTTTCAATATAATAATTCATCTTTTTAAAAAAATTTAGACAAAAATTCATCTAAAAGCTCAAAATATGGTAGAAACCATCACCATCAATAAATTGGTCTATTTACTACCTTGGAATTCAATCTATTGTCTTTGACTTCTAATATCTCCTTCTTCAAAACTCTAAATGTAGTAATTCTTATACATTAGATGTAGATTTTGAAATCTCCTCTTTAGCTGCACTTTCCGATTTTCAAAAGCTCTCATAAAACACCTTGTGTCTTCAAAAGAATGACAATAGATATGATTTATACACCTTAACTTCAAATACCTACTCCACCTTCATAAAAAATCCAAATCTCTCAATTCTTATATCAAAATTGTAGTAAAAAAAATTAGCTTTTTAATTCTAATCTTTGATTTTCAAATGCCTTCTTTGAAGTCAATAAAACCTTTATTCTTCTTACAAAAAGCCTCTTCAAAGCCTATTAGGCATGACCATTGACCAATAGGAATGAAGAGCTTCACCTCTTACCTTCATTCATCCATACTTTACTTTAATTCCTCTAAATAAGCTTCTTAGTAGTTTAGTTCTTCATCTTTGGCCTCCAATCTCCTGTCAAGGCTTCATACTAAATATTTAGGTCCTATATAATTTAAACGCCATAACCAAATTGAATAAAAAACTAAAATATAATTTTGTATATCAACTTTTTTTTTTTAATCTACTAATTATTTTAACACAGATCTAGACTTATGAACATATTATATATTTTATTTGATTTTTATATAATATAAATAATTATAATATGATAAAATTTTAAACCTCTTAATCTATTAAAAAAAAAGCGTCAAATGGAAGAAGGTTTATGTTTGTATTGTGGCAAGGAAGGCCACAAAGCTAGCAATTGTCCGAAGAAACAAAATCAATGCATCACCAAAATCAACAGTGTAGTTATTCAAGAAAATAAAGATGTTCAATTACAATAGGAATTATAGGATTAGACAATTCAACATCATAAAATTATTTAGGTTTTTCTCTTTTTACTTAGCTTGCTTGTTACTATATAATTTCTTTATATTTTGGCCTTCAAAACCTTCAAGTAATTGCTTTGTTGGATTCAAGAGTGTCTGCTTATTATTTAAATGAGGTATTTACTAAGCTTCATAAAATTCCTCTAATATAGAATTTCAAATCCATTCATGTAGAAATAATAGATAGATGACCTTTATCCTTTGATAGTATTATCCATGAAACAATGCCTATGGAAGTGGCATTTGAAGACCATAGCAGCCAAATTATATTTAATATTATTAAAATTCTTTTAAATCATATTATTCTTGGACTTTCTTGATTGAAAAAGAATAATCCATCTATAAATTGGAGATCACAAAGAGTAACATTTTTAATAAAAATTTCTATATAAAAATTTTATAAAAAATTATGAGTTTATAAACCTTTATTTGTTGAAATAAAAGCCTTTATAAGATTGGTCAAAGAATGTATATCATTTATTATTTACGTAATTCTAATTTAAAAAAATATGATTTTAATGATAATTATTTTAAATAGTATAACAAATTTTAAGATATTTTTTAAAAAAAAATGTTGATGTATTACCAAAGTACCAACTATATAATTGTACCATAGATCTTTAGGAAGAAATGCAACCACCTTTTGGCCCAATTTATAATCTTTTTCAAAACAAGCTTTCAACATTGAAAGACTATATTAAAAAAGAACTTGCAAAAGACTTCATTAGATATTCAAAGTCTTTGTATATATATAAAGTTTTTATATAGGAATATGCATCTATATTCTTTATTAAAAAAAAAGATGGTTTTTTTACATATGTGTATTAATTATTAAGGATTGAATAATATAACAACGAAGAATTATTATCCACTACTATTAAATTTAAGATTTTTCAAATAACTCGGTCAAGCCAAGATCTATATTAAGATAGATCTTTGTGGAGCATACAACTTAATATAGATTAAAAAAAGATACAAATAAAAGAGCGTATTTTAGATAAGATATGGATACTTTGAATATAATGTCATATCTTTTGAATTAACAAATATACCTGCTATCTTTTAGTATTTAATGAATGACACTTTTTGAGAGCATCTAAACAAGTTCATGGTGAATTATCTTGATGATATCTTAATCTACTCAAAAAATATGGAAGAATATGAGGAACATATAAAGTTGGTATTACAAAAGTTATTAAATTCAAGTTTGTATGCTAAACTAGAAAAATATATATTTTATCAACCAAAGATAAAATTTTTGGGATATATCATATCTATTGAAAGTTTGATGATGGATCCTGAGAAGGTAGAGGCAGTTACATGGTGGGCCATTCTGAAGACTATAAAAGACGTACAATATTTTTTTGAAATTATTAACTTCTATCAAATATTCATCAAAAATTACCCTCAATTTGCCATCCATCTTATTCAATTGACATACAAAAATAAATTAGAATGGAGGCTTCAAGCATAGAAGATATTTTAAGATCTTAAGATAGCATTTACCATAGCTCTAATTTTGGTACATCTATATTTTATAAAGGTATTTTATATAGAAATCAATGTTGCGGATTTTACACTAGGGACTATACTTTCACCAATAAATATAGACAATAAATTCCATCATGTTGTATTTTATTTTTAAAAGTTTTTTATTACCAAAATTAATCATAAAATCTATAATAAAGAGCTTTTTGTTATCATAGATCTTTTTTAAAAGATGGCATCATTTTTTTGAAAGAGCTATACATCATGGGACTAAATACACAAATTATAAGAACTTGGAATATTTTATGTGAGCTCAAGTTTTTAATTGGTGTCAAGCTCAATGGAATTTGTCATTATCTTGATTTAATTTTGTTATCACTTATTAACCTAAGAAGCAATAAGGATTATTTGATGCTTTATCAAAAAAATCATATCTTATATCAAAAATAAGAGAGGCAGTATTTGATCAATGATATACAATTTTGTTGAAGCAAAAGCAATTTTGTCTTTGTGCCACTATTACATTGGTACCTATTAATTCTAACTTCTTTAATGAGATGCATGTTGCAACTACTAATGATGCTTTGGCCTTTGATATCAAGTCTCATCTCAATAAAAATGCTAATAAGTTTAATCTTGAAGAAGATCTTTTATATTTTGAAAAATATTTACATATCCCAAAAGAACCAACACGATTGCACATTCTTCAATTTTGCCATGATTTTCTAGCTATAGGTATCACGAATATAAAATTTATTCTAATAATTATCTAATTAATATGCATAGGTAGAACTAAATAAAAGTAGATTAATCTGATAATATCTTATAAAAAAGCTTTCTAGAAGCTTCATAGACGTGATTTCATCTTTATACATGTCTATAGGTGATTGGTAGATTAGAAACTTGGCCAATAAATTAACCATGTATTGCACACATTGATAGTTTGTAGAACAAGCTAAATATGTGGCGCACTTATAGAAAATTTGTCTTGCAATTTTGACACGTGTCTTACAAATTGGATACATATTGGAGGTCTTATAGAACATCACCATATAGCTCTTAAATAGATAGTATATATAGAGAGAAGAGTGAAGTCTTCTTCATTCTTATCAACACCTTTTTTTTTTTTAGTCTTGTTTCAAGAGTCTCTAGTCTTCTTGTCTTTGGCAATAGCCATTTTAATTTTAATATTATTCTATCTTTGAGTGATTTTTTATTCTTTTGAGTGATATAAGAGTGTATTGATATTTTTTTTGTTTATGATTTATGTCCTTGACAATAGGTCACTTTGGATTTAACAAGACCTTGGAACTTATTTTCTAAGATTATTGGTGGCCTTAAATGTGAAAGGCTACAAAAGACTTTATACTCTCTTATAACATCTGTTCAAGGTCCAAGAATCCTTAACATTGCCTTTATAAATTCTTATAGCCCTTACATATTCTAAAACAATCATGGTCTTCTATCTTAATAGATTTCATCACAGATCTACTGCCATGTAATTTATTAGACAATATCCTTGTAGTGGTTGATCGAATCACAAAGATGGTTTATTTTATTTCTTATAAAAAAACTGCTTCTAATAAAGAAACAACAAGATTTTTTTTTGACAATATATATCAATATCATGGCCTATTGAATGATATTATATCCAATGAAGGATTCTAATTTGTATCTAAGTTTTGAAAATACATCTTTAAAATATTAAAGATAGACATTAAATTTTTTATTGCTTTTTATCTTTAAACTAATGGACAAACAAACAAATTAATTAAGTTTTGGAATAATATTTATGATGCAACATCAACTATCAATAAGATGATTGGATCTTATATCTATCATTAGTAAAATTTGAATATAATAATATTATTCATACTTTAATTCAATAAACATTAATTTATTTTAATTATATATATTTTTTTTGAAATTTGATCTTTGAAATACACCAAAGAATAATAATTCAATAATTGAAGGATTTACAAAGCATCTATCGTAACACCAAACAACTTTGAAGATTCAAGTGCAAGCAACTCAAGATGTTTATAAGATATCTGTAAATAAATTCAAGAATCAATCGCCTACTTTTCATATTGGAAATAAAGTATGGCTTCTTTGACAAAACATCAAGATCAAACGGCCATGTAATAAGTTGGACTATTAGATATTTGGACTATTTTTCATCCAAAAGAAAATTAATTCAATGGTATACTATTTGGAACTACCATCTTCTATGAAGATATATCTAATTTTCTATATCTCTCTTTTGAAGCTTTACAAAAAATTACATATTTTGAAAAGAGTACAACAATCACTATCTAATATCAAAATTAAAAATCATGAAGAATATGAGGTTAAAAAGATGCTTGATTCATAATGAAGGTGGAACAAATTAGAATATCTTATTTATTGGTGTGGTTATAATATCAATGAGTACATATATAAATTGGTTAGAAATCTTATTAATGTACTTCAATAGATATAAAAATTTTATTGGCTCTATTTCTACAAATCTAAATATATTTGATAATAACTCCTTAGTAAAGATTAGATTTGAAAAATATTTATAAGAAGGGAATAGTCAAATCAAAACCTTTATCAATATACAATTATTTGTTTCAAGATAGAATAGAATTGTAGAAATAAATTAGTTACCATGTCAAACCTTTAAGTGTTGAGAGATTTAACTGAATAAGATTCAAAAGATCCACTTGCTATGCAAGCTTCGAATAAACCAATGTAGCTTTGATAGCCTTCAATTGAATAAAGTGAAGACAATATATTTCAATGCCAAGTACAATTATAGTTGGAGCCATTAGGAGCAACACCCAACCATGTAAGTCTCAATTCCAATGCTTAAATTTTAGTAATATTGCTTGAGATTAGAAAGGTGAATCATCTTAAGCCTAAGATCTTATTTCGAAGATGTTTTAAAGGTTACAGTCAAAATCAGATCCTTAGATGGAATATTTCAACAATAGAGGTACTAACTTAAGACTATAGGCAATTTTTTTAAGGACCAATAGAACCTATTATCAAAGAAAAAAGATCAAAATATATAACTTCATTGCTAAAATATATTTTTGACTTTCTATATATATAGAAAGATTTTCAAAGGCATGAACTCCTCTTAAAATTTGTCACTAAAAAAGGAAGTGATATTAGAGACATTCACTTTAAAAGTTTACAAAACCTTTTAAAATATTTTGGAGACTTTTTAGTTAATAGAAGTTACTTGAGAAGCTTTTTAATTAATGGAAGTAGCTCAAGAAGCTTCAAAGTTAATAGAAGGAGCTCGAGAAGCTTCCAAGTTAATAGAAGCTATTCAAAAAGCTTCTTAGTTTGATAGAAGCTGCTCAAGAAGCTTCTTAGACATGGATATATATTAGAATCAAGGTTGAAGAGTTCTTCAGTTTCAAAAATACATCTCTTGGAGTTCTAGCTCATCCTTCATGATATTGTTTGTATATTCATGTAAATAATTCAAGTCCTTGTTGGTCTCTTATTGCGTATTCTTATATCCTTGATAAGTACCCAATATATTTTTAAATAAAATAATATGTAATATGATAGAATATTAAAAAAAATGATACATGATTCAAAGAGAGACTAGAATATCAAATTGCTACCTACTTTTTAGACTTATTGTACTATATAGAAGGTTATAATACAAGTCACCTCATTTTTTTTTGGTTTATGATGTAGATACAATTTTGTCAATTGAATTTGAAATAAAGTTATTTAAAATAGCCATAGATAAACAAATAACTATATGATGGTTCTTGAGAGGATGATTGAATTATTTAAAGGGCCTAGATGAGGTGAAGAGGATTGGTGCTTGATATATGGAGGCAATCTAGAAATAATAGAAGGTTGTTTTTGAAATTATAAATTATTATGTTAAAAATTTATATACAAATTTTTTTTGCATTTAATTTTTAGATTTTTGAAATATAAACAAAATAGTACTCAAATGTCTAAAAACTATGGTTTTGAACACTTACTTGGCTTTGTGAAATATCAAAGGATTATAAACAAATCTACACTTGAGTTTTTTTGTAGTAAAGTCCAAAGATATAAAATATAGTTTTAAAAAATTTGATAAAAATTAAACTATTGAATCAAGAGATATTAGATCTTAAATTTCAAGAAGAAAAACAAAAAAAATCTTTTATGGGTGAATAAGATGTTGAAGGATTTTTATTATAATTTGAACATTTTGTATAAAGTAAAGGGAATTTTAAAAGCCAAGACTTTATGCATATATAAAAAGTGGACATATAGAGCTATGGTTAAATTTTGATATAAAAGTGAGTCTTTGAAAGGAGATTATAGATTTTCTTTGAAGTTATTGAAAATCTAGCTTATCAGTAATTGGTTAGTAATGATTTGATATAGAAAAGAGAGTAAAAGTATTTCTAAATTCTAATAATATCTTTATATATAAATCTATTAAAATATAAGAAATTCTAATTAATATAATATCTTTTAATATTACAATGTTTATTTGTTCTTCATATTAAAAACAAATCATTTATTTGAGCTTGATAAATAAATTAAAGATAAATTCTTTATAACTAGATACCTAACATTCTCTTAGATTTAAAATCATGTCATATAATAGCGATGAGGATATCAAAATTTATTAGTTCTTTTTTTTAATTTAGATATTTTAATAAATATATTTGATTGGCTGCTTAGATATTCATATAAAAATGATTCAAGTTTAAATCTAACCAATATATGTCAAATATCTATTAAACTAGTATAGCATAAGAAAAGCCAATTGTTAGTTGAATAAGAGATATATCATATATTATATTTGTGCTATCCAAATATACTCAATTAGAAGAAGAATATGAGTAATTTAAATCTATAGGAAGATTGTATGAGTCCATTTTATCTTAAAAGGATATTGGATTTTGATTTTCTCTCTATATAATTCTTAAATCTTTCCTTCAACAAGAAATGTTGGATTCTTTGCCTCTTTAAATTGTCGTAGATGATTGCCATATATAAACTCTCACTAGTTATTTTTTAGTCAAGTTGTACATAATGAATGTTAAAAGGACAAGTTTTATTTAATAGCATAATTGAAGTCTTAACAAAAAATAAGTTTATCTAAAATTTATAGATAAATCCTATTTTCTGTAAGTGAATGAAAATTTTAATTGTAAGATAAGAATTGTAGTATTGATTATAAGGCTTTTGGTCCTATTAGCACAAATTATCATGGTTATTAGGATGAGAAGAGCCTTCATCATGTCATCTTGATCTACATCACGCCACATCTTCCTTGACCATCTTCTTTAAAGTTTGGCCATGTCTACATCTTTTTTGATCATCTTCTTTAACTTGCGGCCATGTCCACATCTTTTTTTATCATCTTCTTTAACTTGCGGCCATGTCCACATCTTTCTTGATCATCTTCTTTAACTTGCGGCCATGTCCACATCTTTTTTGATCATCTTCTTTAACTTGCAACCATGTCCACATCTTCCTTGACCATCTTCTTTAAAGTTTGGCCATGTCTACATCTTTTTTGATCATCTTCTTTAACTTGCAGCCATGTCCACATCTTTTTTGATCATCTTCTTTAACTTTGGCTATGTCTACATCTTTTTTGATCATCTTCTTTAACTTGCAGCCATGTCCACATCTTTTTTGATCATCTTCTTTAACTTGCGGCTATGTCCACATCTTTTTTGATCATCTTCTTTAACTTTAACTTGCGGCCATGTCCACATCTTTTTTGATCATCTTCTTTAAATTTAACTTGCGGCCATGTCCACATCTTTTTTGATCATCTTCTTTAACTTTAACTTGCGGCCATGTCCACATCTTTTTTGATCATCTTCTTTAAATTTAACTTGCAGCCATGTCCACATCTTTTTTGATCATCTTCTTTAACTTGCAGCCATGTCCACATCTTTTTTTGATCATCTTCTTTAACTTGCGGCCATGTCCACATCTTCTATGACCTCGCCTTTATTCATGGCCATATCCAAGTACCCTTCAACCATAGCCATGGCTACAACCTTCAACAATGGCTTTAGCCAAGCCCCTTTGACCACAGCCATGGCCTTTACTTATAGCCATGCACAAGCCTTTGACCCCAGCCATGGCCATAACTTCCAACTATGGCCATGTCAAAGTACCTACTACTGCCCCACATAATGTCATGGCCAGTCCACTTAGTTAGCTGGTCCACCTTAATCTACTTTCTACCCCTAATCTACTTCTTGCCCCTAATTTGGATCTATGACACCCTAACCTCCAGTCTCAATTTTTTTAATTAATAGCCACCGAGCCCCATGAAGGCGCAGCAGGCTGCCTTGGCCTTGTCAGGCAATACTACAAGGTTGGCCCTTGCAGTGGAGGTTGTTGTGGGTTCACCTCCTCGGGGCTCAACGAGGTCCTTGCAGTTGTGTCTTTTGTCGATGGCGGACTTGCCTTCCAGGCCTTGTTCAATTTTGGTCTGGTATTGCTGTACCCTGTTTGGCTCCAATTCAATGCCCCTGTTTGATTTAGTTTGATATTGCTATACCTTGTTCGGCTCCAATTCAATGCCCCTGTCGATTTAGTACGATAATATTGTGTCCTGTTTGATTTAGTCATGTATTGTGGTCTTTGTTCAATCCCAATTTGATGCCCTTGTTCAATCTACGTCATGTATTGCGGTGGTATTGCTCGTCGCCAATCTCGTGCTGCTGCTGGTGATTCTACCATCAATAATCCGGTTCAAATTGACATCTTTCTCCTTGATGTTGTGACAATTTCTTCATTGGGATTGTCCCCTTCCTACCACCTTGTATCCTTGTGTGAGACAATTCCCCCGTCGGGCTCGTTCTCTTCTTGTTGCCTACGTCTTTGTATCATGATGATTCCCTTGTCGGGCTCATTTCGTTCTTGTTGTTGTGTCTTTGTGTTGTGACATTCTCTCGTCGGGTTCGCCTCCTTCTTACTATCTTGTGTCTTTGCATCGTGACGATTGCCCCATCAGGCTCGCCCCTTCCTGTTGTCTTATGTCTTTGGGCTATGACATTCCGCTTGTTGGAATTGTCCCCTTCCTGCAGCCTTGTGTCCTCATGCGGTAACATTTCGCTCTTCAAAATACCCTCCTATCCTCTGTTATTGTGTGTCTAGGCATTCTTCTAGTCGGGATCTTTCCTTCTGCTACCCTGTTGTGCAGTCCCTCACTTCCCGGTTCGATATGTTGATGCCCTTGTTGCTTGCGGTCGTCGCCAGTCCGACGTGACCGCCACCCTGTATTGTTGCATCTTGCCTCTTGGTTCAATGCCTCTGTTGATACCTGTCACTTGTTGTTGCGCCCGCCTCCCGGTTCAATGCCTCTGTTGATACCTGTCACTTGTTGTTGCGCCCGCCTCCCGGTTCAATGCTTACTGTCTCATTGCTCGTGGTTGTCGCTAGTCCAATCGGATGCGACCCTATGTTGCATCTTGCACCCAACTCAAGTCCTCCGTTGATACCCTCGTTTATTGATACCCTCCGTTGATACCTCACCTGGTTCGATGCCTGCTGCTTGTGGTCGTTGCCAATCCAACCCGGCTGCGGCCCTGTGCGATTGCGCTTTGCCTTGGCTCAACGCCCTTCTTGATATTTGTTCCCGTTGCTGCTCTCGCTTGCTAGCCTAATACCCCCTTCAGTGGGAAAAATTCTAATTCAGCTCCCGGTCCGAAGTAAGTTCATGCATGTTTAGGAGGGCGATTTGGTAGCGTGGATTGACTTGTTAATTCATATTTAAGTTCGAAAAACTACATGATTGACACAATAAAAATTATTGTGATCATTTATTCATTGGAGGAATTTACATAGGAATAGGGTCAATTAACATAATCATCAACAACAATGGTTAAAAGAAAATAGAAAGGAATAAGAATTTAATAAATAAACCAAAAATTAAAAAAGTGCAGGCACAAATTAGATAAAAAGAAGGTAATTAGTTCCAAATTAACTTATTATTTGGAACTTATGGATAACTAAGTAGATTAAATGATATATGAATCAACTAAATTAACTTAAAGTTTAGCACAAATAAAATTTTAAAATCAATCCAACTAACCTAAAGTCAATCACAAATATAAGGTGCATTATTACTTTAATTAGGAGTGGAATTAATTTATCTCACAATTAGGTTTTTTTTTTTTTTCCAAGAAATATCAAAAAGTCTCTTAGATATATATATACTAAATCTATAGATTCTTATAGATATGTCATATTGCTATAGAAACTTATTTTAGAAGTTTCTTACTTTTAAGAAGTTCATATGAAAGTGGCTTATAACTTGTAAATTTGAGTTATAAGCCTTGTGGTTTTTAGGAAATTTTCACACTGCATTTTTGATAACTAGTATATATAAAGGTAAGATTAAGGCTATTTTTAATCTAATAAATATTTTTTTATATTTTAATTTTAGTTTAATTCTTTTTAATTTCTTTATATTTAACAATAGCCATTTTAGTTCTATTCTATATTATATCTATATTTCTTCTTTGCTTAATTTCTAATTTCTCTATCATATGTGAAAATATTATCTTTTTAGAAATTTTTCTAGATTTATAACTTTGATAGTTTTGGCAAAACTAATATAAAATATATTATAATTTGATCTTTCTTGACAAAGGATAGATTAATATATATTTTTTTAAAACATCAAATTGCTTTAGAAATTGGAGGTATTTTCTTCTAAGGTAATATTATTTATAAGATTTGATTCTTTTGTTTCTAGCTTATTTAAAAAAAATTAAGTTATTTTAATTATTAAAAAATTAGTATAATAAAAAAATCATAATAAAAATACAAGATTGAATGAAAAAATTAATTCTTATTATAAACCAACTTTGTCTACCACCTCATCCAACATTAAAAGTAACTAATAAAAAGACAAAAAATTTAGGATTTTCTTTAACAATTATTTAATCTCAAGTTAATTATATAAACACAATTGTATTAACTAGAGAACCAAGAGTTGTTCTTTTGGAGAATTTTGGTTATACTAGATCTAATTAGTTAAGATTTATAAACCATATACAACTTGTTGTTGAGCTCTAATTTCTATATTAACTAACCTAAGCGTCTCAAATTATATTTATTAAGATTTTGCTTAATAAAAATATTTTTTATTATTTTTTTATTTTTTTTAAAAATATATAAATAAGATAAGTTAGATTTTTATTTTTATTTTTAAATATTTTATAATAGAAATATAATGCAATTCTCATATCAATTAACAAAATCTAAATATTATGTTAAAAAAATCTATCTATATCTACTTATGTATTACAATTTTAATAATTAGCAATTAATGTTAAATAAGATTATGTGCTTATAAGTTAAATTTTTTATATAATAGAACATGAGGTAAAGAAATTATTTCTCAATTTACTTGATTATTAAATATTTAGTTAAATAATTGATTTTGTTATTAAATACAAATGATTAATTTTTCAAATTTTATTAAATTAGTCATACAATGGAACTTCAATGCTTTTATATTTTTATACAAAATACTTCTATAAAGTAAATTATATAATTAGGCATAAAAAATATGTAGATTAAGAATATAAAATTTAAATCTTTGATAATACAAAAAAAAAAAAAAAAAAATTAATAAAAAAAGATTTTGCATGTATTATAAGAAATCAAATTATATTACTCAATATTTGCTAAAGAAGAGATAAAATTATAAAACAATGAATATAATTCTAAAAAATATTATATATTAGAAAACAAGTTTTATAAATCTATATTAGAAATCATACATTTAGGATCTTATATAATATTATTATTTAAAGGCCTTATATTATCTTATAAATTTTTTATTTGTGTATTAATATAAATTTGTTTAGGATCTAAAAATCCTTGGATTTTTATATTTTTTTGTTAAATATTGGTATTTTTATTTGTTTTCTTGATAAAAAAATACTTATTAAGTATTATAAGATATTATTGATATACAAGATTAAATCTATACATGTAGAAGTCATAGAAAGTTAAACTTTATCTTTTAGAGATTTTATCTTAAAAAAACCATACAAATTGAAGTAGTTGTAAAAGATTATAAATATTTTTTAATATTTAACTTTATAAAATCTCTAACCAATCCCATCTAATGTAAAATTGGCCAATGCTATTCTAGTAAGAATACAATAGGTGCTCTTATTTTTATTAAAAAAATATAATTTTCAAATAAATTTGATATTCTATAATATCAAATTTCTTCTTAATTTATTTCAAAAAATATTCAAATAAGGAATAAATCCTATATTCAGAAAAGTCAAACTTATATTTATTAGAATAAGGATATTTACATAAGCTACAAAAATATTCAATATTTATAGATTAAATAATTCTAAGAATATTTAATATTTTTTAAAAATTAATATTGTGATAAATAAATGGAGAATTTTATTGCTTAAAGATAGAAGTACAACTATGTGAATATAAGGTGCTTACCACCTAACTAATAAGAAAATAAGAGAATTAGAAATGGCAATTAAATGAGCCTTAGATTTGAGCTCTTATATTATTAGTCCATTGTATAACTATATAAACTACCTAATATAAACATATTAATAACTAGCCTAGTTAAAGAGGTCCAATTTGACATGTAGATACTTGTCTTGCTAGATTGTATGGTAGTTTGGTAGGCTATGATGGCTAAATAGTAATATCACCAATATGTGGCAACTACAACTTGTCAACCGACAATACAATGTATATTGTTTATATGTCTAATAGGAGTTATCTACTCTATTAATACTCCTACTTAATAACTTACTAGATTAGATCAATTTGATGATATCCATCATCTCTTTAAATTTATAATGCTTCTCACAAATTCGACCCTTGGTCAAAACATCTACAACTATATTTTTAGTCTTACAATTAATTAAGTTGATATTGTCACTCTCAATCTTCTCACAAACAAAGTAATGTTAAATTTCAACATACTTGGTACAAGCATAGAATGTAGGATTCTTTTAAAGAAAAAAACCATCCTAATTATTATTTTAAATAGTTATAAGATAATTTTATAAAAATCAAATATCTTTAAAAAATCTTTATAGCCAAACTTCTTTTTTTGTTAAATGAGTAGCTGCCATATATTTTACTTTGGTGGTAGACAATGTGACTATTAGTTGCTTCTTGTTATTCCAACTAATTATACTACCAACCAATAAAAATATATAATCAATAGTCAAGCGTTGTGTATTAATATCTTACATAATCTGCATTACAATAATCAATCACATATAAACTCAAAGAATTCCCACCATATTGTAGCTCATGAACTATTATACCTTGTAAATACCACAAAATCTATTTTATATCTATCTAGTGTTGTAGGCTAAGATTTGCTATATATTGGCTAACTTCTATTGGATATAGAATATTGGCTCAAGTGCCTATCATTGCATAGACTAAACCACCAACTACATTTTGGTATAGAATCCCCTTCATTGCTTCAACTTCTTTGAAAATGTATGGATTCATATCTCTTAAAAATTGCTATAAGAATTTAGTCATATAACTAAAGATTTATAATTTTTCATTCCATTTTTCAAAAAAAATTTAATTTTTCAAATTTTTCAAAGACATTTTTCAAAGACATTTTTCAAAAATTTTTACCAACTAAGATAGATTTTACAAATCCTTTATTTTTTCCTAATTTGTAAGCCTAAGATATAAAAGATTTTTTCCAAATCCTTCAATTCAAATCTTTTAGCTAAGTTTCTCTTTATCTTAAGAGAAATCTGTTATTGTTGGATATAAGTATCAAATCATATACATAAAGTACAATGATAATAAAAAATCCATTACTAGTTTATATTACATAAATGTTAAGATTTGCATAGCTTCTTTTCAAACTTTGTGAGGCAAAATAATTATCTATCTTTTTATACCATGTCCTAAGAGATTGCTAAAGTCCATAGAAAGTTTTAGAAAGTTTATACACCAAATGTTCTTCACTCTTTGATATATAGCTTTTAGTTTGATCTATAGATATTTCTTTTTGAAGATTTCTATTTGATGTTGTTTTGACATCCATTTGATGTTCCAAATCTTCAATTGCAACTAATACTAAAAGTATATGAATTGAAGTCATCTTTGCCATTGGAACAAAAGTCTCATTGTAATTAATACCTTCCCTTTGTGTATAACCTTTTGTAGCAAGTCTTGCTTGTAGAATTCCATTGAACCATGTATATTGTATTTAATCTTTAAAATCTATTTGCAACCAATTGATTTCATATTCACTAATAAAGATATCAAAGTTTAAGTCTTATTGTTAATATGACTTTGATACTTAGGATCCATTACTTCCTTCTATTTCCAAGTATCATCTTTTTTTATAGTTTCAATGATAGTAACTAGTTCTTTTGGTGCTTGTGTCAAAAGCATATATCATATGTATTAAAGATAAAAAAGACTTAGAAGAAATCTAAGTCAATACTAATTTATCAATTATTAATTATTTTTCTAATAGATGTATATGTGTATGCATCATCGTTAGTGAAGGTGAAGATGGAGGTGGAATTAAAGATAGATTTAAAACCACATATTATTATTCAAGTATACAATCTTTTATTTGAATCTCTTAAATTAAAAATAAAAGATCAATAGTTATTTATTATCAACATTTGTCTCTATTTAGATCTCCCACTATATCTTCACTATTACTCTTTGATTTAAATGAAGAGTCAATAGATTCTATCTTTACCACATCTTGAAGTTTATTGATAGAAATCTTCAAAAATCCCTTCTTGTGCTTAGAGTATTCACACTCAACAAATTTAACATCATAATTCTTTATAATAGAGACATCCTCAATGTCATAAGAATGGTAGCACTTAGTATCCTCAACATAGTCCAAAAACATATATTTTTTGCTCTTGGAATCAAGCTTTGTTTGTCTTAGAAACATGTGCATAGGCATCACATCTAAAAATACAAAGATATTAGACTGAAGATTTTATACCTAATCAAACTTATTCGGTTGTTTTTCCTTCTACATCTATAATAGGAGCTCAATTAAGGACATATGTTGCCATGTTGATGGCCTCTACCTACCATTCATTTGAAAGTTGTTTATGTTGTAACATGCACCTTACTTTCAAACAATGTCTAATTCTTGTGTTTTACAAGTCTATTTTGTTAAGTAGTATAAGGCATTGAAAATTATCCTTCAATGCCATGTTGCTCACAAAACTGTTTAATAGCCTTAGATATATACTCACCCCTATTATCATTGCACAATTTTTGAATTGCTAAGCTTGTTTGTTTCTCAACTAGAGACTTGAAAACCGTTGTAACCTCACTTCTGCGAGTGGTCTTGCTCTGAGCAACACGTTCCCAGCCCAAACTGAAGACCATTCACAATTTATGCAAACGACAAATCGTGGTTGCATGCTGAGTGCAAGAGCAGGCAGCCAAAGCATGTCACCTTCACTGTCGTGCGATAGAGAATTGCAATGAAATCCATGCATTTACACGTAAGCTATTCCATTTTTTATTTATATTGATAAAACGGATTTCGGAATGCAGAATTGTTCCTAAGCTCTCTGTTGGACAGTATATTATCATGGCAATATGGCAGTGGAAACTGGTTGGAGTTGACACAGGTCTACTGCTATGTTTTGGATGAGATTTCGCGAATGTCTCATCCGGGTGATTTTCGTGATGCGGACGCTATTGCTAACAGCTTGGGATCGCGGGAATCTACTCCTTCAGCCAAGGGGTCATGTGTTGGTCCCATTGGATTAGCTCATCGTCGTCAAACCAAAGTCCTGCAGTGCCCACGCAGCTTTTTACTGAAACTAGTAAACTATCATACAAGGGAACAAGAGATTTTCAAAGAAATTGCTAAAAGGAACTAGCCGTGGATTGAATAAGAACATAATCATTTCACAGCAAGAGTAGATTTAATGCAAGGAGTCATTCGAGTTATTGTAGTTGATATAAAACTTACCAAGTTCGCGAAGGCCATTCTCAGGACTATCACTACCGTGGACAACGTTCCTCCCCACCTCGATACCCAAGTCACCACGGATGGTGCCTGGCTCAGCGTTTAATGGATTGGTTGCCCCGATCAACTTCCTTGCAGATGCTACAACCCCAGGTCCTTCCAAAGCCTGCAATTTCCTTGCAGGATATCATATGAGCTGATTCCAGGAGTACAAAGTAAAAGAAGTTTCACAATGAGGACTCTTAGGCTGCTGAGATTGTATGCTTAGAGCCTACATTATACAATTGAACCTTTATTCATCACCTGAGTGGGCATTAAGGTCCAGTGTTTGCCAATCAAAGCTCAAGAAGTGGGGAAAGATATTGCTTTAATGAAAGAGAGGATCGTACAATGCACACGACAGGGCCTGATATGATGTAGTCAACGAGCTTTCCATAAAATGGTTTCTCCTTTAACTCCCCGTAGTGCTCCTGCAAAGTGTTCGAAAAACTAAAGTAAGGTTTCTCCTCATTTCAAACGAAGTACATGCCTATCAACCTCCATCAAGACCAGCACGCATCCACGAAACTACCAGTTACAGCAACGGTATTGTGATAAAACGCTCACCTCTGCAAGCTCTTTTGGGGTTTTGAACAGCTTCAATCCTATGAGCTGAAAGCCTTTCCGCTCAAACCTAGAGATTATCTCACCTACCTGCGAAAGACAATATCCAAGCAAATCAGGAGATTCCTAGCACATTGTTAGCATTTGAGAAAATTTCCAATGTACGCTCATCATTACAACCATACGTGGACAAGACTCCACGTTTGGTTGCAAAGAGTATACAAAATTTCCAACATTGAGTTCCAGCTTTCTCACTCCGCAGGCACTATTCGTGGTAAAGAGAGGCCAGTAACCCTACCCACATTAATTCCCGGGCAGTTCCATCGTAATTGATTCCATTGAAAACCCTTTCACATACAATCTAATTTATTGGATTACTTTGCAACATTATAAAGCGACGACAGCAACAGAGTAAGGGAAAATTACAAGGCCACGTTGCACGCCGTCTGGTTTCACCATCAAGTAGCTCCTTTCGCTTCCACCCTGAATCATTATCTTTGACGTAAGACAACACGCTAGCTGGCGAGTAACAACAATGTGCTATCTGAAAGACGCCCTTCCCACTGTATTCCAATTCCTGCTCAAAACTAGAGCTGTAGCGATAGATTGTAAGACGGAAAAGACAGAGTGTATGCAAAATGCAAGCAACGGCATAGAATTGTGCTAGGTATCACTGTGCACACCCTCCAAGAAGTAACCAGATACGTCACATTACAAGCGTCAAAACCGAGGGAATCGACACCCGAAAAGTACCTGCGCAGCACAGACGCGGAGAGACGGAGCAACGGGTCGACGAAACGAAAGGGCTGCAGTGCGAGTCACGGAAAGCTGGCACCGGCCGGCGTTCAGAAAACTGGAACCCCGCAGAGGTGAGACCTTGCATTGCGCAGAGTGAGTGGGAACCCCAACAGTTGACGCGGAGGCCATAGCAGTTGCCATGATAGATTCTCCCCACCCTGCCCCTCGATCACTCCCTGCTCACGCTGCAAGCTAGTTGTGGTTCCGACTGGGGTTGCTGAAGAAAGAGACCGCTAATGGGATGACGATAACGATGGTGATGGCGAAACGGATGAGGGGGGCACAGGCACTGATCCGGCACCCAAGTCGAGATTCCTCGCAAGATTCTGTTTCGAATACCAGGCTCTGCCAGGCAAAGAGCACACACACTGGGCTCATCCCTCTCCCCCTCCCTCTTCCGATGCAATGCCCGGCTTTCTCTAACGGATGCGTGACACGGGGCATTAGGAATTGTTACCCCTGTTCTGGGCCACTTGAGGGGGATTCGTAGCAGTAGGGATTTTGGCAAAGTCAAGTCACTTCAGTCAATATTAATCTTGTCAATATTGACAAGACTAGTATATACACATATATATATATATATATATATATATAAAAAAGCAAGACAACAGTCATTGTTAGTCTTGTCAAATTTTTTTTTGTTTTTCAAGTTTTATTTAAGAATTTCTAATTTCTTTGTATTAATTATAATAGAAAAAGAAGAGATATCTTCTTTTTCTATTCTCAATTATAAATATATTAATTAATTTTTGACAAGTTTGTGTAGATTCACATTCTTCACACCATATTGTAATAATACAAAAGCAAAGTTAATCATTAAATTAATTTTTCCTTTCAATTTTTTTGTTTTTTATATTTTTATATAATAAAGTAGTAAAAATACTAAAAATCAAATCTTATTAAGAAGTTTTTCTAAGAAATTTTTTTAGCTCTTTGATTAGCAAATCTTATTAAGAGACTTGTTTAACATATTATTTAGAATCTTAACTAGTAAGTTTTGTAAATAATCTTCTTCTGCTAATTTAGATAGAAAGAGTTAGTCTCATCAATTCTAATATTAAATCTTGTTTCTCTCGTAGTTTCTAATTCTTCTTGTATATTAACAAAAACCAGTTGTGTATTATATTATCCTTTTTTTAATTGATCTTCTTTGCAAGAAGTTATTTTTTTGTATTTAAAATTTCAGTTTTTTCTCTAAATTTGTGGAAAATATGACCAAAACTACATTATAGTGGTAAAAACAATAAAACCATAAAAAACACAAAACAACAGAAGCATCATAAAACAACAAGAAGCATTTTGGATCAAAATATTAAGATTCTGTAGAAAATATTCTGCAAATCCTTTAATGGCACAAATATATATTTTTTTAAATTATTAATATAAGACATTTAATATGTTAACTTTCTAAATTATTCTACATATTATCAATTCGATTTAGAAGTTTTTAAATTATTAGATTTAATGTAGAAATTCTTTAAATAAATTTGAATAAAAAAATAAATTGATATTATAACTTTTTTGTTGTTGCAAAAGAAATGATGACATATGTGTTACCTTGGAGGAAAAAAAAAATTAAAATTAAAATTAAAAAGAATTAAAAAGGAGAAGAAGGCAAAAAAATTCTTAGTAATCAATTAATCCAACAAATTATATGACTATATATATATATATATATATATATAGGGTATTGCTAATGGATATTGCTAATGCCACCACAAATTTTGCTATTGCCACTACAACTTGCCACCCACTTGACATATATAGTTAGTTTTTTATTCCAATCAAAAATCCTATTATATTTCCAATATGTTTTTTTTTTTTTTAAATTATATAAAAAATAATTTTATTTTAAATAAAAAAATATTTAAAAAATTTATAAGAATAAGTTGTGGTGGTAGTGACAAACTATAGTGACATTAGCAACACCCTATATATATATATATATATATATATATCAACATGTTCTTCTTTCAAGGCATTCTACTTTCATCAAAATCTTGGCTCATGTAAACTAAATGAGAAGGATGACAAGTTGAACTAATCATCAAATATAACTATACAAGCTCAAACAGGATTCAAAAAGGTGAGCAGTGAAACAATCAGATTATGTTTTTTAAAAACTAAAAACATTCTGCACGGATATGAAGTTTTAAAGATCAAACAACTCACGCTCATCTGTAATGCAATTGCTACTTGTGTCACCATATGATCAATAATAAATATGTTTACAGATTTCATCTTACACACAAAGTGATCAAACCACATTTTAACACACTTATTAAAAACTTGTTCGATTGTTAAACCAACTCTTTTCTCCAAAAGCAGAGTGTATTCCTCCAAAACTTAGCAAAAAAAGAGGTTTTGATGTGGGGCTTATGTATAGTTCTGTGCAGCACAAAAGAACCCGTGAAGAGCACAAAAAATAATGCTCAAAATTGACGTCAAACACGCATGAAGTTGGGTCATGTAGTAACTACATCACTGGAGAGAATTTAGATCACCTGTCTTAATCAGGCGAAGATGGATCACTGCCACTCAGAAATGTTTCCAGCGATCAGTGGACACTAATCTGAAGGCAATTACGGCGCGACAAACAGATTTGATGAAGTCTAATGTGCCGAAAGATCTCTATTTCTGAACAATTTCACCTCCAGGTTTAGCTTCTAGATGCCGTACACATATGCTAGATTCAAAGAGCGCCAAACAACTACATGAATTTCACCACGCATTAAGATTACAGGCTCTAGGATACTGTGCAGATCTCACTTGAAAAGTGGCCTTATTCAACACTGGCGACGCTGGTAAATCAGGTTGGTTATTTCTGTTGAACATCATGGACATTGGAAGACAGTTCGAGATTGTCTACAAAATGGCTCTCCAAGATGACACAGGAAACTCAGTCAGTCCTGCAACGTAACCTAGAGCACTCTCGCTAAAAGCTGTGGATAGATGTTGTACCTGGGATGTTATCAAGGGCCTCGTTTTTATGGTGAGAAGTCGAATCGCGAGGTGGGAGATTTTAGCAGGGCATGAAGTTTGTATGTTCAATTTTGGTGGATTAGATCGGCAAAGATTGCAGTAAATTTAAGGTGGTTGGACGACATGGCACTGGCTGTAGAGGTTTGGTTGATGCTTCAACATGTCAGAGAGACAACTTGGTCGTTGAAATTCACGTGTGAAACAACCTAATGGTGAATGTGCTCAAGAGAGTATGTTGAACTACTGATTATAACTCTCTTGAGCACCGAGGAAGTATTTAAACGTCCAATATTCTTTTTTGATGTAATCGGCAATTCGAACTGCCACGTAGCGTATTCGATCGAATCTCTGAACCCATAAATGATGAGATGAAAGATCATGCATTGTATTTCCCTATTAAATTCTAACGCTGTTGAAAGTATTCGGACATTGCACAGACAAGAACATCGTGAAACAAATTCAGTTGAAAGGATGATTTGAGTGAATCACAACGGGATCATGATTTGAAACTAGAAGGACGTCGTCCGACTCAATCTTAATGGGCCACGCCACGGCTATAAACATATATATGTATATTAATTACATAGCAATCAAATTACAGTTTATTCTACGGAATGGCGCTCCGTAACACTTGGTTGATGACTAACAAGACTTGTCAGGGAGCTAACAAGTGGTTGAAATATTCTGCTGTAAGAATCCCCCTCGCGGCTACCTCCGCAACGTCCGAATCAGGTGCATGAGGAAGAGATGGATGGTTTATTGCTCGTCACATTACATCCCCGAAACGTCAAGCAGTTCCTAATTTGAAACTTGAACAACATGATTCGTAGTGTTAAAGTTCTATCGCTTGAACAAATGGAGAAATGTGTCGGAAAACTCCAGGTCCATATTCTGAAATTCGAATTCTAGCACCATTGCAAGAACTACACAGATGAAAGTTGGAAATATGATCTCATCTTCCGAGCGCAAGCGGCGGAGTAGCTGTAGTTCAAAGGCAGAATATTATGCCCAGCTCTACGGCTTTAAATGGAACATGAAATCGCCTAGCTGATGATGTACCCTCCTCTAGAATCACATTTCAGATCATGATGCATTGACGGCTGTTAGCAGAAAACGAGGACGGCCGATGACCTTCGATGAGCAGGAAGGTTTCATGGCGTAGCGCAAATTGAAGTAGATTCCTGGGCTGAAAATTGCTTCATTTCCTGCGGACAATGTGTCTCCTTACTTTCCAGCCACCGCAGATAATGCTCAAAAACATCAGGATGGCATGCAATACGCAACCCGCCTTCGCAACTCAAACCATACTCTTCCTCAGACTTGGACAACAGCAATTGGAAGATGTCATTCCTGAGGTGCGATGTTTGAATAAGAAAGCGTCTTCGCTCGAGGCCCACGTAAACGGGGAAACAGCCTTCAGGAACACCAGTCGGCGGACCCCAACAGCAGTCTTCCTCGCAGTCACAACTAGCGACAGTGTTGACCCAATTGCGAGAGCGGCCGCGAGATCCATAGGATAAGTTGCGGCAAGAAATTTCGCAACTGTCCAAAGTCTCGGAAGACGAGAAACTCGTTCGTCTGGAACTCCTTGACAAAGATCTAATATAGAAGCGAAAATTCGGGTGAAACAATGTCTTCAAGAAATGACTGAGTTTCTTCGATATCGCCATAACCAATTCGGAAAATGAGTATACCAACTTCTTCTGAAATCTAACGCAAACTTCAAGGAGCCAGTCTCCAGATTGAAGTCCCGAGTGATGACGAGAGTCTCTGATCTAGTTTAAAACAAATGCCCAGCCAGGTGAACAATGTAGTCATGCACTAGCAAGGTGATGCTAACACCATGGTCCAAGTAGCGTCAGTGGGAAGGTTGTGTGACATCTGACTGCAACGATGCACACAGGTTCCGTGCACAAGTCGCAAGAAGAAGAAGAAGAAAAAAACTTGACTCAACTTAGATCGTTCTCAGATGATGCATGTAATCTTCAGCACCTTTGCTCAAAACATATATTTCTGCTGGAGGCCAACGAGAAATACCTTCTGAGTCGGCACTGTTCAGACGCTCTTCTCGGATCTGACCGAACGACGGTCTAGTATGACCGTAACTGTCTCCAGAGTTGCCGAATGCGCAGACGACACTTGTCGTGAGAATGTGCATATACATTTTGTTCCGCAACCTTCGGCAGTTTCACCCACCGTTCACAGAGATTTCGCCAATGTTCTGTTCAGTCACAATTCGGTTCAACTTCTACTACCACGGTTCTCGATCAACGTCAATTCCCACCGCGCCAAACGGAATCTGAAACTTCACAAATGTCCAGGAAATGAATCCTCAAAACTTGCACCCAAATGGATGATGAAAACGTTAGAATCCTCTCTGCACAAATCTCGGTGGCTGCTCAACCGAAAAGGTCTAAAGTGGACGTTTGACCCTTTCCGGCTGCAGATCGGCGGGTGCAGACGCTGCAGCACAACAACACCAACTTCTCATAAATCCAAGTAGACAGCAGTGACGACGACGATGGTGACCCCGCCAAACCAATGTCCTAAGAACCAAATCAACACAGCACTCCAACTCAGTTTGCAACTTCTCTCGAAAGCGACTTATTGTCTAGAAATCCGTTCATAGTCATTCCAGGCTACATTTTGAGCTAGGAACCAGAAGAAACTGCGACACAACCACATAAGCTAATTGCTGATTTCGCTCCTCTCCGGCCAACTTTGGTGTGATCCGTATGTGTAGCAAGTACATTGAACTTTTGCTGTTCTTTCATAACAACTTCTCCAACATGACACGCAAAAGGAAAAAAGTTATGGTCATGTTTGTTACTTAAAAAGAAGTGTAAGAATGTGATTGATTTATGATGGAAAGATGTATCCTTGCATTTCATCTTGCAGTTGAAAATCCCCTCAGGAAAAAGGAATACTTCTTTTACTTTATTTTATGTTGTTCATATTATAGGTTGATAATAATAATTGTGATTCTTTTTTAAGATCTTACTAATTGATTTAGATGTGCTGCAGGCACAGTCAACATGGCAATAGAGCAAGTTTTTCATGAAAAAAGTTTATTATTATTATTATTATTATTATTTATTTTCTTTTAAGTCAAATATGCCATTTTGTCAGTTTCCAACAAATTGAAGATTTTACAGCTCACATTTGACCTATAAATTCTTGTGGTGCTTATTGCAATCCATTAAGATGCCATCCTTCCCTAGTTTAAGATCGTTTAAATATATATATATATACATATATATATATATATATATATATATAATCAATGTAGCTTTCTAACATCTTCTTATTTATTCAACATTCATCCAAAATGTCTGTATTGTGTGTTAAAAATTTGCAATTATCTTTCATTTCGCAATATAAGGCCTCACTCAATTTACTGCCATAACACAACCCTGATTACAGCATAGTTCAAACAAAGCATAGTTCAAACGAAGGCTTGCAGGTTCAAAATTGGCAAAGGAAATATGATATTGCAATATTATAGCCCTTGAGAGGTTCTTGTCAACATTATGTTTAAAGTATAAATAATCATGTGCCAGGCACCAAAATTTAAGTTTCAAGGTGCGGATTTAATTCTCAATTAAATAAATAAATAAATAAATAAATAAATAAAAGCCTTAGAATCAACAGTAACTTATGTATCTATGGAAGAAACAGATTTCATCATTCATTGATCTGAATGAAACATGGTTTTGCACATAATTGTTGTGCACCTTTCTCAATATACTAGGAGAATATATGGGACTCTTGAGTGACATCTAACACTTGTAGCCCTTTGACAAAAAAAATTCCAAGGTAAAGCTAAATTATTGACAAAAAGAAAAATTATTTATAATATTTGTAATAAAAGGTAATAACAACAGTGTAATATTATTCCTTTGAGGAAATCAAATGTTTAAAAGCACATATGTTGTTTATTCCTTCTTGAATTGATATAAGTCATTACTTTCTTAGCATTTATTCAATAAGTAAATTATGATAGAACAACTATCTGTTTTATTTGGAGTTGAATTAAAAACATTTTGGATCCAAAATATTTCAAATGATTTCTTCAATGTATTTAAAATATAATTAAAAATTACAATAATCATTGCATTATTTTACTATTATTCTGAATATATTATTTTATAAAACATTGCAAAATTTAAATAAAATAATAATACTTTTTTCAAAAATTAATTCATACACATATATAGTATTTACATCATTATGATTTAATATGATAAAATCATGTCTAAGTTATAATAAATAATTTTATTTATCCATTCTTTAAAAGTACATCTTTAATTCAATAATGTAGAATAATTTAAGTACCTAAAACTTAAATCATAAACATAATTTTATTTTTAAAATAATATGCTATAATTCTATTGTCTATAAGGATTTTAATAAAAACCTTTTGAACAATTTGTTATTCTTTATGCTCAATAATAGATATATATATATATATATATATATATAATGTCTTTTTCAACATATCTTTTTATTAAAATATATTTTTAAAATTTTATTGTAACAAATATAGTTTTTTATTCTAAAATAGTTTAAAATTTTTAGTTATATATATTTTTATTTTTTATAGAAATATCAAAATGATATTTCCATAAACATTTAAAAGAATGAAAGTTATTTTTAAAACATCTAATTTATACTTTTTTTCATAAATATTTATATTTCTTTTGTATGTAACAACTTTTATGATTTTAATAAAATGAATATGACAGCAAAAGCACTAAGTTTTAAAAATATGACTATA
Organism: Physcomitrellopsis africana; assembly: GCA_036785485.1. Classification (NCBI taxonomy): domain Eukaryota; kingdom Viridiplantae; phylum Streptophyta; class Bryopsida; order Funariales; family Funariaceae; genus Physcomitrellopsis; species Physcomitrellopsis africana. The sequence continues at coordinate 407,060 of JAWRVF010000220.1, read as the reverse complement.
TCCTCTACATATTCAAGCAGAGAAGTTTAACCACCTCTTGATAGAAAATGTAAAAAAAGAACCTTCCATAATTATGTGTAAACTTAGTTTAGAATCTTGTAAAAGCCACCTCACAGATATTAATAATAAGAAAAAAAAAATCATTTTTTAAAACATAAACACAACGCTTATATCTCTACAAATTTTATCAATAAAATTAATAAAATTATCAATAAGCATTATCAATAAAATTAATCGTTAGACAATCTTTATTACTAGAATTATTATAATTTATGGAAATTCATTTTCACTTTTTTATTTTTCCATCTTCCTCCCGCTTTCCCTCATTACCAAGTCCAAATCCGAAAAAAATTAAATTAAAAATAAATAGACGAAGGTCCAAGTAAACCATTACAACCCCACCACAGCAAAACCCACACCATAGAACGCACCATCCCAGGCTCCATCCCCACAAACTCAAGAGCTCACACCCACACCTCTCAACATCACAATTGAATCATTCAAAAGCACAACTCGGAGAGAGAAAGAGAGAGAAAAAAATAAAATAAAATGAAACAAAAAACAACAACAGCAACGACATTCACACCCCAATTTTTAAATTAATACACACAACAAAACAACAAACCAACACCTTCACACTCCCACACACTCCCAGAAGAAAAGGAAAAAAACACTCCCTCACCGACAAACCCCACCCTTTTCATTTGCATGAGAAAAATGCAATTTTGGATGCAGAACCCGATCACCAAAGAAGAACGGTTAATCTAGCGGACGAGTGTTGCAGATTCACGGTTGTGTTGCGTCGACGCTGTGACATGACGAGGGGGTGGGTGTTGGTGCTGGTGCTGGTGTTGTTGCAGGGCGCGTGGCCATGAGAGCTCCGGCGAGGGATGGCCACGGGGTGGGCCTGCAGTCGGGATAAGAGGCGGGGGACGTTCCAACCGTACCGCCGCTGGAACGTGCTGGGAAGCGTCTTCGTCGCCTACAAAGACACCTCGCAACTCGCATCTCGTCGCATCACATCGCCGCGCAGGGTTTGTCTCAGGGCGACTGTATGTGCTCACATCGGCGAACGAGTGCCAACTGAGTCCGGCATTTTCTTAGCTACATCCTCCCGGACACTGGGTCCCAATCTGGAATCCCCCCTTCCCTTCCACGCGTTGCGCCCACGCGTGCTCCATCCCCCACTTTCCATGCTCAGCTCTTTGGGTCCTTGTGCTCTTGGGAATGGCTCTCTCAGGTATGTGGAGCTTTCCATTGTTTTGCGGTTTTGCGTCTCTGATTGGTGGTACCTGCATTGCTGCGTTCGTGGTGAGATTGGATGGTTTTTGAACTAGGTTTAGGACACGGGTGTGACAATTTGCAGGCTCATGGGTGTGTGTGTGTGGAGCTTGATGAGTGGTGTGGTAAGTAATATTTCTTTACTGGGGGGATGATTGAGTTTTTAGTAACTCGTGTCGCTGTCAAAGGGGATGAAATTTAGCACGTTGGATTGTTGGCCTACGCGAAGGTCCATGCAATGGTTGAAGAGGGGTGTTGGTTTAGTTGGTGAATAGCAGGAAGGATTGCAGTAATTGCAGCGAGTTCTTTCAGTATGGGCCAATGATTTCAATAGTTGGGGCTGTCCGTCAGCATGATTGGAGAGTAGCTTTCGAAACATGTCTAGGCCTGCTTTTTAACCCATGAAAGAAGTTTTAGAATGCCTTAAACATGTCTAGGACAAGTGAGTCCACAAACTTGACCGCTTACGGTTGGTGATCTGTGAATGGTGTCACAAAAGTAGTGTTACCACAAGAATAACTCAAAGTGCCGAAGTGTTTGTCGTTACGACATCGGGATTGTATTACGGCACAATTCAAGGGACCATCGATTTCGATTTCCTTCGGAGCTGTTGTTCATTGATAGTAGTTTATGTTAATTCCCAACCTTTCCGAGGGCCTTAGTGTTGTTTGAGCAGGAGGGTTACAATAATTAGCTTGCGGAGAACTTATTTCAAGGCATTGAAGCTCTTGGAACTCCAAATTAACAGGTTTGCAGGTGGTCCGGAGTTCTGCCTTCAAAGAAACTCTTTTGTTTAGATTCACTTGCTGCCCCACTCGCACGCATTCGTCCTATTTCTGCAGTGTCCATCTTGCTTCCTTCCAGACGTAATACACATGTAGATGTAGGTTCACAAGGTTGATGATGACCATATGTCAAGTATATAATGGGGAGATGATAGGACAACTGCAGTAAGTTTCAACCACTAGGTGTAGCTGGAGAATGCACGTCGAGCCCGGAAGGTCTGTTCGGTTCAAATTTTAGCTGTGATATCTTTGTAGAACCCCTGTTATAGTCGACTTTCGGCACATGACCCGATGAAAAACCAGATGGCATGGCTTAATTTTTACTTCTGAATTTCGTTGAGTTGCACCGCCAAAGTTATGAAATCCACTTTTTTTGGAAAACTACTGCGGGGGCATTGATGAAGCGGATGAAGTATCGATTTTTGCAGCTACACAAGCAGAGAAAACATACAGCCGAAGCGAGCATTTTGACTTGGAGCAGCGCAATCTTGTCATTAGTGGGCACTGACAGCAAGTCATCAATCATGATGGTATCTTCTATTCTCGTCGTCTGCGTCACATGTCCCAAATTTTGATGTGAACATGGCAATTGGCGATGTGTTAGCTAAAGACGCAAAGAAAAACATTGTGTCCGAATCAGACGCTGTATGATTTTTAGCACATTGAATAGTGACTCACAACGTTTAATCTTTGTTATCGCCGATAGGGCCACATCCTCTAGGTTTTGTTTAAATATCTCAAGCAGGTTGGAATATTGGATTGCAATGATACTATCTCCGTTCAAAATAATTTTGGAAATTTCTTTGTAAGAATTTAGCTCCAACAATCTCTGCTTTTTCTTTTAGTATATCCTGCTTGTGTGACACTCCCCAACATTCGTCTTAGGAATAGTTCTTCTGTTGTGCTAATATATGAATGTTCAAGATGTAGATTTTTCATTGAAATTTGACTTTTCTTTAGGTTTCTTTTTCAAATTCACATCATATGTTGGCCTATGCCTCTTGTCTTTCAGCCATTGTTCTCGAGTTATTGGATGAATTGTAATCCGGAATTATTGAGCATCTGCATTCTGTAGACTTAAACTGCTACGGTGGTTGTAAGTGGCTAGTTCCGGGCATTGTGATGTATCAGCATGACGGACGGGACGAATTAATCATATTTGAGTACTCATCCGGACATGGGATTTAGTGTAGCCTTCATCATGTGCTTAGATACTGCCTTGGGTACTTCTTGCTTGAATCACGTGCTGTTGCTGACCAGCAGTGTTCCTCTTTCTACTTTTTCTTAAAATATGAAAATTTGATATGATTTAGGCAAGCATGCTATCTAATTGGCTCTGGATATGTGGAGGTGACGTCGGAGTGGTCAATATCATGTTTCTGTCGTTCCATTCAAACAGTGATTGGTTTTTTTCTAATTTGTTCGTCCATGACCAGGCATTGGGCGAGCTTTGGCCATGTTGAAATGATAAGGTACCATGCGATTTGGTTATCACCTTTGGTGCAAGTCTTGCTCAAGCTTGTAAAGGGATAATTTTTACTCGGACTATCTACTTCAGGGAGAGTGAGGACGATCATGGTGTAGCATAGATTTTTGTATACGAGTTTGTTGATGGAACGTGGCTGGCTGTAGCGTTTTACATCTGTATATCTCGCTTCAGTTGTGATTTTTAGCCAAAATGGTGCAGCCACTGCAAAAGAGACCGGCAGTGCAAAAGATCACTTACGATCGGGTAAAAGTCCAGTCTCCAGATCGGGGAAATCAAATTGTTCCTAATCCTATGGTAAAGAGTAGGAAGGTGGGTATCAGAACATGGATGAGATTTGATGCAACTGGAAATTCTGAGATTTTCGAATGTGACAAGAACGATCTTTTAAAACGTGTTACCGTGCCTGCGAGGGATCTTCGCATTATGGGACCAATATTCTCACAATCCTCCCATATTCTAGGTAACTACTCATCTATTTCAGATGCTTTCACACGTGAATTCCATCCGACTATGATTTCAGATGTCAGTTCTTTGGATAGAGATGGCACAATACTGATTACTTCCAGCAGTCTGCATCCTGATAGCAGCCATTGGTCCTTTTTGCTCATGAGCTTCGTCTTTTCTTTTTGCCATTGTGTCCGATTATGTGGCCTGCCTCAAAAGCATGATGAAAAGCATCTAGACTCTCTTTTGTTGTTGAAAGTGTTCTTCTGTTTAAACCCTCGACATCTTACTATCAAGAAAGATCTACATGTCATTGCTAGGTTTAGAGCCAGAATAGTTTAAGTTCACAAATTTCTCATTCTGGATATTAGGCATTGCTACAGGGAAGCTCTATTGCTCGGTATTTCGTATGGGTTTTTTTGTGAACTGCGGGCTCCTTGATGTTCATGCTTTATCATTTGTGGCAGCAAGGGAGAACGCGATGGTGGTAAATTTGGAATTCGTCAAAGCTATAATTACAGCAGAAGAGGTTTATATTCTCGACCCCTCCAACCGGGACGTTAAACCATTTATAGAGCAGCTTAGTATGCATCTTCTTCCTCAGAACGCGTTACTGATCGATTCAGGAGTCTTAAACACGTACTCTACAGAACAGTTGTGCACAACAGAGGATGAACTGCCTGAACAGCTTCCTTTTGAATTTCAAGTTTTGGAAATTGCCCTTGATGTGGTTTGCAACCATCTTGAAGCAAACGTGCATGACTTGGAAAGGACGGCGCGTCCAGCTTTGGACATGTTAACCAGAGGAATTAGTACAAGGAGTCTCGAGCTCGTCCGAATGGTCAAGACTCGGCTCACTCATTTAAGTGCTCGAGTTCAGAAGGTGTGTGATCTATTTCTGTGATGAATACTTACATTTGTGCAATGTATTGTTATAATGGTGCGAAAACATTCGACTACTACTAGACAGTGTGGACCTCCCAGACTCCTTCCACACCCTTGAACACATTGTTGGCTGGGATGGGGTTTCCTTCCAGAAGAAATTCGGGAAGTGTTCATAATTTCCATTGTTGTAATTGTCTAAGGCAGGTCAGGGACGAACTTATGCAACTCTTGGACGATGATGAGGATATGTCAGACCTGTATCTGACTCGGAAGCTACTACAAGCACAGCATCCAGATTCCCCGCTCTTAACCATCAATTCAGACACTATGGTCACGGTGAGCTCAACAGCACCACGCAAATTAGCGCGACTGAGTTCGATCAGGAGTCACAGTCACACTAGCCGCCTTAGCTCGACTTTACACAGCACGGGCAGAGTCTATGAAGTTGAGGAGCTGGAGATGTTACTAGAGGCCTACTTTATGCAGGTGGATGCTGGTCTTAACAAGCTCTCGCTGGTGAGTTTCTAAAATCCGAGCAACCAGATAACTTGTATTCAAAGGGTCTTGATGTCCGGAGTTCAAGTCATCGCTGCTATCTGATTCCCATTGAGATACGGTTAACACTGAAAAGCTTTTGTGAATAAAGAATGTATTTTACTACAGAAAATTTCGTACACGAATAATGCACGAACAACGGTCCAAAATTCTCTGCTTGTTTGTTCATCATAAGTCAACGAGATTCGTTACATGTTTGCAATGTGCAATGTCAGGTACGAGAGTACATTGATGATACGGAGGACTACGTCAACGTTCGGCTTGACCACCAAAGGAACCAGCTATTTCAGTTTCAGATCACTTTGGGTGCAACGGCCTTGTCTATTGCAGCTGCCATGAGTATAGTTGGAGTCTTCGGCATGAATATCCACAGCACAGCTCCATTTCATAACCCTGCCTGGTTTGCGCCAACCTTATGCAGCAGTATGTTCACTGCATTCACTATATTTGTGAGCATAGTGGGTTATGTGCACTGGAAGGGACTCTTCGAGAAGTAACCAACAACCAGTATCTATCCGGTTGAGCAGACCAAGATGTGATAAATTTGTAAGGAGATTGACGTCAGACTGTTATGATCGAGGATCATTGTGCAATAGCTTCGCAGATAATATTACTCTTTCAGTTTTGCCACTAATTAAAAGCGCTACAATATGTTACTGTTATAACTTTTTGGAGGTTTGTTTTAAAAGAAAAATAGACCGGAGGCTTCACGTGATGCTTCATGGTTTTAAATTATTTGAATTTTTAAATGTTAAATATTTTAAAACTATTTAGAACTTTTTATTAATTAGTTTAAACACTGAAAATCCATCAAAATCATCTTTATTTATGTTTAAAGCATCCAGTTGTACAATTTTTGGGAAATCATATGTATGTATGTGTGTGTATATATATATGTATATATATATATATATATAATTGTTTATTTATTTATTTACATTGGCTATCGTTTGCTGATTGTATCATCTAAGTATGGATAAATTACATGTAGATTTTAGCTTCAGCCTTTTTTGCCCTCTCATAGAATACATTAATATTTGGTATGACCACTAAAGGATTTAGGTACAATTGATCCACTGTAAATACACATATATCTATTGTATATAAGAAATTTATCTCCGTTTTGTGAAATTTCTTCATTGACTGACTTCTGATTGATAAAAGAGTGGCTATCAGTTTCAATCAATTTCCTAATTGATTAAATTCCAACTAATATATATTTGGTTGAATGTTTTGAAATAATCTTATTCAATTTTTTTTGAAATATTTGCAAACCAATCCATGATTTGTTTAAATTTTTTTTTAAATGTTTGTCAAAGATTATAAACAAGAATATTTCAAAAAATTTAGTCAATCACATATAATGGAGATAAATGGCAATATCAATCAAATGGAGATATTGTCATTGAGAGGATGCCGCAGAGAGGTAATACGTGTAGATCTAGGGTTTTGAAGGTGCAATGCTTATGCACTAAGGGCGCGGTTGTATGTTGTGCTTTACATTCTGCACAAACATGGATTATGCAAGGCACAATATAGTTGATTTAGACAAGGTAGTCCATTTTGTTTTTATTTTTATTTTTTGTAGGATTTGTGGCATATGATGTTATATTATATAAAAATCAACTTGGAAATGCACATGGCATTTGGATGTGGAAAGATTTGATCTTACCTTGAAGTTGGATTTACAACCCAAAAGAATGCATAAGGTGTTTAAAAACACCTTTTTGGCAACTTTAAACAACTTAGGTAAGCTTCCAATTATCCTAAGTACATCCTATCAACCTTAAAAAAATCCTAGATATATCTCATTATACTCTAATCAACTCCAAATAAATCTTAAATAATCCTTAACAATCCTAATTAAATCCTAAAGAAATCCTAATTAACTCAAAGAAATCCTAATTAATTCAAAAAAATCCTAAATTTGATGACTATAAAAAACTTAATTACTATGTTGATATATTTAATTAAAAATTTTATGAATATTATTTTGTTACTTCTAGTATTATTTTATTCTTTGGTATTCTTTAAGAAAAATATATACATCAATAAAAATAAATATATATATATATATATATATATATATATCATAAAATCCATATTAAAATTTTGACATAAAAATATTTAAGTATCAAACAATGTTCTATGAAAAAACAATTCTTTAAATCAAGTGGTGTGAACCTAAAGAAGACACTCATGTTTGCTATAAGCTTGAATGGATACAAACCTTCAATTTTTAAAATGATATTAAAAATATCATTTCATAACTATTTTATTATTCTACTTGTTTTATGTCAATACAGAATAAACATACTATAGCTTCAATAGAGGTAAATTACTTCATCAATGTCCTGAAGTCTGTCAACTGGATATTGCCATGAGCCGGGTAACAATAGCAGCCAATGGCGGGTGTCCCTCAAACCCGAATATGATTAAATTTTATCCTAACCGAATCCAAGGTGCCCGCTTCTTGTACATCCTCCTCTTTATTCATCCAAGTTCCCAATGAAGGGAACCAGAGTGGGTCATAGACATACTCCCCTCCAGCTGGGCTGAGTATGATGACGTGGAAACCGGCTCAAGTTGGCTTTGGAGGACGTCTTTAATATTTTTGTATGGAGGTTGTCTAAGCAAGACAGTACTGGAGGGCATTTCCACCATGACCAGTGCTGTTGTGGTGGCAGTGGTGATATGGGGACACATTCTCATGTATTCCCATGAGGAGCACATGGAGATTTCAATGTCAACCCCTCATGCCTGTACCCATTTCCAAAATTAGGCTTGTTGCCCTTTTCCAACAGGGTGCATTCTGGACAATATTTTCATGTGTAATGGGTGGTCTACATTTCTCAAAATCACATTTTTTTAAATACTAAGTCATTTAAAAGAAATTTTATTATATTACCTTATAATAATAATAAATAGCACCCTTATTATAAATTATTTGCTAAGTATTGTGATATTTTGATGAAGCCAAGTTAATATTTACCAAGAATATCTAGTATTAAAATCTAATAATTTTTTTACACATTTTATTTGTATTGATTTATATATATATATATATATATATATATATATATGTATGTATATATATATTTATATCTATATGTATGTGTGTGTATAATATATATATATATATATATATATATATATGCATGATTTAAGACCAACTTTTTATCATAAATTATATTTTACAAAAGCATTAAACAAAAAATAATTAATCACACATTTTAATGTTATATATTTTATATATTTGCATTTGATCAAAACATCACTAATTATTTTTAAAAGTTTTTATTTTAAGAAAAATATTTTAAAATAATATATGTATATATTTGTATATACATATAAAATATTTATATATAAATAAATATTAACTATTAATTTTTTAAATTTAAAAAATCTTTTGTTATTTTTTATAATTATCTTTATTAAAATATACATAGGCTTTAATAACTAATAAGTTTTTACAAACACATATATCATTTTAATATATCTAAGAATAATTTTAAAAAATAAATAAAAAGATATATATATATATATATATATATATATATAGATTATTAAATTATTTTTTTATTATTAATATAATAAAATATTAATTAAAAAATATTTTAATAAAACTATAGTATTATCAATTTAATTGGCATAAAAATATTTAGTATATTTTGCAATATCATAAACCAAAGTAATATGTAAAATTAAAGAACTTAATTTTTGTTATTAATTGGTAGATTGCTCAAAATTACACAAATCTTCACTAAGCCTCAAAATCTAATTTTTAAGATCCTAATCCACTTGAATTCTAATAATCTTAGTTCTAACTATTTGATTAAGCTCAAATTCACAATACATATTTAAAACAACTATATTTACAAATCTACAAAATTTCACTTACAGATTTGCTACAAAATTTACAAAATTCTCTAAAATGTGAATTCTCAAAAATTTGAGCTGCTCAAATAGAACCTTGACTTTGTATAGCTCTCACAAAGTCATTACAAACTCAAAAATCTTATAACTAATGCTCAAAAAAATCTATCTTTTTCTTAATTCCATTCTTTGATCAATAAAAGAACCCTCTGTATGCAATAGACGCATCGTTTTATAGCTTAGGATTTGGTTATGACCCTAGTTCATAATTGCTCCTCCTTGGATATCAATCCAAGATTTTTTTAGATAATTTTTATTGAAAACTATCTTTTACTTTGATCTAAAGATATCTTTAATAATATTTTTGCTAATCTACCTTATTTTGTCTTATTTATAGTCCTATAAAGTAAATAGAAGTCTTTTTTATTAAATATATATATATATATATATATATATATATATATATACAATTATTTTACTACCTTCATATCTTTTACCTATATTTTATAAAATAATTTTCTATTATATTTTCAATTAAGCTCTTTGATAATATAATCCTTCTTTTTTTTTCTTTTATCCAATAGTTGTATTATAATATAACATTGGCAAAGACATCTTTGTAGGATATGGAGTCATATGCAATATATATTAAAGAAGCACTACGAGAAGATAATAGAAGAGCCGCCACAACTAGAATTTGTGAGAGCTTATCAATGGATTTGTTAGAAGAATAGGAGGTGTTGGTATCCTATGATCCACCAAAAGAAGAGGAACAACCTCGCTCAACTTTGTACATAACAAGTGAATTGCTACCACTTATTGTTGTATTACATGAAGTCTTGTTTGATAATGCACCAAACACTTCATTGTGGAAGATTAAAAAAAATTACAATAACAAGTCCTAATACCTCTACTAGAATTATGTATAAATTGTAATTAAAAGATAATAAGTATACTCAACTATTAAAGAAATTCAATTAGATTTTTAATTAATCATAAAACAAGCAAAAAATAAATTCTAAAAAACTTTTAAAAAAGTCGTAAATAAATTTTAATATAAAAATCTAAAAAAAAATATTAAAATAAAAATCTTTTTAAAATATTAAAAATTAAAATTATAATCAAATCCTAATCAAATCTTAGTCAAATCCTAATCAAATATTAATCAAATTTTAGACAAATCCTAATCAAATCCTAATCAAATCCTAAATTCTTAAATAAATCTAAAATAAATCTTGCCAAATTTTAATCAAATCCTAATCAACTCCTAATAAATCTTAACAAATCCTAATCAAATTCTAATCAAATCCTAATAAACCTTATAACAGATTGAAACCTCAATAGTTAATGATTGAATTGTTAATTTTGACTTAAAATTTGAATACTTTTGAATAACTAAGTTGGCAACATGCACAAAAAATTTGAAGAAGATTCAACTCACCAAATAAAAGATAAATCTAAAACTTTGCTTGAGTATAGGTTAGCGTCCTTCTTCAACCTTGATGTCCATCTCCCAGCATCAATATCTTCTTTGTGCCTCTTTTAATTGCTTTTAAAATTCACAATTAGGTAGAAAGATAAGTCTACCATTTACACAAATAATTTTCACCTCAATCCAACTAATAGATTGTTAAATATCTTAGAAATCCTTATTGACCCTCAAATCCCAATTTTTGAGATCCTAATCCACATCAACTTCAATAACCTTCAATCAAACTATTAGATCAAGTTCAAACTTATAATATGCACTTAAAACAACCACAATCACATATTCTCAAATTTTTACTTGTAGATCTATAATCAAACTCATAAAATACTCAAAAATATAAATTCTTTTTTATTTCATAAAATCCAAAGTTACCAAAATCAACTATGATTTTGCAAAGCTCTTACAAAGTCAATATCTATTCAAATTATTCAAAATCAACATTTCAAACAAACTTTCTTAAGTTTGCCCTCAAATTCCACTCTTTGATCTACTAAAGAACTTTTCCTTTGCCGTAAGCATGTAGTTTTGTATCTCAAGGTGTGATTTTGATCCAGGTTCACAATTAGTCTTCTTTGGATATTAATTTTTAGAATTTTGAGATAAATTTTGCTAAAACCTATTCTTAATTTTTTCCTAAAGATGCTTATATTATTTATTTTTCTAATCTATTTTATTTTATCTTATTTATAGCCATATAAAGTAAATAGAAGCTTCTTCTAAAAAAGATAATATTAGTATCTTTTAATTTTTACTATCTCCTTATCTATTATCTATATTTGTAAGATAATTTATTAAAATATTTTTATTTGAGTTCTTCTATAATAAAATCATTCTTTTTTTTCTTTCACCTAATAGTCATATTATTACACAACATCCACTCTTTTTGAACCTATGCATCCTCTAATATGCACCAAGTTTTTTTCAATATATTGGTATATGATGGTCTTCATCTTGGTCAAATTCTTGATTTTTAGTTTGTTCCTCCTCTTCTATTTCAATATTCTTTAATAGATTTTGTTCTTTATTAAAATATGTATATACTCTTTTTTATCTAAATAATTTGATTTGCTTGTTTGCTATAGATAACTTCAATTTTGTTCCATCCAATTCCCATAGCTAGTATGTTCCATTGTCATAGGCCTCTATTACAACATATGGTCCAAATTAATACTTAATTTTTTTTCATAATGTACTATATTGGTTATCCAAACTATTATCATAGACTAAGATTCAATCACCTTTTTCTATTTTTTTAGGTCATAGTCGATGCATTTTATTAAATCTTTATTTTTTTTTTTTCTTGCTTCTTTTAACCTCCTAATTGTTAATTCAATATCTTTAGGTCTTCTTTTCAATTGCTGAATCCATAATGCTAAAAGCTCGTCTCTATTAAGATCATCTTTTCAAGGCAATACTTCCCATATAGACACTATTTCTTCCATTGGCATAATTGGCTTTTATCCATACATTAGCTCAAAAGATATATAACTAATTATCGTATTATGAATTGTATAATCTGCCCATAATACAAATAATAGTAGCCTTGGCCACTAATATACTTTGCCATTGCATACTTTTACTAATGCCTTAACAATAGGTGAATATCTACACCCACTCTTCCCATTACGTTCTAGATTAGATATTATTTTTAAAGAAAGTTTAATTCTCATTCTACAAAAAAAATTTCTTATTTCTTTTGCATCCAATTCATCTCTATTTGCAATGATTTTTCTAATACAACTATAGTGACAAATAATATTTTCCAAGAAAAATTGATATATATTTTCAATAATTTTTATTCTTAATGCTTATTCTTCAACCATATTTGATAAATCTTCACATACAAGTATCAAATACTTCATTTGTCCAAGTCCTATAGATATTGCTATAAAATCCACTACCCACTTATAATATAATGCTAGAGGATAAATTGGATGTAATTCATCTCGATGTCAAATATTAGAATAAAGTTGAAAAATCTCACATGATCCTATAAAATCAGCCACATCTTTATACATGCCTTCCTACCAATACTTCTCTTTCAATTTAATAAAAGTTGCCCAAATTTTTCTATGTTCTGTCCACAAATTCTCATAGAATTCTTTAATAATCTTTTGCTAAGCTTTTAAACCACATATCATCCATTGTGATACTTCTTTTCTTCTTTTTGGATGCTTCTATAAATATCCATCATGTAAAAAATATCCATAGGTTTTTTTACAGATTTTTTTAAATTTTTTATCTATCCAATCTTCTTGTTGCTTTAATATACTTAGATACTTTCCAACATCTCTCTATTCACCTTCATATAAATTTCTTAAAAAAGATTCTAATAATATATTTAAATATATATATATATATATATATATATATATATATATATTTTTAGATAATATATTAGCATAAAAATTTGCACCTACATCTTCCAAGTCAATCATATCTTTTTCATCATAATACCTTATTCTTGATAACATATCTACAATTGAATTATCTTTCCCTGTAATGTGCTTAAACTTTGGATTCATAGATTTGATATGTGCTATCTATTTTAACATAGTAATATTAAGAATTGAACAACTTATAATTATGCCCAATAAAAATAGACAATCTGTTTCTATGACTATTGATGCATCAATCAAGTACTCTTTTTTATTTTTCATAGCTATTATTGTATCTTATAATTCTCTTTTAATTTGTGCATGTATCCTATGTCTTATATTTAAGATCTTTGCTCTAAATCTTATTACATATCTATTTTCTTGTTCATTATCTTATTTAATTGTCCAACCTAATCCAATTAGATTTGTATCAACTATTAATATCAGTGGCCTTTTACATTCATAATTCATTGTCTTCAAAGTTGGAGGTGAAGAAAGAAGTTCTTTCAATTTTTCCATAGTTCTTCTTTATTTTTTTTTCTATTGAATAGATTCTATTCTTTTTTATTTTTTCTTAGCAACTTATACAATAGGTATGCCACATGTGCAAAATGAGGTATCCATATATGATAGAAAATACATACTCTTAAAAATCTTCTGGCTTTTGTTGTATTTGTATATTCTTTCATTTTTTAATAATATCAATTTTTTCAATACTTAGCTTACATCTATATGATCCACACATGTGTTTAATAACAAGTATTTCATTTATTCCAAATATAGAGTTAATATATGATAAGATTAAATATATTTCTTTCAATCATGAAGAAATCTTTTCATAATCCATGATATGATTTGTAACAAATTTTCTACAACCTTTTTGATTCAATGTCTCATCTTTTTCCTCTTTTATACATCTTTTAGTTGGAGTATCATCTAAGAATGGCATAGGTTTTTTGATATAAATTTCTTTAATACTCTATTTATTTTATTTATCATATGAGTTATTGAATTAGTAGCTCTTTGAAGCAATGTACATATTTTTATTAAATCCAATAGAATATTTGTAATAATTAAAACTCTACTTTGTAATGCCAATTGAAATTAATCATATCCTGAGTAAAAATCATCCATTGAATAGATTACTCTTCTAGTAAATGCTTCTATAAATTCATCCATAATTAAAATTGAATCCATATTTTTAATAATTATTTTATTCACAGGTTGCATACCTTGTATAAATCTCATTGTTCCATTTGGATATTATAAACCATTGATTAGAATAAGGAGCTATAGATGGTTTTAAAATTTTTATTTTGATCTTTTTATTGAATAAATTTTTTAACTTGGATAAATATGTTCTTGATATTGGAATTGATTGCAAATTCAATGGTTCATAAAGAATAGTAAAAATAACCATAGGTGCTACAATATTTAAATCAATACATCCAATTTCATGTGCTTTAAATATAAAAGCCTTTCCATATTGTAAAAAAATCTCTCTAAAATATTTTTTTTCATATTTTATCAAAAATCCATCACATTTAATTTTTGATTTATCTAATGTAGCATCCATAAATTCATGCCTTATCTTCCTAGGATCCTTTAAATTTGGTTGTACAAATGTTCCTTTCATCTTTTCTTCACAACCTATTGGTAATGGCAAAGCTATTGGTTTAAATTTTTTCTCCATTGATTTATATTTAGTTTCAACATGTACCTCTTGGTGACTTAAATTTTTTATAAATCTTTGAATTTCATCATAAAATTCTTTAAAATATACATTAATAACTCTATTTTCTCCTTGTAATCCATATTGTAGCAAATGATTTAATTCTCCCATAGTATCTGCAAATCCTACTTCTTCAAATGCTTCTAAAATAAATTCATTCTCAATCAATTCTCCATTTTCTTTCAAGAATTTGATCTTATTATCTATCCATGTTCAGTATCAATAGACCATTTTTCTTTTTTATATAACTTTTTTGATATTAAATTTATTTCAAAACTATAATCAATTAATGACACAATTAGTTCTTCTAAATCTTTTAATTATATTAAAATTTCTATAGTAGCCCTTATCCAATGATAAGAAAAATAATGACAAGATAATTGAATTCCATTTTTTCTTTTGTAAGTCCAACTCATAAAATATTTTCTAAAACTTGCATTTCAACCTCTTCATCTATACTATTTTTTTATTGTTTTTGTTCCTTGTGTATTTGATGTCATAATATTTTGTTTAAATTGCCATTATTTTTTATTGTATCAATAATAAATTCATAAAACTCACACATTTTAATTCTTATAATTTTACCAATTGTAAATTCAACCTTTCTTCTAAAAAACTGTTTTTGTAATATCTTCTTCAAATTTGTAGTAGCATTAATATCTAATTATAATTTATAAGCAAGAATCTTTTATTTTTTTTATAATTTTTTTTTCTTTTATAGAGATATTCTATACTTCTTCCTTATATATAGGATTTTTTTGTTATCTTGCTTTTTTCCTTCTTGTAGTTTTTTTTGATGGCCATTCATTATTTTTATCTATTTTTACTTTTTTTTCTATTAATATTTTATATTGACTATTTGCAATATGAACAATCATCAATAATCCATCTACAAGATCATTCTATCTAATAATTTGTCAAATATTATTGCCAATATATTTTAAATCATTTGTAGTAATTTTTATTCCTTTCAGCATAATTCATTATACTTGTCCATAAAGAACTAAATTTTCCTAGAAGTTCAAGATTTATACTTAAATATTTGCCTTGATTTGCTTCTACTTAATATGTTGATGCTTCATTACTTGAGATTGTATGCATTTTAAAACCATCTTCTACAAATACCTTCATTCTTCCTTTATCAAAATTTATTTCTAATTTATTTCTACTTTTTTTTAAATATATCATATCATCTTTAAAAAAATAATTCCTTTGCATAGTGCTTTTATAAAATCTTCACACTCCTTTCTTAAATGATCCATGCAATGACACCACATGCACCTATGCACTACACCTTCTATTGGTCTTAATTTTTGTCTTGTTAATACTCTTGATGATTGATCCTTTCCTTCAAGTTTTACAAATTTTGTTTGGAAATCTCTCATCCTACATATGATTTAATCCATGCTCATTTCTTCTTTCTTTAATGTAGATATTGAAGATTGAGTCATAAATGTAGGATGGTTAGTAGATAATTTTATCTTAGATGCTTGCAATGGTCTTTGAATACCTACCCTATCTTTTTTATTTTTATTTTTTATTTTTTATTTTTTTTTATTTTTATCTTTTTATAAGCAATCCTATTGCCTCTTCTACTTCTTTTCAATTTAATATTAATCCTTCTTCTTCTTCTTCTTCTTCTTCTTCTTCTTTATCTTCAAGCAAAATTTCTAACTTTTCTTGCAACTCTCCATTAGCAGCTTGAAGAAAAAGTTCTATTTTACTTTGATCCAGTAATTGCATCTCTTTCTTTGATAAATAAAAATATTGTATTTCAAACTCCTTCAATAATTTTTTTGCTTGAAGATCTTTTTTAGATCTTTTTTATCCATTCAAAAATTGACTTCTTTGTAATCTAATTGCTATTTTCTAAAAAATACTCATCCTTCAATGCTTGAAAAAATTTCTTCCATCAACTTTCAAAATATTTTATAATGTACTTCACATGATTTCTTATCTCTGATGCAGCGGCTAATTCAAATAATTAAACCATCTTCTTTTTAAAAACATGCTTCAATTTTATTTTTTTTATATAACACTTTAAATATTTTATAATATTCTTTTATTTAAATTGATCAATCTTGTTCACAATTGCATGTAATGCTTTACTTACCATACTTTCTTTACAATCTTTAACCTATTGTTATTGCATAAATAAAGCAAATGCTTCAAACATGCTTGCAAAGTTAGGGTCAAAATACATATCTTGTCTTCCATTAATATTTCCACTTGTAGCTCCACTTGAAGTATCACCTATAGCTCTTCTTTCCATTCTCTTACCTTCTTTGTCTATAATTCAAATAAATCAAAAATCCAATTATCTTCAACCTCAAGCTTTTTATGTCAGGTTCATAAAATATGTTGTATTACGTGAAGTCTTATTTTAGAATGCATTGGAGACCTGACTGTGAAAGATTAAAAAAAAAAATTACAATAACAAGTTCTAATACTTCTAATAAAATCATGTATAAATTTTAATTAAAGAATAACAAGTATATTCAACCATTAAAAAAATTTAATTAGATTTTTAACTATTTATTAAAAAAATACAAAAAAAATCCTAAAAAATATTTTAAAAAATCATAAATAAATAATAAAGAAATAATAAAGAAATCTTTAAAAAATATTAATATAAAAATCTAATAAAAATATTAAAATAAAAATCTTTTTAAAATATTAAAAATAAAAATTATAATCAAATCTTAATCAAATTCTAATCAAATATTAATCAAATCTTAGTCAAATCCTAATCAAATCGTAATCAAATCTTAGTCAAATTCTAGTCAAATCATAATCAAATTTTTATCAATTTCTAATCAAATTTTAATCAAATTTTAATCAAATTTTAATCAAATCCTAATCAAACCCTAATAAATCCTATAGCAGATTGAAACCTCAATAGCTAATGATTAAATCATTGATCTTGATCCAAATTTTGTGTACCTTTTAATAATTAAGTTGGCAATATGTACAAAAAATTTGAAGAAGATCTAACTCACCAAATAGAAGATAAGCTCAAAAAGCTACTTGGATATAGGCTGTCCTCCTTCTCTAACCTTGATGCCAATCTTCTAGTACTAATATCTTCTTTTTTCATTATTCAATTGGTTTTAAAATTTATAAATAAATAAAAAATCAAATCTACTATCTATATAATTAATTTTCACTTCAATCCAACAAGTAGATTGCTAAATATCTTAGAAACCCTCATTGACCCTCAAACCCCAATTTCTAAGATCCCAACCCATGTAAACTTCAATAACCTTCAATTAAATTATTAGTTCAAGCTCAAATTTATAGCATATATTCAAAACAACTACAGTCACATATTTTCAATATTTCACCTATAGATCTATAATCAAACTCACAAAATCCTCAAAAATATAAATGCCTTTTTATTTTATAAAATCTAGAGTCATTCAAATCAACTGTGACTTTGTAAAGCTCTTACAAAGTTAATATCCATCTAAATCACTCAAAATTAATACTAAAACAAATTCTTTTAAATTTATCATCAAGTTCTATTGTCTAATTTGCCAAAGAACTTTTTCTTTGCTATTAGCATGTGGTTTTGTGCCTTAAGATCTGATTTCAATCCAAGTTTACAACTAGTCCTCTTTACATATTATTTCTTGGAATTTTGAAATAAATTTTATTAAAATATATTCTTAATTCCTTTCTAAAGATGCTTATATTATTTATTTTTCTAATCTATTTTATTTTGCTTTATTTATAGATATATAAAGTAAATAAAAGCCTCTTTTAAAAGAAGATAGTATTAGGATCTTATAATTTTTACTATCTCCTTATCTATTATCTATATTTATAAGATAATTTGCTAAAATAATTTTATTTGAGCTCCTCTATAATATAATCATTTCTTTCTGCTTTCACCTAATGGCTATGTTATTATATGACATTGGTTTCTTCAGAAGCTACATAAGATTGTTATTTTACACAAAATCAAAAGAACTATTTTTGAGCTTGAACTGGGTGAGAGAAGCAATTGTAAAACTACAACATGATACTATTATAGCTTATTTTTTTGGAAAAAATTCCAATGATATCATACTTTGCTCTTAAAAGAATATCCTAGAATACAAAATTGGAGGCTTTATAGCTCTTAGCAAGAATTTTAGACGTAACTATCTATATATTAAAACTTCTTTTATAAAAATTTTGTAAAAGATTTTAATTCTCTTGCTATATAAAGCTATAATCAAATTCTATATGTTTCAATAATGGAATTTTAATTTCAATTCAAGAGCTATTTATAACTTTGACAAAAATACTTTTTCAATCTTATTTAAAATACTCACTTAGATAGCACTTAAAAGTTTATTAAATGAATTCTTTACAATGGCTTCTCAAATTGGTGCCAATTTAGAAGATATTATAGACACTAAGCCTAACAATGAGAAGAGCTCAAAATTATAATTTTATATAGCAATAGAATTTGGATTGAATTGATAGCTCAAGTTATAAATATAAAATTTGGTAACCAATAAATTAAAATTGGTTTACATTCATTACTTGAATTTGTCAATTTATTGTTATTTTTGTCTAGCTACAAACTATCAAATTTAAAATTGTAGAGTACTAGCTAAGACAAAGTTTAAATAATGACTTATTGCATCTAAGGTTGGATATGATTTTTCTTTGAAAACCACAAATACAAAGACAACTTTCATTCCATTGGCTCCTAATACAAACCAAGAAAGAAAGTTCTTGCTCTCAAACCTAAATGAACAAATTTTTGCTGATTTAAATATGGACCCCAATGATTTTATTATTGTACAATATAAAAAGAAAGAATTTAAAAAATGAATTGGTTGGCATTAATATAATGCTAAAGTCACCTTGACTTTTATAGATATCTTTGACCACAAAATTATTTGGAATATAATTTTGTAGTATAAGAGCCAATCAATTTTATAAAATTATTTAGAGTATAATTCTATAATATAAGGGCTAGTCAATTCTATAAAATTACTTAGAATGATCAAAATCATATCAAATTTCATATCAAAAAAGGCTAAAAATTTATTGATGGAAATAGATCTAGCTCAAGATTTAGATTGTAACAAAAATATATAGAGTTGGATGTTAGAAACAATCAACAGTGTGCATATAGTAGCAATAGAAAGAAAGAAATAAAATTTATTGTTAAAAATATTTAATAGGATATATAATAGTGATAGAAATAAGTAGGTTATTAAACAATGAGATACTTTTGTTTGAGATTAATAATGATCATTCACTTAATTTAGAGCCAAATGCGGATATTTCTAATTTGCATGTACATTTGGTATCTTAAGGTGAGGTGAATACATTTGTAAATCTAAGAAATTTAAAATCCATTATTAAGCATGTAGTATTGTCTGTAGGTTAATTGCTAAGATCCTCTCATTTTATTGCCAACATGGTTTTAGACTTTAAAACTAGGCAAACTTAGAATAGAATCAATGCATATATAGAAGATATACGGGACTTAT
The DNA here is from genome assembly GCA_036785485.1 of Physcomitrellopsis africana. Taxonomy (NCBI): domain Eukaryota; kingdom Viridiplantae; phylum Streptophyta; class Bryopsida; order Funariales; family Funariaceae; genus Physcomitrellopsis; species Physcomitrellopsis africana. Next base: position 386,651 of record JAWRVF010000220.1, on the reverse strand, counting down.
AATTAAATAATAAGATCATAGATTCAAAAATCTCTAAGGAAGTAATATACTATTAATATATATATATATATATATATATATATATATATATATATATATAAAATTAATATATAATTTATTACACATCTTAGTGAGAGCTATATCAATAGATTTTAATTGATTATAAAATATGATTAGATTATTATTTTGGAAGAAATTTGTTTAAAAGGGCTACTATTAAAGATTGTACAACCTTATTTTATTTTATTTTTGATAGTGAATTTTGAGGTTGATATTTTCTTGATAATGACTTTTATATATTTTTAGTCATCTTTATTAGACATTGGTGATTCTTAAAATCTTATTTTATTCTTTTTATTTGATATTTAAAATATATATTATATAAATCTTATTAGAAAAAAGATTAGAAAGGAATTTTTAGTATCAAAAAGAGTAGTTAGACCATCCATGTAGATGAATGGAGATGGATGATAGAAATTTCTATTCCTATTGGCTAAAAGCCATGCCCAATAGGCTTCAAGGAGGCTATTTAAGACCTTATTAAGGATTAGGATTACTCTTTTGGAAGGATTCAAATATCAAAGGTTAGAGACATAATGTTTAAATTTTTGGCTATAATTTTGGTACAAAAATTGAATGATTTGGAATTTTTGTGAAAGAAATATAGGCTCTCAAAGTCAAGGTATTGATTTTGTATCTATTGTCACTCTTTAGAGCATAATACACATGTATAAAAAACAATAAAGGATTAGTGACTAGAATTTGAGAGAAATTTTTTTTTATTATACTTTATATATATGGCTTAATAAATTCTAAGCTAGAATGTAAGAGATATTGGAAATTGAAGTCATTGCTTGCAATCTAAAGGCAATAAGTAACCCACTTAATTAGTCGTTGCATTTTGAGCTATATCTTAAACAATTTGATAAGGTTTTGATTCAAAAAAATTTAAAGTGTATATTTTCATGTTATAAAGCTATACAAATTTTTGTGGCATTTGAATTTTGGATTTTTGAGTTATGAAAAAAATACTGCTTGGATATCTATAAATTAGGATTTGAGCATTTGCTAGGATTTTTAAAATATCAAATGATTGAAAATAAATATTTAGCTAAGTTTTCTTTTGATAAAACTTAAGAATATAAGCTATACTTAAGAAAAATATAACAAAAATTAAATAGCTAGATCAAGAGATATGTGATCCTAAAGTTTAAGAAGAAAAAAATCATTTGTGGGTGAATAAGGTATTGAAGGATTTCATTAAAATTTAAGCATTTTGTGCAAACTACAAGAATTTTTTTTAAGAGCTAAGACTTTATGGAAGTAAAAAAAGTGGATATATAGAACTATAATAATATTTTTGATATAAAGATGAATTTTTGAAAAGAAATTATGGATTTTCTTTTAAATTATTGAATGTCTAACTTATCAAAAATTAGTTGGTTATGATTTGATATAGAAAAAGAAGTTAAGAATTTTTTATATATTATAATATTTTTTATATATAAATTTATTTAAATAGAAAAGATTCTTATTAATAAATTTTTTAAAAAATATATTATTGTGTTTATTTGTCTTCCTTATTAAGAAAAAATCACGTATTAGAATTTAGCTAATAGGTTATAAGTAAATTTTTTAAAGCTAGGTATCGAGTATATTTCTAGATTAAAAATCACATCATAAAATAATACCAAGTGTCTCTTCAAGACTAATTAGTAACAAAAAAAATCACAGCAAAATTCAAATTACAACTTCTTTATGTAAGGTTCTTATGACATTGAAGGAACATATTATTACCAATTGTGAACTTGGCACAAAGAATCTAGAAATAATTTTTTTTTTTATAAAAATACGGAAACAATGATCTCAATCTCAATTATTTTACTAATTAATATATATATATATATATATATATATATATATATATATATTTTAGAGCATTCATGAAGCTTTTAAGCCATAAAAAACAACAAGATGTTGGTCTAATCACAGATTGAGATTGCTACTTAGATTCATAGTGTGCTGCTAAAGTTTGGTTATCTAAAGATATCCCAAAGATATACAAGATAGTCAAAGAGCATGCTAATTTAGTGATGACTTGCACATCATGCTACTCCACAAAAATATTAAATTTTCTTATATAATTTTTGAAATAGCAATCTTTGATAAAAAGATAGGTGATAGAATCTAGAAAGAAGATTGTTAAGCCAATGGAGCTAAAATAGCCTCCATGATTAGACTTAAGACCTCATTATCTATACAAATTGGTGGCTTAAGAATCCAACTTTCAATTCATGATGACCATGGTAACTAAAAACCTTGATACATTGCCATTCATTGAATACAAAGTAAATACCTGCCATCATGGAGATTGGCATGTCTTTGAAATTGAAGAACTCAGTTTGATAGGATAGTGGAATTCTGTTGTACTTAAATCAAAGGGTCATCAAGACCCTGTGGAGTTAGGATTCACTAGAGGCTTCAATCTTAGTACTACCATATACACAAGATCTCTGAGTGATATATTGATGGATATTAGTGTACACTCTACCTAGACTTTGGAGATGACAAACTCAAAGAGGGTTTGTACATAGATGCTCTTGGTATCAATGGGAGGTATTTCTGTAAGTATTGAGTGATTAAGATCACATAGTATAAATGCCAACTCCTTAGCCAATCTATTAAAAAAAAATGTGCTATCATCTATGAAAATTTCTAATATCAATATAAGAAGACAAGTGAAATTTAAAAATAGCCAAGAAAATTGTCCTTTCCTTTTAATTCCTTCTACAATCTTGTATTGTTTGGGCTTTGATAAAAACCATGATCTACAATGTAGGGACTTAATGGATTTAAGAGAAGATAAAGGGACCTAAGAATCTCAAATATTTCAATTCATTGTCATATATCATTACAAAATATAGATTCTAATAGTATTGTATTAAAGAGGTTTGACAATATTAAAGACATTTTGGATAGATCTCATGTGCAATTATTACATGGAAAAAATAATCTCTAAAATAAGATTTTTTATTGATAGTTAGGTCATAGGAAATTCTTAAGCAAAGATGTAAGATGAGATGATTCATTTTTTTATTTCTTTTTTTAAATATAAAGCTCTTCATTTAGCTAAACAAAGTAAAATTTAAAATTTTGGTAGATTAAAAAATAAAGACAAATCTCTTTCTTTATACAAAAGTAAGATAATTGTGACTGATATTATTTTATTATAGTTTAGCTATCATGTAAAAATAACATATATATAATTTATTACATAATTAGATAAGAGCCATGTTAGTAGATTTTAGATGATATTTATTAAAAATCTTATTTTATTTCTTTTATTTGGTATTTAGAGCATATATGATATAAATCTTATTAAAAAAAGATTGAAAAGGAATCTTAGAATCAAAAAGAGTAGTTAGGCCATTGATATAGATGAATAGAGATGGATGATAGAAATTTCTATTTCTATTGGTCAAAAGTTATATCCAATAGATTTCAAAGAAGTTGTCTGAGGCCTTATTAGGAATTAAGATTATACTTCTAGAATCATTTGAACATTAAAGGTTAAAATAAATAAGTTTAGATTTTTAAATATAATTTTGGTATAAAAATCAAGTGATTTGGAATTTTTATGAAGGAAATATAGGGATTGTCATATTATATGTTGTTATATTTGAAAATATATTGGATACCTGGCTATAGAAGGTAAAGTTGTAGTTTACAAATATGCAAGAAACCTTAATAGGTTTTATCCATATAAGAAGAATATAATTTGAATTTCAATTCAAAAGTGCTTAAAGCCAATAAAAAGTGCTTAAAAATACTCTTCTTGATAATTTCAACCATATACAAATCCAATTGCCTTCTTACTTTCACAATTAGGCAACTTAGATTTTTCTTTACAAGTCCTAATCCTAGTCAATGAACTTTAGCAAGCTATAACTGTTAATCTGACTATCCACTCAATGTAAAATTTTGCACAAAAATGCCACTATAAGTCCTCTATATGCTTAGAAAATTTCAGCTTAATTTAATTTACAGATTATAAAAAAATATTCAAAATCTGCACTAATGTCATTCAATTGCCAACTTAAAAGTTAATACAGATGTTCCAATAACAATTTCTCCTTCTCTAGTTATTAACTTTAGTTCAAAATGTGTGTATAGCTTGATCTCTAAGTTTTTTAATACTATACTATATTTCTTCTTGTTTTGACTAATAGATTTCTAAATACTGCAAAAATCCTGAACAACCCTAAACTACCAACTTCTGGTACCTCTTTATACTAAAGATCAAACACCTCCCAACTACATTGTTAGATTATCACAAATTTTCATACAATCTTAGCACATTCAATAATTCACATACTATCAAAATTTCAACTATAGATATTATACCAATTGCACAAAATAGCCAAGAATGCTAGTCCTAATTTTATTACATAAATCCTAAATCACCAATATAAATCCTAATTTTAGATAATGATTGCTTAGAAGAAAAAATTAATAACTAACTTTAATCTATTACCTATTAAGATAAAAAAATAATCTAAGCGGCTTTCATAAAACCTCTCTTAAGTATCTTGAGTTCCTATTGAATGAAAATAATTAAATATTAAATAGAAATTATTCTTATTTACATATTTTATCACACAAACGCATTACAATATGACATTGCTTAATATTAAGGTGCTAATTTTGTACCTACTATCACTCTTTGGAACATAATGCATGCATATGAAAAACAATGAAGGATTGGCAACCAAGACTAGAAAGAACACTTTCTTAATTATATTATAAATATATGATTTGATAAATTATAAGTTGGAATAAAAGAGATATTAGGAGTTGAAGTCAATATTTATAATCTAAGAATATTAAATGATCCATTTAATTAGTGGTTGTGTTTTAAAATATATTTTAAGCAGTTTGATAAGATTTTAGCTCAAAATTTTTGATAATATATATTATCATGTTATAAAGCTATATTAAATTTTTGATAGCATTTAAATTTTGGATTTTTGAGATATAAAAAAAAATAGTACTTAAAAATCTATAAATTAGGATTTTAAATACTTACTAGGATTTTTGAGATATTAAATAATAAAAAATAATTCTACAACTAAATTTTTTTATGATAAAGCTTAAGAATATAGACTAAATTTTTTAAAAATTTAATAATAATTAAACAACTAGATCAAGAGATATTAGATCCTAAAATTTAAAAAAGAAATATAAAAATTGTTGTGGGTGAATAAAGTGTTGAAGGGTTTTATTTCAATTTCAGCATTTTGTGCAAATTAAAAGGATTTTCTAGGAGCTAAGATTTTATGAAAGTATAAAATATGGATATATAGAGCTATGATAAAATTATGATGTAAAGATGAATCTTTGAAAAGAAATTATAGATATTCTTTGAAATTATTGAAAATCTAATTTACTAGCAATTGATTAGTTATGATTTGGCATAAAATAGGGTGTTAAGAAATTTCTAGATGTTATAAAATTTTTTATATATAAACCTACTTAAAAATAAAAGGTTCTAATTAATATAATATTTTTTAATATTATTATTTTTATTTATTGATCTTATTAAAGATAAATAACTTATTAGAACTTGGCCAATAAATTAAAGATAAATTCTCTACAACTAAGTACTTAATATATTCTTAGATTAAAAATTATGCTATATAATAATATTCTTTATACAAATAGTCAAATTTCCATTTTTATTACTTTGGAGACTCACACAAATTGGATTTTGAATTATTAGATAGTAATATTTTTATACACAACTAAAAAATTCCGTTACATTTGGATTTTTTTGAATCAAGAAATGATATTAATAGGGCCTCTTTATGTCAAAAAAAGAAACAAACTAGATCTTTAAGATGGAAATTATCTATTAATAAGACATTTTCAAGCCTTCTATCTTCTAATTATTTATAAAGTTAAAGATTTTATTTTATACCATGAGAGGTTTATATGATATTTTAAAAATTTTAAAACTTTGTAATTATATTTAGAATATTTTTTTTAAATGCAATATCATTCTTCTTCAAGAATATAAGTTGTGTAAATCAAGGGCTCAAAAATTAGATAACTTCTTATGGCCTAATGCTAGTTTTTATATTTTAGAAGTAGCCTCAAATTATTTGAATAATCTTGATAGAATTGGAAGCATTTGTATACTAATCTCTCTAAAAATTAAATACCTTATTAATAACATGGATGTTTTTATGTATAATAGACTATTATAGATCACATTTTTTGAAATTTTTGGAAAATACATTAGAATTGTGAATATCTATGCATCTAATTAAAAAAAATAAAAGATATTAATTATGAGAGGATTTAATTGATAACCTACTTTCTAATATTCTATTCATTTTTAGAAGAGATTGGAATATAGTTGAGAAGACAAGAGACAAATCATCATATTGTAGAAGATTGTTATCTAAAAATAATAAAAATCTTTAGAATTATTTTAATTCTAATTGTCTCTTAATAGACATCTTCAAAAAATGTGGTTCATTAAATTATTTATGGAATAATAAAATGAAGAGTAAAAGGATCTTAACAAAGCTAGACAAATTTTATTGTTGTTTTTTTTTTTTTTTCCCAAGAAAATCAAATTTAAGACTATTGTATAAGATGTTATAGACATCCATCTAAAAAAGATTCTAGAAGATTCTAAAAGATCATGGAATTTTATAGAAGGACTTAGAAGAATTTAAAAAATCATAGAAGATTATAAGAGATTCTAAGAAGTTGTTAGAGGAGGTTTTTTAAATTGCTTGACTCCCAAGCAATGTAGGAAGTTATAAGAAAAGATTTTTAGAATTTTTTTATATTAAAGCAATAAAGAAGCCACCAAGAAGCATCCTAGGATGACTTGGAGGCAAAGTCTTCTACAAGAAATTATCTAGAAGCTTCTTAATTCCTAGGATATATGGATATTGAAGTTGAGGGGATCTTTAGTCTCAACAACGCATGTCTTATGGTCTATTTTGGATCTTCTAATCTTATTTTTGTTCTTATATTGCATTACTTTGTAATAAGACTCGCATATCATATTATCTTATTATAATTTTACATAAGTTCTTTAATTTGTTTTGTAACACAAGAAGGAATATCATATTATGTGATCACCTCCTAATTGAGTTTATTCTTCACTTATAAGAATCTAAATTGAAACTATTTAATTTTAAAATAAATATTTTTTGTTTTAATAATAATTAAATTTTTTAACAAGTTAAAAAAATTTGGTTCTAATAATAATAATAATTTTTTTTTTATCTATTTCATGTATATTTTTATATATTTTTATTAATATTTTTATAAAGAATAAATGCTTTTAAGATTACAATGGCTCATTAAATTACAAAATAAACTCCAAGAGGCCTACTTTGTACTTTAAGTCACTCTTTAAGATTTTAGCCTTTAAGCTTGCCTCAAGCATGTACAAGTATCTTTCTATAAATTTAAGATTGGCAATAAGAAGAGAGGTCAATACATGCTTAGATTGAATAAAAATAAATAAAAAATATTATTAATAAAGCTTTTTATTTTACAATTAAAAATTTTCATTTCAAATCCATTCTTTTAAAACTCCAAAATCCTTAAGAGTTATTACAAAGAAATCCTTAAGACCTATAAAACATATGCTTTTATTTTTATTCTAATCTTTATAAAAAAACCTCAAAGATCCTAGAAATCTGAAAAAGCCACAACCTTCATGCTTAATAATGTCTCACACAAGATCATAGAGAATATAAATAAGAAATTATCTTTGGCTTTTAGTATGTACAAACTTGATAAAGTTATCAAGGATATAGCAAAAAGCAAAGCACCTAGTTCTAATGAAATAGATATTGAAATTTTCTAGACTTTTTGGCATCTCATTAGTAATAATTATATTTCCATAATTAACCATATATTAGCTATAAATTAATTCCTATAGTATATTATCAAAGAATATATTGTACTTTTATACAAAAAAAATGATAATATAAAACTAAGCAATTGGAGGCTTATTATCTTATTAAATACTTTTTACAAGATCTACACTAAGATAATCCAAAGACAACTCCAAATAATCCTCAAATAAATTATTTATTCTTATCAAATTACTTTTTTTCCTTTGAAGTTTATCTTAGATAATATATTATTTATTCAAGATACCATAAATTAGGCAAAGACTTCTAAATATTTTATTTTTCTTTAAAATTTGATTTTTCTAAAATTTATGATGAGGTCTCTTAGAATTTTGTATTTAAAATACTAGAAGCACTTGGCTTCAATAATTTCTTTCTTCAAATGATTAAAATTAGTCTCTATGGTGCGCACATAATAATTGGCATCAACAAAGCCTTTACAAATTATTTTTTTTTAGAAAGATGTATAAAAGAAGGTTTTTCCTTGGCACCTTTCTTATTCATCTTGGTTGATGAAATTCTTAAAATTATTATTTAACATGTTGTCCAATAATAATATTTATAAGATATTTCCATTTTTTGGAGCCTTCATCAATAAGTGATTAGCTAATATGCTAATAACTCTATAATCATGATCCATGGAGAGGAAGCTAATGTTTTTTATTTGATTAATATTATTAAGAAGTTTTGCTTGGTTTTAAGATTGGAAATAAATTGGTCCAAATTTGTGGCTTATTGGTATTAAAAATATACAATGGAAGAAGATTCTAAAAGATTTTTGATGATTCTTAGAAGGCCTTAATAAGTCCTAGTAGATTCCAAGAAGGTTTTGGTAGATCTTAGATGGTCATAGAAGGATCTTAGGCTTGTTTCACCTCTAAGTATCTAAGAATTTTTTCAAAGAACTTCCTTATACTTAATATATATAAAAGTCAAGGCTAAGGGAATCCTTAATCTTCACAATGCAATCCTTGTGGCTCAACTTGTACCTTCTAGTCTTATTTTTGTGCCTTGTTTTAGTTCCTTGCTTATAATATAAAGTGAATCTCTTGTATTTTAGTTTTTTGAACTTTCAGAGCCTTGTTCTATTTAAGTGGTATATCTACAATACTTTATTAAAATTAATGTAGCACAATATTAGACCTTAATCTTTTTAGATAGAGAGCCAATTACTCCTCTTCTTGGAAGTATTATAGCACTTTAATACTTACAGATTATCCTTCTTTGGATTGATATTATTTTTGATTTTATTTATTTTATTTTATTTTATTTTATTTCTATGGAAAAAAGTAAAAATTTTAATATAAAGGATGTCAAAGAAGCTAAATTGGATTCAATTATAAATGCTCTTGAAGCATTGAAAGTCAAAACAAAGATCTTATTTAAGTAAAGAACTTTATATGACCATATATAATAGTTAAAGAGTACATCCACCTTAGCTACTATTACAAGTCATTCTATGAACTACTTACAAGTTGTTGAAAATCAACCAAAAACCACATTAATGTCACTTGGCTGCCAACTAGAAAGTTGATGCAGATATCTTAGCAATAATTTCTCCTTCTCTAATTGTTAGCTTCAGTTAAAAATTGGTGTATAGCTTGATCTTTAAGTCTTCTAATACTATACCAAATTTTATCTTGATTTTACTAATAGATCTTTAGATATTATAGAAACCTTAAACAATCCTAAACTACCATCTTCTGGTATCTCATCATACTAAAGATCAAATAAATCCTAGTTGCACCATTAGATTGTTGCAAATTTTTATTCAATCTTAGCATACTCAAATATCTACATACTATTAAACTTTAGACTATAGACGTTGTTGTGTAGTGACACGACCATTAGGTGAAAGAGAAAGAGAATAACTATAGTATATAGAAGCTCAAATAGAAATATTTGAGTAAATTATGTAAGAATTATAGATAATAGAGAAGAAAGTAGAAAAAAGTTAAAAGGCTAATACTATCTTCTTATAGGAGAGGCTTCTATTTACTTTTTATGGCCATAAATAAGATATAAAAAAATATATTAAAAAAATAAATAATATAAGAATCATTAGAGACGAATTAAGAATAGATTTGAAAAAACTTAATCTTGAAAATCTCAGAATTGATACCCAAAGAGGATCGGATATGAGCTTGGGTCAAAATAAAACCCTGAGGTACAAAATTGCATGCTTATGGTGGATCAATTCTTCTAAGGCAGATCAAAAGAAGGAATTAGAGAGCAGACTAAAGAGACTTTTTTTGAGTATTAATTGAGAGTGATTTGAGTTTTTAACAATTTTGTAAGAGCTTTACAAAGTCAAGGTTGATTTTGCTAACTCTAATTTTTGTGAAATATATTGGGGTTTATATTTTTGAGCATTTTGTGAGATTGGTTATAAATCTATATACAAGATTTTGTGGATTAGTGCATACATTTGTGCTTGTAGGATACTATGAATTTGAAATTGATCTAATAATTCAATCAAAGATTATTAAAGTTTATATAGATTGGAATCTTAGAAATTAGGAATTGAGGGTCATTTAGGTTTTCTAAGATTTCTAGCAATCTACTAGTTGGATTGGAGTGAAATTTATGTATATGTATAGAAGACTTAATCCCCTACATATATGCAAAATTTAGAAGCAATTAAACAGTGTAAGAAGGAGATATTAGCACTAGACAATCAATATTAAGGTTGGAGAAGGAGGCCGACCGATACTTGATTGAATTTTTGGGTTGAATTTCTTGTTGGTAAGTTTGATCTTCTTAAAATTTCATGTGCTTGCTGCTAACTTAGTTTTTAAGAGGTGTATAAAATTTTAAGGAAGATTAATGGTTTAGTCAATAGATATTGAGCTTCTAAACTATCCTAAGGTTGAAACAAGTTGGTTAGGATTTGGTTAGGATTTAGTTTAGAATTCGGCTAAGATTTGGTTAGAATTTAGTTTAGAATTTAGCTAAAATTTAGTTAAGATATAATTTAGGATTTATTTTATGATTTGATTAAGATTTGTTTTAGGATTTGTTAGGATTTGACTAGGGTTGATTAGAATTTAATTAAGATTTGATTAGGATTTAGTTAGGATTTGACTAGGGTTGATTAAGATTTAATTAAGATTTGATTAGGATTTAGTTAGGATTTGATTAGGATTAATTAGGATTTAATTAAAAATTATTGATATCTTCAACATGATCCTCCACATTGGTTTTTCCATCTCGTCTTTTAAAAATCTTCATTTATTTCTTAATATTAGGTATTTTTAACCTTATACCATCCAATTCCTTCAATGAATATATAACATTGTCATGAATTGTTACCACTATATATGGTTCAAACCAACATTTTAAAAACTTTTGTAAAGTATTATGCTAATTATCCAAACTGCTATCATAAACAAATATTCAATCACCTTCTTCAATTTCTCTAGGCCTCAATGATAATTTAATTCTATATCTCTTAAAGAATTCTTGAGCTTCATGTGCATCCAATTCTCAATGATTTGTAATAATCTTTCCCACACATCCATAACAACAAATAACATCCTCAAATAAAAACCTATAGATTCCTTTTATAAACTTTATTCCTAATGCCTTGTCTTCTATTTGATTTAATAAATCTTTATAAGTCAAAACTAAATATCTCATTTTTCATAATTCTATTGATATAATAATAAAATCTACAACCTATTTAAAATGAATAGCTAAAGGATATGTTGGATGTAGACCATCTTAATGACGTATATTTAAATATATTTGACAAGTTATACAAGATTCCACAAATGAAGTTACATCTTAAAATATATTCTTCTATCAATATTGTTCCTTCAATTTAGCAAAAGTAATCCAAATTCCTCTATGCTTTGTCTATAGACTATCGTAAAATTTCTTGAATAGTTTCTATTGATTTTTTTTGATACCTGCTACTTGTTGCAGCATTCCAATGTTTGACTTTGGCCTCTTCTATAGAAATCTTCCTTGTAATATAAACTTGTATGCCTTTTGTTTGATCTATTTAAATTTTTCAATCATCCAATTAGTATGCTTGGTTAATATGCTCAAATAATGTCTAATATCTAATAACTCTCTTTCATAATTTTTTTCATGAAATAACTTATCTTCTTTGTTCAATTATAAAATTGAATAAAATTTTGTACCAATATCATCAATATCTCTAATCATCTCATCTTTTCCATCATATTTTGCTCGAGATAGCATATTTGCTATTGGATTGTCTTTTCTTACAACATGCCTAAACTCTAGATTTAATGACTTGATATAGATAATATATTTCAATATTGCAATATTTGATATTGTATAATTAATAATCATTCCAAGTAAAGATAAATAATTTGTTTTAATCACCACCATTGTTCCAATTAAATAATCTTTTTTAGCTTTCATAGTCAAAACAACTTTATATAATTCTCTTTTCACTTGTGAATATGCATGCTAGCAAGTACTTAAAACCTTAGCTCCAAATCAAACTACAAATTTATATCCATTTAAATTATTTTGACCTACAGCCTATCCAATAGCAATTGGACTAATATCCACTATAAGTATCATTGGTCTATTGTACTTATAATCAATTTTTCTCAACATTGGAGGTGTTAATAAATCCTTCAATCTTTGTATTGATTTGATTTGCTTTTCTTTCCATTTAAACCTATAATCCTTATGTAATAATTCATATAATAGATTTGTTATATGAGCAAAGTAAGCAATCCAATTATGATAAAATATATATATATATATATATATATTCAAATACCTTTGCACCTCTATTAAAAAATTATAATTTTTTTTCATTCTTCCAATTGCATCAACCTTGGTTGGATCCAAATTTCTTCCATAAAATCTATATAAATGTCTAACAATTATAATTTATATTCCAAACATAGATTTTATACTTGATAAGATAAGATGAATTTTTTCAAGTCGAATCAATATCTTTTTACAATCTTATATATGACCAATAATATACTTGTGACACCTTCTCTTATCTAATGTATTATCCTTGTCTTCTTCTTTGTATCCTTTATAGAAATATCATCTAAAAAAGGCATAATCTTCTCAAGAATAAAATCTCTTAATACCTTGTTCATCATATTCATCATATGTGCAACTAAGTTAATAGCACCTTGAGAAAGAATACACATTGTAACTAGTCCAAGTGGTATTCTCATTGTTTTCATATCTCTACTCTCTATTGCAAGTTGAAATTGGTCATAGCTTGAATACAAATCACCTATTGAATAGATTGCCTTTTTTATAAATGCTTCAACAAATTCATCCACTATTGGTCTAATTCTTGCATTCTTGATAGTTACTATGTTTACTCGTTGTATATCTAGATTAAATTGTAATAATCCATTTTTCTCATGTATTATAAACCGTTGACTAGAATATGGTCCAAAAAAAGTTTCTAAAATCTTCATGTTCATCTTTTCTTTCAATAATTCTATTAAACTTGGCAAATGTGCCCTTGGTATTGAGATTGGCTTCAAATTCCAAGGTACATAACCTTGGAAGTCACAACATTTGGATTCACACATCCAATTTCATGAGATTGGATGTGTGAATCCAAATGACAAATGATTTATCTCATTTTGCTAACATCTCTTTGAAATATTCAATTTTCTCTAGCAATAAAGAATCATCAGATCCAATCTTCAATTCTTCAAAAGTCTCTTTAGTGAACTTGTATCCAGTATTCCTTAGATCCCTTAAGCTCTTTTTTCTTGATATTTTTTTCATTTGTTCTTTAAAATATTTTAACAAAGATTTGGCAATAGGTTTCATCTTCTTATCTACTGTCTTATATTTTGTTTTAATTATAATCTTTGGTGCTTGAAAATATTCAAGTATAAAATAAATTTTTCTTAAATAAATTTGCACAATCTTATTATCATCTCTTAATCTAATTGATGCAATCATATCCAAAGAATCTTCCAATCATTTTTTCTTTTAAACATCAGAAATCCTTTCATCATCCTCTAATGTCTCTAATTTATATAATTCTTTTTCAACGGTACATAATTTTTTCTTTTCTTTTCTTTTTAAATCTGGAACTTTCTTATTTATAATACTTCTATTTTCAAAAATATCAATAAAACTTATATCAAAGATACCTACATCTTATGAGAGTATCTCCTCTTGTGTACCTCCATAATTCCACTTTATAATAGTACTCCTCAAAAATCTGTAAATTCTTCAACCCTTGGCAATAGATTCTTTCTCAAATTGTCTCAATTTCGTTCATGATTTAGAGGCACAGTCAAAAATTATATTGCCATTTTTCTATTCTTACTACAAATCCATATATAAGCTAAACCATCATCAAGCATTTTTGTTTCTATCGGAGTTGTAATAATATATAGTTGTTCTAAAATAAAAAGATAAGATGTTGCATCTTGAACAAAGAAGTTTTGTTCTATTGCAACATCACGAATCTAAATTTTTACATCTAGGCAAGCACCATATAATTCATCTTGTGTATTATTAGCTACTTGTATTATCCATCCATGCTCTATATCAATTGACTACTTTTATTTTATGCAAAGATCCTTAGATATAAGATTTATCTCCGAATTGTGGTCAATCAAAATAACAACCAACTCATCCATATTTCCAATCTTTATTAATGTGACTCTTTCCTCTACTTGTTGATTGTTTATAACAATTATCAACTTCAACTTCTTCATTCTCACATACATGTGCATCAATAGCATGATTTGATCCAGTTTCATCTATTAATTGCATCTTTCACATAATACTGTTAATAATGATATCATGAAATTTCTTCTTTGTAATTTCCAAAATCTTCTTCAATATAAACTCAACTTTAGCATTGAATACACATTCTTCAAGTACCCTCTTTAAATCTATTGCCGCTTCAATATCACAGAAGAATTTATAAGTTGTTAACTTACCTTTTTCTCCTGAGTCTTTTGATTTTTTCTTTAATGATATTGAGGCATCCTTTGTTGATAATTCTTGTAAAGCCGTCTCACGAGTCTTATCTCTTCAAATTTTCCTCGTGGAAGAATTTCCTTCTCTTGGTTCATTAGAATCCTGCTTTCTTTTTCATTCTATTAAGACTTCATATTGGCTCTTAGCAATATAGGTATGCACTAACAAAGCTTCCACATAATCCTCCCAATTCATAGTTCCATGAATTATTATAACAGTCCTCAATAAAGCTTTCTATGGCATCTTTTTTTATACATTATAGAAATGGAAGAAGACCAAAGTCTACTTGGTTCAATATTTTCAAAAAAATCTTGGTTGCCATCATCATCCATCCTAGCACCATAACTTGCAACTTCTATTATTATAATCCTATTTGCTGCCAAATAATCCTTAACTAGTACTTTCATACCTCCCTTACGAAAGTTAGTTTGGAAAAAATCACCAGTATTTTTTAATGCCACTTTTCCATCTTTCCAAAAAAAAATACCTTATTATACCATTTCATTGAATTTACTACAATCTTTTTGAAAATAAAAATCATCATCACACCTAATATATTTTTGGACATATCTTTGCTTAAAAATAGCTTTTGAATTTATTGTAGAAGTCTTTTCTTTTAGCCTTGCAAGTTTGATTTGAAGATCCAGTATTCTACCTATAATTTCTTCAATTCCCATATCTTCTTTTTTTGATGTAGTTATTGAAGGTTGGACAATAGGTAATATTCATTGTAAAGTAGGCACTTGAATTTTAGATACTTGCACAACTCTATGAATACCAATCCTATCTCTTCTCTTTTTCCTTTTTGTAAGCAATCCCGCTACATCTTCAACTTTTTTCTATTTTGTTGTCAATCCTTCATCTTCTTTTTTATCCTCAAGAAGAATTTCTAACCTTTCTTACAATTCTCCATGAGCTGCTTGAAAAAATAATTCAACCTTATTTGATTCCAATGATATTTTTTCTACTTTTAATAATCAAAAATATTATCTCTCAAACTCCATTAATAATTCAGTAGCTTTCAATTTCTTATTAGGATGCTCAATCCATTCTAAAAACGATTTTTTAATAAGACAAGAAATATTTATCTCTCAATGCGTAAGAGAATGTCTTCCAAATTGTTCTATAATTGATTTCACATGTTTTCTTATCTCTGACATCATAACAAGCTCAAATAATAAAATCATATCATTTTCAAAAATTCAATTCAATTTTATTTTTTACACATAACATCTTAAATATTTAGAAATATCCCTTCCATCAAACTGGCCAATCTTGTTAACCATTGCTTGCAATACTTTGATTGCCAAAGCCTCCTTACTATTATTCCTTTATTATTGTTGTATAAATAATGTAAATACTTGAAACATATTTGTAGTATATAGATCTAGATACATATCTTGTCCACTAGAAGAAAATCCACTTGAAGCTCCACTTGAAGATTTACTTGAAGCACCATCTAAAGCTCCATCAAAAATTCCAAATTTAATTTTTTTGCCTTCTTGCACCATTAATTTGAAACAACTACAAATAAAATCTAACACCTTCCACTCCAAACTTTCAGATCAAGTTCACCACTTATATTGTATTACATGTTGTCTTATTTGAGAATGCGCTAGGCACCTAGCTATGGAAGGTGAAGTTGCAATTTACAAATACTCAAGAAATCTTAATAGGTTTTTATCTATATAAGAAGAATATAATTTGAATTTCAATATAAGAATGCTTAAGCCAATACAAAGTGCTTAAAATACTCTTCTTGGTAACTTCAACCATACACAAAACCCAATTGCTTTGTTGCCTTCACAATTAAGCAACTATGATTTCTTTTTACAAGTCCAAATTTTAATTAGTAAATTTCAATAAGCTATAACTCTTAATTTGACTATCAATTTGGTGTGAAATTTTGCAAATAAATTTCAAAATAAGTCTTCTATATGCTTAGAAAATTTCAGCCCAACTCAACTTACAAATTGTTGAAAATCAACCAAAAACCACACTAATGTCACTTGGCTGTCAACTAGAAAGTTGATGCAGATATCCTATTAGTAATTTTTCCTTCTCTAACTATTAGCTTTAGCAAAAAATTGGTGTATAATTTGATCTTTAAGTCTTCTAACACTATGCCAAATTTCACCTTGATTTGACTAATAGATCTTTAGATATTGTAGAAACCTTAAACAACCTTAAACTGCCATCTTCTGGTACCTCTTCATACTAAAGATCAAATAAATCCCAGTTGCACTATTAGATTGTTACAAATTTTTATTCAATCTTAGCACATTCAATATCCACATACTATTAAATTTTTTACTATAGATATTATACCAATTGCACAAAATAGCCAAGAGTACTAGCCCTAACTTTATTGCATAAAAATTCAATCTCCAATACAAACCATGACTTTAGATAATGATTGCTAAGTCCTTTTAAATCCTACAAAAGCAACTCTAATGCTTCTAGAACAAGCTTGAAGGTAGCTTTGCAACTTTAATTGTCAATCTTCAAATGATCTGATATATTATCCTTGGTGGCCATTTTTATGGCTGGAAGTCTAATTTCAACCTTGTCCCATACACAATCAACCCCCGAGTATCAATCCAAACTATCCTAGGGATTTTTAAGCTTAATCCTATCCTCAATTTAATCTTAATATCAATTATATTAATTATTTATCTCTTCTATTATATTTTTATCAATTTATGGCTTTTTAAAGATAATGAAAGAGTTCTTACAATCTAGAAAGACAAATTAATAACTAATTTTTAGCTATTAGCTATTAAAACAAGAAATTAATCTAAGAAGCTTTCATAAAATCTTTTTTAAGTATCTTGAATTCCTATTGAATTAAGATAATTGATTATTAGATAGAAATCATTCTTATTTATGTTTTTTATTATATAAATATGTTACAACATAACAAAGGCATTTGTAAAAGCTTTTGGAAAATATGATAAGATTTATTTTGCCACAATTAAAATCCAATCTTTTTGACAAAGAACTTATTTTTTATCTATTTATGCTTTAAAATTTTAGCAATATACAATCTATTACGTAGTTGGATAAGAGCGATGTTAATAGATTTTAGTTGGTTATAAAATATAATTAGGTTATTACTTTAGAAAGAGTCTATTTAATAGGATTATTTTTAAGATTTATACAACCTTTTTTTTTTTTTTATTAATGACTTTTGAAGTTGATTGTATATTGATAAGAACTTTTATATATTTGGAATCATCTTTATTAGACATTGGTAATCTTTAAAATCTTCTTTTGTTTCTTTTATTTGGTGTTTAAAATACATATTATATAAATCTTATTAGAAAAAGAATTAGAAAGGAAGTTTTAGTATCAAAAAGAATAATTAAGCTATTGATGTAGATGAATGGAGATGGATGATAGAAATTTCTATTCCTATTAGTCAAAAGTCATATCTAATGGGCTTTAAGGAGGCTATTTGAAGCCTTATTAGAGATTAGGATTATTCTTTCATGGTCATTTGAACATCAAATATTAAAATTAATAAGTTTAGATTTTATATATATAATTTTGGTACAAAAATTGAATGATTTGGAATTTTTGTGAAGGAAATATATGCTCTCAAAGTCAAAGTGTTGATTTTGTACCTACTATCATTCTTTAGAACATAACATATTTATATGAAAAGCAATGAAGGATTGGCAACCAAGATTGGAGAGAGCACTTTCTTTATTATATTGTAAAAATATAGCTTAATAAATTCTAAGTTAGAATAAAGAAGATATTGGGAGTTAAAATCAATATTTGCAATCTAGAGGTAGAAAGTGACCCATTTAATTAGTAGTTGTATTTTGAACTATATCTCAAGCAATTTGACAAGATTTTGGTTTAAAATTTTCAAAAATGTATATTATTATATTACAAAGCTATATAAAAATTTTAATAGTATTTAAATTTTGTAATTTTGAGATATAAAAAAAATAATACTTGGAAGTTTATAATTAGAATATTGAGTACTTATTAGGATTTTTGAGATATCAAATAATTGAAAGCAAATCTATAACTAATTTTTTTAATAATAAAGCTTAAAAATATAAATTATATTTTTAAAAAAATTTATAAAAAATTAAAAAATTAGATTAAGAGATATGTAATCTTAAAATTCAAGAAAAAAACAATCATTTGCAAGTGAATAAGATCTTGAAGGATTTTATTACAATTTAAGTATTTTGTATAAACTAAAGGGATTTTTTGAAAGTCAAGACTTTATGAAAATGAAATAATAGGTATATGGAGCTATAATTAAATTTTGATATAAAGATGAGATTTTGAAAGGAGACTATAGATTTTTCTTGAAGTTATTGAGAATCTAACTTATCAACAATTGGTTAGTTATGATTTGGCATAGAAAAGGATGTTAAAGATTTTTTAGATGCCATAAAAAAATCTTACATATAAACCTACTTTAAAATAAATGATTCTTGTTAGTACAATATTTTTTAATATTATTATTTTTTTTTCTTATTATAGAAAAATCATCTATCAAAGCCTTACTAATAAATTATATATAAACTTTCTATAATTAGATATATAGTATATTTTTAGATTAAAAATCATATCATATAATATTATTATTATATTATAATTTGGCTACCATGTACAAATAATATATATATATATATATATATATATATATATAATTATAAAAAAGCCATATTATTAGATTTTAATTGATTATAAAATATGATTAAATTATTATTTTAGAAGGAATCCATTTTAAAAAACTATTATTGAGGTTTGTACAATCTTTTTTTTTAATAGTGACTTTTGAGATTGATTTTATATTAATAAGAATATTTATATACTTTAAATTATCTTTATTAGATATTGGTAATTTTTAAAATCTTATTTTATTTTATTTTATTTATTTTGTATTTAAGATACATATTATATAAATCTTATTTTAAAAAAATTAGAAAGAAATTTTTAATATAAAAAAGAATAATTAAGCCATTGATATAGACAAATAGAGATGGATGATAGAAATCTCCATTCTTATTGACTAAAAGTCATATCCAATAGGTTCCAAGGAGGTTATTTGAGGCCTCATTAAAAATTAGGATTACTCTTTTGGAAGGATTCAAATATCAAAGGTTAGAGATATCATGTTTAGATTTTTGGCTATGGTTTTGGTACAAAAATTGAATGATTTGGAATTTTTGTAAAAGAGATATAGGCGCTCAAAGTCAAAGTATTGATTTTGTACCTATTTTCACTCTTTAGAGTATAATATACATATATAAAAAGCAATAAAAGATCAATGACTAGAATTGGAAAGAACACTTTTTTGATTAGATTTTATATATATGACTTAATAAGTTCTAAGCTAGAATAAAAGAGATATTAGAAATTGAAGTCATCACTTGGAATCTAAGGGCAATAAGTGACTCACTTAATTAGTGGTTGTGATTAGTTCAAGAAGAAAACAATCATTTATAGGCAAATAAGGTATTGAAAGATTTTATTACAATTTAAGCATTTTTTGCAAATAAAAGAGATTTTTTTAGGAGCCAAGATTTTATAGAAGTAAAAAAGATGGATATATGGAGCTATAATAATATTTTTGATATAAAGATGAATTTTTGAAAAGAGATTATGATTTTGCTTTAAAGTTATTAAAAATTTAACTTACCAAAAATTAATTGATTATGATTTGGTATAAAAAAAGAAGTTATAGATTTTTTAAATATTATAAAAAAATTTATATAATATAAAATAATTTTTATAAAATTATACAATATAAATCTATTTAAAAATAAAAAGATTCTTATTATTATAATATTTTTTTAAATTTTTGTATTTAATTGTCTTCTTTATTAAGGACAAATTACTTATTAAAGTCTAATCAATAAGTTACATGTCTGCCTTATCTTACAAAGATTACAAGATATTGAACTATATGCCAAATTTAAAAAATATATATTTCATGAATTCCAAGTAGAATTTCTTGGCTATATTATTTCAAATAAAGGCTTAATGATGGATCTAAAGAAGATTAAGACCATTAGCAATTGAACAACTTCAAAATTGGTATGTCACGTTCAATGCTTCCTTAGATTTGTAAACTCCTATAGGATCTTCATTAATAACTATTCTCAAATAGTCACTCTACATATACAATTAATGTGTAAAAATAATCTTAATAGAGATGAAAAACTGAAAATGCCTTTAAATATTTGAAGATAGCATTCATTATAATCTCTATTTTTATTCATTTAGATTTTTTTAAGCCATTTTTTTATAGAAATTAATGTCTCAAACTTTGCATTGAGAGCAATTTTATTTCAATCTAAAAAAAAAAAAAGACTACATCTAGTTGTAATTTATTCCAAAAAATTCTTGCATATAGAAATTAATTATAAAATCTACAACAAGAAACGTCTTGCTATAGTAGATTCTTTTTTTAAATGGCACCATTTTCTTAAAGACACTTCATATCCAATAATTGTGTATATAGATCACAAGAACCTTAAGTGTTTCATATCAGCTCATGTTTTAAATCATTGTCAAGTTTGTTGGAGCATATCTCTATTTTGTTTCAATTTCAACATTACATATTGATCCAAGAAGCAATAAAGATTATTAGATGCTTTATTAAGATAATTAAATCTTATACCAAAAAAAAAGAAGTAGCATACAATTAATAATAGATAACACTTTTTAAATCCAATTTTTTTTGTATTTGAGCAACTTCTATATTAATTCCAATGGATTCTTTGTTTTTTTATTAGATTTATATAATCTTAATTACAAATCTTCTTATTTCTAATATAAAATATTATTCCAATAATATTCATAATGATTCAAATAAATTCAAGTTTAAAGATGGTTTCTTTTACTTTGAAGGATATTTGTATATTGCAAAAGGACCATTACATCTTTGAGTTTTCTAAACATGTTATGATTTTTTAATTGTAGGTATTTTAGATTCAATAAGACATTGAAATTCATTTTTAAAAATTTATAATGGCCTCAAATATGAAAATTTGTTAAGAAATTTGTCCTTTGGCATGACATATGTTTTAAATCAAAAAATCATTGACATCCCTTATATAGACTTCTTCAATTGCTACCAATTTCAAAACAATTGTGGTCTTTTATCTCTATAGACTTCATCATAGATCTCCTACCATCAAATTTTTTTTATACCATATATATAGTTGTCAACCAATTTATCAAGATGGCATATTTTGCCTTTTGGAAAAAGACCATTGCTAATGAAGAAATGATCAAATTCTTTATTGATAATATTTATCAATACCATGGATTATTAGATGATATTATATCAAATTGAAGACTACAATTTGTGTCTAAGTTTTTGAAGTCATTTTTTGATATTTTTCAAGTAGACATTAAGCTTTCTTTAATGTTTCATTTGCAAACCAATGGCCAAATGGAGCAAGTTAATCAAATTCTAAAACAATATTTAAGATATACTATCAATTATCAATAAGATGATTGGATATTTGTTTCTAGCCAAGTTTTTCTATAACAATACAATTTATACATCTATTCAATAGATTCTATTTTATTCCAATCATGGCTACTATTTAAAATTAAATATGTTATCTATTGATATATTTAAAAATTCAACAGCACATGACTTTGTAAGCTGAATTGTTGATATTCATGCTATCTTGAGACTTCAACCAGAAGAAGCTTAAGTAAGCTAACATATACATGAAGGAAAAATCTCTATTTTAAATTGGTAATAAAATATGGTTATTATAATGCAATATAAACATTATTTAACTATAAGATAAGTTGGACTATTAAAAGTTGAGACTATTTTTTATTAAAAAATAAATTAATTTTGTTACTTATCAATTGGAACTACCAATATTTATGAAGGTATATCTTATTTTATATAAATTTTTCTTAAAATCTTATAGAAAATCAAGCATATCAAAAAAAAAAAAAAAAAAAAAAAAAAATCAACCATCACTATCTTGTGTTTAAGTCAATAGATATAAAGAATTTAAGATAGAAGAAGTATTTCATTCAAGGTTAAAGAAAGGACAATTAGAGTTCTTTCTGCATTAGCATGGTTATGATATTAATAAGTGCACAAGAAAACTAGCCTCAAACTTAATCAATATCTTGCAAAAGATACAAGAATTTTATCAACAACATCCTTTTGGACTTGAAGTAGCAACATGTGTTAGATAATATTTCCATCTAGCATACTTGAATGTGGTACATTTAATATTTTGTAATTTTTTATAAGAAGGATAAAAATAATTCCAAAAGCTTTAAAGCTCAATCCTCATATACATATAAACTAACAAACCTAGAAATAATTACATTCCATCTTAAGGTTACAACATGTCTTTGATTTAACTTACATAGCAAGATATGGATAATCAAAAAAACAATATCATGCCAATTACGCTATTTTAAATAAATATTTCACATTATCAACCTAAAAATAAAGAATTATTTGAATCAAGATAATATCAAAGAATATCTAGCAGTTGCTCTGTGGCAAAGTAGAATTTATCCATAAAAAATATCTTGAAGTAGTTTTTGAAGGACGTTGTCGTGTAGTAATACGACTACTAGGTGAAAGAGGGGAGGAATGATTATATTATAGAAGAGCTCAAATGAAAATATTTGAGAAAATTATCTTAGAAAAATAGATAATAGACAAGGAGGTAGTAAAAATTAAAAAGTGCTAATGCTGCCTTTTATAAAAGGGATTTCTACTTACTTTGTAAAGCCATAAAAATGGTAAAACAAAGTAGATTAGAAAAATAATTGGTATAGGTATGTTTAATAAGAAGTTAAGAGTAGGTTTTAGAGAAATTTACCTCAAAACTACAAGAGTTGATATCCGGAGAGGGCCGGTTAAGAACCTGGGTCGAAACCAGACCCCAAGGCACAAAACCGCGTGCCGACGGCAAATGGAGGGTCTTTTTTGCAGATCGGAGATTGGGGTTAGGGAGTGAACTTGAAGGGTTTTATATAGGAGTTGATTTTGAGTGATTTGGAGAGAAAACGACTTTGTAATAGCTTTGCAAAGTCAGGGTTTATTTTGGCTACTTGAGATTTTGTGAAATATATTAGGGTTGATGGTTTAGGCAATTCCAGAAGCTTTGCAGCAGATCTACGGCTGGAAATTTGTGGGTTTTTGGGTATTGTTGTTGTCAATGTGTGCTGTGAATTTGAGATTGATCTAACGGTTTGATCAAAGGTTATTGAAATTTATGTGAGTTGGGGTCTCTGGAATTGGGTTTTAAAGGTCAGTTAGGGTTTCGCAGATTTTGATCAATCTATCAGTTGGATTGGGGTGAAATTTATGTGTGTGTGTAGAAGACTTAATTTCCTACATGCTTGTGAAATTTGGAAGCAGTTGAACGGTGCAAATAGGAGGTTTAGGCACTGGAATATTGGCGTGAAGATTGGAGAAGGAGGCCGGCTGATACCCGAGCAAATTTGTAAGTTTTTCTTCTTCTTGGTAAGTTGGATCTTCTTCAAACTTGGTGTGTGTGTTTTTAACTTAATTGTTAAGGTGTATGAAATATTTCAATCAAGATCAACGGTTTGTTTGGTAGTTATTGTGGTTCTAAAACTGCCTTAGAAATTGCTTAGGGTTTGACTTAGGGTTTGATTAGGGTTTGACTAGGGATTGACTTAGGGTTTCATTAGGGTTAGGATTTCATTAGGGTTTGACTTAGGGTTTGATTAGGGTTTGACTAGGATTTGATTAGGGTTTGACTAGGGTTTGATTAGGGTTTGACTAAGATTTGACCAAGATTTGAGTTAGGGTTTGATTAGGGTTAGGGTTTGATTAGGGTTTGACTTAGGGTTTGATTAGGGTTTGACTAGGATTTGACTTAGGGTTTGATCAGGGTTTGACTTAGGGTTTGACTAGGGTTTGACTTAGGGTTTGACTAGGGTTTGACTAGGGTTTGACTTAGGGTTTGACTAAGGTTTGACCAAGGTTTGACTTAGGGTATGACTAAGGTTTGATCAAGGTTTGACTTAGGGATTGACTAGGGTTTGAATAAGATATGATTTAGGGTTTTAAGATTCTATTTTTAGTATTTTCTAAATTTAGCATTTTATATATTATTTTCTATTATGATTATTGAATGACTCATTTATTCTTCTTTTATAATTTCTTTAAGATTGAATCAAGATGAAAAATATTGTTAAGGTTTAATAGAAGTTAATTAAGATTCTATTAGAATTGTTAGGATTTTGTTGTGGCGTATTTTCTTTTTATCTTCCACAGCTAGGTGCCCGGAGCATTCTCAAGCAAGACTTCACGTATTACGACAACGTTTTTGCAACAAAGATACAGAAGTTCAAGCTTGGTCTATAATAAAAAGTATTATCATATGGCATGGTTTTCAATCTAGGAATATATTAGATATCTAATTGTAGAGAGTTTATCTATAATTTATTGGCCATGCTCTAATAAGTTATTTTTTCTTAATAAGAAAGATAAAAAAATATAATAATATTAAAAAAAAAAATTATATTAATTAAAATCTCTTATATTTAAATAGATCTTATATTGCATTAATTAAATAGATCACTTATTGCTCTTAGATTGCAAGCAATGACTTCAATTCTTAATATCTCCTTCATTCTAACTTAGAATTTGTCAAGCCATATATAAAAAATATAGTTGTGAGCTAAAATTCCTCCCTATCTACTTTAAGAAGAAAAATAACTATACAAGAAGTTTAAAAGATCATAGAGAATAATTATATAATTATTTTAATGATTAATTAGTTAATCAAGTGGTTGTAGTTTTAACTTTCTAAATAATGCCTTTCAAGCAATAATTACCATTTGATTTAATTTAAAATAAGTGATAAAAATAAAAAAAAATAAAAAAAAAAGAAGATTAGATAAAACTAGTAAATAAAAATAGCCGGATGAAAAAAAATAGATAGAATAATGAAATAGATAAAAATAGTATTATTAGATAAAAATAAATATAAATAGATGAAAAGAATGTAATTGAATGAAAATTGATACAATTTGATAGAAATGGCACAATTGGATGAAAACAACGTAGCTGCATAAAAAAAAATAACATAGAGTAAAGCTGCAATAACAATAGCAAACCTCCAAGGTAGAGCAACAACAATAGTAGCAAACCTCTAAGATAGAGTAGCAGTAGTAACAAAAACCTTCCAACTTCAAATCCTAATAATTTTTCTATTTCAATTCCAAATTTGTTGATTCTTTCACCTAACCTTACTAATTTTTTTTCCCCTATACAATGAACATATATAAATAAGAAAATAATTCTACTAGAAGTGAGCTCCAAGAGGACTAGCAGAGATATAAAATAACAATTAATAACATAAGTTTATAACAAACAAAATAATATAACTCTTTGGTGCCTCAATAGGTTGCCCTTGCCAAGAGTTCAAACCAAAGCTAGAAGATAGATAGATAAATAGATAGATAGATAGATAGAGAGATGAAAAATAAGGCTTTGAGAGGATTTTATATACTTAAGCCCTCAAGCTATTTATTGGCAATTATCATTGCTAATAACTTATAAATAATAATTAATTCAAGAGCCTTTTTACTAACTATTTCATACAAGTAATATAACTTATATGCCACTTTATCTTATTTTAAGTATTTTTAACTATCAATTATTATTTTTAATGCCACTTATCATTAAGAGATCAACCTACATCCTCCATAATTTCCAACTAATATCATTTGTAAAGAGGATCAATGGTTGGCATTTATTTACTACAAAATAATGATAAATCACTATGAATATCAATCAATAGATAAATTTTAATTTTTAATAATTTAATTAGCTAAAACTTATATAAAATAATTTATTAATTTATTAATAGAAATATTAATCTTTAAGAAGGATTTATTAAGGACCAACTGCCAATGATAAGGATATGAATGATAAAAGAACAAGATATATTCTTGTATTACTCAAAATCATTCATAGATGGAATAGTATTAAAATTGGAGTGGCTATCACCAAAGATAAGAAGACTAGAGACTCTTAAAATAAGCCTAAGAATAAGAAAGGCATTGATAAGAGTGAAGAAGGCTTCACTCTTGTCTCTATATATACTATCTACCTAAGAGCTACATTGTGGCATTCTATAAAACCTCTAATACATGTCTAATTTGCAAGACACATGTCAAACTTACAAGACAAGTTTCTTATATGTGTACCATGTACTTAACTTATTCCACAACCTACCAACATGTGCGATACATGGCTAGCTTGTTGGCCAAGTTTCAAACCTATTAATTACTTATAGACATGTATGAAGGTGAATTTGCATCTATAGAGCTTCTAAGAAGCTTTTGTATAAGATATTATCAAATTAATCTATTTTTATCTACTTCTATTTATCCATATTAATTACATAATTATTGGAGTAAATCATATATGTATGATATTATCGCCTTTTTTAGGGACGAATTCCACAAGGAGTGGTGATTATATATTGAAGAAATCTAAGATGCGCCAAATTATATTTATCACATATTCTAATCTTTATAAGGTTTTTTTGACCCTTCATCTTGATTTTGATGGATGTCATTGACTTTTGATGGATGAAACACATTGACTTTTGCTAATTCATTTTCTAGATTTCTAGATGGCTCTTGTATACATTTACTAATACCATATCCACACCAATGTATAAGATATTCCAGCCGATTTTGATGTTGCCTTAAATCTAAGACTTCTTCTACCTCCAATTCTTCATTATTGTCTACTTTTATATGAAGCAATGGTATTTGTCTTCTTTATGTATCCACTGTCTTCTATGACTCAAATAGTAATATGTAGAATATAGGATAGATCTTCATAGATTTTGGTAGGTATAATAAATAGACAATTGGATTAATCTATTTACAAATTGAAAATGGTTTAAGCCTACAATAATCCACCTTATCATAAAGATGATTAGTCTTGATATTACAACAAAGTAATCATATCTTATCGACTATATGGAATTATAATTATTCCTTATAATAGACATCTATATTGATCTTTTATTATTCTTGAGCTTCTTTTAATTTTACCTTTATTATTGCATATAGCTTTGACAATCGCTTTGCCAAATCTTTTACCAGAAGATTATCAACTTTTAAAAAGTCAAAAGTATCAAGTTGTGAGTCATCAAATTGACTCACTAGTTGTTTTAAGACAAAAGAATACAATTAAGTATCCAAATTATAATTATTAGATAAAGATATATTTAGAAGATACTAAATAAAAGAGAATAATAATAGTAGAGAAGAAATAGAGTCTTAATAAGTCTTGGAAGCAATTATCTTACTTGATTTAATATTTTCTCTTAATTGTAAGAATTAGTATTTAGTTATGGAGACCAATGTCTACATTGGCCTTCTATCTTCATGTACCACTTATTAAATATATATAAATTCCACTTAGTAAATAGAAGAAGCATGAGAAAGAAATCTCATATCTTTTAAATTATTTATATAGAAAATAGGATTTTTAGTAGATTTAAATTAATTTTATTATTATAAAAAATCACCAAGGTAGAATAAAATAGTTTTAAATTGATATTATCACTTTAGAAATAATACAAGAATTTTTAGAATTTATTTAGAATTTACTTAGAATTTTTTAGGATTTTTTAGAGCAACTTTGAAGACTTTGGTAAAAATGAGTTTTACCACCTTGGGAGCCATTATGAAGAAATGGAGCAAGATTTGAAGGCCATTCAAGGTCCCTAGGCTAATTGGATATTTTTAAATACCATGGTGAAGTCAAAAATGCAAAAATATTAGTTCTACTAGTAGAAAATAGAAAGACCAATAGCTAGTGTAGTCCTTGTAGGAAGGGAGGTGCACAAGTCCCATATGGGTTGTGGCACCTTGGATGTAGGTAGGAGGATAAGACTAAGGCCTCGTGGCCTCTCTAGGCGACCCTTATATACTACTTGTGAGCCTTGGTGAGGTTTGAACTCTTGATCTCTTAAGCAAGTTACCCTTGAGGTAAAAATTACTCACTTAACTTTTCAATTCTTTATCTTTTATCTTTGAACTATCATAACTTATTCATAGTAACTTGGATTTGTATGTTTTTTACATCATTAGAAAGATAAAAGAATTATCTACTTAAAAGAATAATTTTTATTTTTTAATTTTATTTTTTACTAGATAAAAATATAGTGAACAGACTGTGACTAGTTTTGTAGTGTACAATTATTCAATTGCACATATTTTATTTATATTGTATTGTTCTTCTCCTTCATTGTTGTTTATTGCTCCTTATACTTCACACCACAATTTATAAGCAACTCTTAATTGAGGTCACCTTACACTTTGGATTGAGGAGTGAATTTTATCCTCACATTTTGGTGCATTTGCCGGGAGGTGGTGCTTCTAATTGTGTGGATAATTGTGAGTGAGTTAATGGTGGTTGATCCCTTTTGTGGAATTTTTGAGTGAGCATTTCAACCCTATCCTTTATCATTGGTAATTTTTCTACCTTTCTTCATTATTTTTGTAAACAAAGCTTTTATTATCTATAATCAAAAAATAAATAAATAAATAAATAATTAATTAAGTAGAGGGTGATTTGCTCTTGGGTTTTTATCAATCTGTTTTTATATAATATTTATTTGAATTTGAAATTTTGTGAGATTGTGTATCCTAATAATAGCTTTCAAAAAAGCTATCACATTTAATTTGGACCAAATTTGAATTTTTGATGGATTTTTAAATAGAAGTAGGTCCACTACCTTGAATGGTTGTTCCCAAGAGTTATTTGCTCTTGGATTTTCAACAATCAGTTTTTTTGTATTTGTTAGTTGATCTTAAATCTTTGTGAAGTTCTTCATCTTGTTGTTAACTTTCTAAAGAGTCTATTTATGTTTGATTTGGACAGAATTTGAATTTTTAGTGAGTTTTGAATAGAAAGAGGTTCAATGCCTTGGCAGTTTCATGTACTCCAAGTTTGAAAAGGTATTTCTTAGTGCCTGGTGATTAATTAATAGTGGAAATTTGGGAGTACAAGCATCTTAAAGTTGAGTTTGTAGGGGTGAAAAATTAAATATAATTGAAGCAAAATTAAATTTTTGGCGAATTTTGGAGTGGAGAGAGGTTGCTGCCTTAAGCGGCATATAAATGAGGTTAGTGAATTCTATCTCTTTACTCATTTATATGTTTGATTTTATGTTATACTTTTAATTTTTGTATTTAAAATTTTATTCTTACCTATATTAAATTATATAAATATAAAAGATATATATATATATATATATATATATAAAATAAATAAGAGATAAATCAAAATAAATAAAATAAAATAAAATAATTAATTAATTAATTAAAATTAAAGTAATAATAAATTAAAATTAAATATAATTAAAAATATATTATGAAATAAAAATTTATATTTTAATTAATTAATAAAAAATAAATTTAATTAATAATTTTAATTTACTTTTAATCTTTATTTTTTTATTTTCTTTTTTCTTTTTTGATTTTTTCTTTTTAGTTTTATGTTTAATTTTGCTTGTCTTCTTTTTTCTTCCCTTTTTTGTTCAATTTTTACTCTTATTTTATTTATTAATATTATATTATGTCATTTTTTTACATGCATGATAAGTTTTATGTGTTGAGGTAAGTTTAGTATGTTTTTATTTATTCATTAATTAAATATTTTGTAAGATTGTTACTTCTAATCTTAAGTAATATTTGATTAATTTAGTGGTAGTATTAGCATTATTTGGTGGTTCTCTTTAGGTTGGTTGTTACTTCCAAGACATGAGGAGTGGAGCTCGTCTTCAAGGTTTTATCACTCCCCTCTTTGTAAACTTCTAGTTGAAAGCCTATCTCTAATAGTTGAGAGATTTGATCACCCTCTCTATCCCTCGTATCCCATCTTTGCACAAGAGATAAGGGATTGTTTATTCAAATAAGTAATTCTTTACTTATTCTTGTAAATCTTCTTGTAGACGGCTTTTCTCTAGTGGTAGAGGAATTTAATCACCCTCTCCACCCGCCATACCCTTTTTCTTTACAAATATAGAATAGAAATGGTTCTTCGGTAATAGATTAGAGAAATCACTCTACCAATAATACAAGAAGAAGAAGAAGAAGAAGAGAAGAACAATTAATCAAGACTCCATATTTTCAAGGTAAATCTTTTTTTAATAATTTGGTTGAATTTTGATTTTTATTGAACTAATACAGATTGAGGATTGAGGAGTAAGAAGCACAGGTTAAGCAATGGTATAAGACATCTAAATTTCAAGTAAGTTCCTTGACTGTTGTTGATTTATTTCAATTCTTTCAAGTTTAGCGGATACTTATAAAAGCAAGGAGCGGTGTCGGGTAGAAAGAATTCACCTTGGAAAAATATTGGATTCCTAGCTGCTACTACAACTAGCAGGGAACATTAGAGGAAGCCAAGCAAGTATCTTCTATACTTGTGCAATATTAGAATATGATCCTTGAACAAGAGTGGAATATAATCCTTATACAAAATAGAGTATAATCCTTGGTATAATACTTATACAAATACTTATACAAATACTATATATAATACTTATAAAATACTTGTATAAAAATAGAATATAATCCTTGATATAATACTTATATAAATACTTATATAAATATTATATATAATACTTATAAAATACTTATAAAAAAATAGAATATAATCCTTGGTATAATACTTATATAAATATTATATATAATACTTATAAAATACTTGTATAAATACTTGATGTAAATATAAGTATATATACTTATATAATAAGTATAAAATAAGTATGTATATATTGAAGTATACCTCAAATACGACCGCATATGAGGAATATAAGTTATACAACAAGCTGAAATTAATTAAGTCACTAAAAATTCATCCAAAGGTCAAATCAAACGTGCATATAGCCTATGAAAAGCTAATAATTCATTGTAAAATATATCAAAATTTCACAAATAGATGTTTCACCATTTAAGAGTTATGGCTAAATGAAATAAGCACTAAAATTTCCCAGCAAATACAAAGGCAGCAAAGCTCCTCTTCACTTCAGCCTTTGTTGTGGTTGCTTCCCTTCTTTAAATTAGTTTCTAGAATCATATAAGTATTAGTTTCTAAAATTTTATTGTGTTTCTAGAATCCTCACAACTCAAAGAACACATATCTTAGTTTTCATTACAAACGCTTTTATATCCATGGAGCTATCTCTCTCCAAAATTCACTACTTCAAAATTGCCAAACCCTAGGTCCAATAAGAGGAGTATTCTCCCCTTTTCTTCCACATCAGCCCATGCCACAAGCACATGGGCAGCCAAAATCCTATTGGATAGGCCCTATTCACCCCATACTCTTCTTTCTTATCCTTCATTAAGTCCATGCTACCTCAAAATCAATAAGAAAGATAAAACAACTTCTACCTTTCTTCTAATTACAAAAAAATCTATTCTAGGATATAAGTAAGGGATCGGTTAGGGGGAAGTTTTTCATTTTGGAAGTTTGTTAACAAGTGTTAAATTGGTTGGAGATGCAATTAGGTGAGTTCTTCTTCAACGTGGTGTGAATTGGTTGCAAGAAATCTTTTTTGTAATGTAATCTTTGTCGTTAATCATTATAGTAGGTAATTTTTTAACTGCTTTAGTGTAAAGAAATAAAAAGAAATGAGAGCTCGGTGTCGTACTGTAATTGCTTATAGTATGTAAAATCCACTCAAAATATATAATATATTTATAGATTTAGATATGTGTTAGAATCATTAGTAAAGTAAATTAAAGGGAGTTGGTGTAAGAAAATTTATTTTAGATTTTTATTTAGTTTGATTATGGCTTTTAAATTATATAGAACCTAAATATTTAGTATAAAGCCTTGAGAGGGAATTAGAGTCAAAAGAAGAAGAAATAAACTACTAAGAGGCCTATTTGGAAGGATAAAGACAAAGTGAGGATGAATGAAGACAAGGGGTGAAGTTCTTCATTCCTATTGGTCAATGGTCATACCCAATAGGCTTTGAGGAGGCTGCTTGCAACAAGAATAAGGATTTTGGCAACTTCAAAGAGGCCATTTGAAAATTGAAGACTAGGATTAAAAAGCTTATTTTTTAGGCTATAATTTTGGTATAAAAATTGAAGGATTTGGAGCTTTAATGAGGGAGGAGTAGGCACTTGAAGTTAGGATATACAAATTGTACCTATTGTCACTCTTTTGAGGATTGGAGGAGTTTTATAGTAGCTTTTGGAGATCAAAAGGTGCAACAAAAATAGGGACTTTAAGACCTACATCTATTATGAAAGAAGTATTACATTTTGGATTCATATGAAGGAGCTATAGGGCATTGAAGGCGGCACTTCTAAATCAAAGGCAGTAAGTGAGTGGTTTTGTTCATAGTAATGGTTGGAGTCATAATTTGAGTTTCTAGACAAATTTTTGGCTCAAACTTCTTGCAAAATGTGAAATTTTATATTAAAAAGCTATGCATACAAATTTCGTGGCATTTGAGCTTATAGTTTGTGAAATATGAAGAAATTTGTATGCAAGTGGATAAAGACAAGGGTTTGAAGCGATTATTAGGGTTTTCAAGATATCTCAAGATCTGCAATGAATTTGTAATTGAAATTTGTTGTGGAGGTTGATAAGAATACATCAGTACCTCATGTAAAATTTTATTATGTTTAGATGGTCGGATCAAGAGATATGAGATGTTGAAATTTGGAAAAATTTCCACATGAGGATATATAAGGTATTAGAGGATTTTACCATATTTTGGATGTTGTTGGTTATTTGAGGTTTATGTATTTGGTGTAATTGCTCCAAAAGGGGAATATATATATATATATATATATATATATATATATATATATTTAAACTTAGAACTTTCTTCATTTTGAAGCTTGATTAAGAAATTAGTGATAGCCAAAAGTCCGGCGCTTTCTTGAGGCAAACTCTCTCTACCCTGACATCGGGCTCCCTACCGTCCCGGAATGGAATTTTACTTCACATTATTATTGATTAGGGTCACTCCCACACAGGGTTGTACCATATAGTAATTAAAATTAAAAAAAATCTTTCTTGGGATGATACTCAAGCAAGCATTCTTTCTTTAGTTGCTTCTGTTTTGTTTCCCTTCCTTGTTGGAAGGTATTTTAAGTGGGTTGCAGGTGGAAGGCCAAAAAATATATATATATATTTTTTAATTTGATTTTGTAAAAATTAGTATATTAAAATTATAAATCTAGGTGAATATTATGTCTATAGTTGCGCTAGATGCATTGTTCTATTAGATCTAGACAACTTAACTAATTCCACCTATATGACATCTAAAAATTTGGAAGGAAGAAATTATATAGAATAATTAAATTCATATGCTAATTGAATGGGGAGGTGGAATCAGAGTGTGGCCTTGTCTGGCATTAAAAAATTAGCTCTAAATTTTTTAATGATTCTCTTTCATCTTTGAGCAAATATGTACTTAGGAAGCTAGGGGATGAAAGGTTGAGGCCTTCTCACACTAAAAAGTAGTGAATTCCCTAGTCAAAGGAGAAGGGCTAAGTGACTAGGTATGGAACAAGGTTGGCCCTTCCTTCCCTTCTAAGGTGACCTACCACTAAAGTGAGAAGCAATGAAATTTAATATTTAGAACATTTATTCCTCATATGCCATGTTAAATTTGATGCACAAAGCTACCACGTCCCAAAATCCAATTTTAATTCCACCACTAGGTGAACCCCCTCAACATTGAGAAAATCCTTCAAGAAGTAGAAAAATCCTATCAAAAGGCAATCAACCTAAATTTAGTGGAATTTCAATTAATCAACTTAGTCCATCAAGCAGCTTCATTGAAGTCAATTTAAATAGTGCGAATCCACCTTTTAATCCAATAACATCTACTTTTAGTGGATTACCAAATCTGATAAGTATTTTTTTTTCAAACCAATTCGGATTAGAACAACCACTAATTCCAATATCTTCTAAGGACCCTACTTTAGGTATTAGAGATCCTTTAGAAATACCTATCAATTCCTTGATGTAACCAAGAGATTTGCATATTATAATTCCAAAGGATTTACAAGCAGCACCTATGTCACACAACCTTTCTATGTTTAAAGGGACTAGGCATGATGATCCAACAATATTCGTAGAGAGATTTATGGAACTTCTCACAACGTGTTTGATAACCAATCTTGGATATTATCTTATATGATTTTCAAGTACAGTAAAGGATGGAGTTTATGAATGGTATAGGAACCATCCCCCTCAAACCTTTAAAAATTAGGACATGCTTATGAGAGCATTCTTAGAGAAGTTTAGACCAGAAGTGGAACAAAGTAATGCCCTCACGGCCCTTTCGTCTTTGAAATAAGGAAAACGAGAAAAATAGTCAAATATATTTGGCGATTTGAACTAATAGTAATCCGATTTGTAAGAATCCTTGTCACAGAAGACACCTTCATCTAGTTTTTTATTGAAGGATTCAATAATAAGGGTACGATTAGAGAAATCTTCAAAAGAAGGTCGAAAAACTTAAAGGATGCTAAAAAGATAGCATGAGTGATTGAAAACATTGACAAACAATAAGAAATGATGTGGAGGAAGGAAGACCATAGAATCCCAAGTTTTATACCAATCTATGCCCAAAATATGGATAAGTTTCAAGAATATCCTTATGGGATTGTGAAAAATCAATTTTAATCTACAATCTATTATCCTACACCTTTAGAGGTTAGACTACCACCTAGTCTTCTAGAATTGACATGTCCATAGGATAAAAATAGGTGAAGGATAACTTTAAAAAAAAAATTCTTCAAAATCAAAAGAGTTTTCAAAATAAACTAGTACAACAGATAAAGACCATACAAGAACAAATGGCTTTTTTAATTAAAGGCCAAAATCCAAACTAGGCTCCACCTCCCATAGAATGTGGTAGGCACACTTCAGGGTTGTGGTGTATTCAATGTAATCAGTCAGGGCATAGTAGCCAGTTTTGTTCAAATTTATAAAATTACCAACATAATTTTAGCTAGCAACAATCCTATATTACACCTCATAGAAACCAAGGAAATTCAAGACTTAACATTCATTAAGAAAATCGTGAGAATTCTAATCAAAGGCTTTTAATTTATTAGGGATCAACCTTCATCTTTTCAAACCAATTACACTTCACATGAAGAGGTTCTTAAGAGGGCTAAAGAACTCCCTAATATACCAACCTTGGCAGTTATGACAAGGTCTCAATACATTTGTCCTCTCCCTCCTACTTCAATTGATAGTAAAAATAGTTCAAAAGATTCTTTTCACTTTTCAAAGTTAAATAAAGCCACAAGGAAGGTAATGGCTAATATAAGAGATTTTAAAGAAGTATCTCAAATCCTTGAACCCAAATTAAGTAGATTGCCAAAAAACTTTAAAAAAAAATATCCAAATAGAGAAATTTCTTTGTAAAGAAGAATAGGAAGGACCTAGACTTTTCAATTTTGAATTTAATCCTTCAACTTGACTTAAAGGCAAGGATCAAGTCAAGCCATATGATTTATGGAAAGATTTAAAAAAAATTAAGGCAAATATTACAATTGCTCAATTATTGGAGGTTTCTCCTCTAATAAGAAGGAGCTTTAAAACAAGCCTTCCCATTAAAAGACGACAACGATCTAAACCAAAAAGCCTAGCTCATATTAAAATAATTCAAGTAGTACAAGAAGTCAAGGCAATTGAATTAGAGGTGTCTATAGTAGATAAAATCATACCTTATACTATTGTGGATGGGGGTAGTGGTTTGAATATTATGCCAATAAGAACTATGGAAAAATTAGGACTTAGTATCACTAGTCCCTCCCCATTTATGATTAATATAGCTAATCAATGCTAAGACACATCTCTGGGATAAATTAGTAGTTGTAGGATGATGACAGGAGGTGAAGAATATTCTCTCACTTTTCATATGATTCATATGGATTCTAACAAAAATTCATATCCATTACTTTTAAGTAGACCTTGATTAAGGGTAGCTAACGCAAAAATTGACTGGGGAGGAAAAAAGCTCCATATCATCAATGGGCCATGAAAAAACCTGACTAAAATCCTTATACAATCTCAAGGATTGTCTTTAGTCCAAACCTCATCTCATTCTTCAAAAGATGAGATTTTGAATTCTCAATCACAGAAAGAGTTTAAAAAGAAGGTTAGATTTGCTGATTTAGTAGCAAGCAAGGGAGTTTACTCAAGTATGGTCAAATCAACTCCATTAGGATGCATAGACCTTAGACTATATGATTAAAAAGATGATGGAAAATTCACTCAATGGTTGAAAATATATCCTATTTCAAGTGGAGATGAGGTCATAAGTATTAATTTTACAGATAGTTTTGTCTCAAAACTAAACTATGAAGAAAAAAAAGATTTAGCAATCTTAATGGATGATATTAATTATAAAGATGTCTTTGGAATAAACTTTGATAAACATCCAAGGAAAATAGAAGTGTTGGTCACACGAGAGGTTGTTAATGGAGCATCCCGAGTTTGAATCCGGTTGGAAAAATGAGCTATTCCAATGAGCTAGTATTAGTGCAGGAAAAGACCAACCTTGATATCCAAAGGATATATAGGCCTTAGAAGGTCGATACTAAAATCCTCTCAGGTTCAGAAGGAATTTAAAAATATTACCTTTTATTTTCTATTTTTTATTTTTTAGCTTTGATATCTTTTTCTATAATTACTAGTTCTTAGATTAATTTTCTCTATCTTCTTTATTTAGTTCTATAGAACAAAAACTATTTTAGTTTCTTTTGCTTAATAGCAACTTATTCATTTTTTATTTATTTACTTATTTATTTTTAGATATTTGTTAAAAACTTCTCTAGAAAAATATTTTTTTTATTCAATAGCATTTTTGAGAGGACAGTTCTAGGTTCTTTTCCTTTGCAAGTCGTCCTAGATGGTCGCCATGTGTGAGTCATCAAATTAACTCATTAGTTGTTTTAAGACAAAAGAATGTATTTAAATACCAAAATTATAATTATTAGATGAAGATATATTTAGAAGATACTAAATAAAAGAGAATAATAATAGTGGAGAAGAAATAGAGTCTTAATAAGTCTTGGAAGCAATTATCTTACTTGATTTAATATTTTCTCTTAATTGTAAGAATTAGTATTTAGTTATGGAGACCAATGTCTACATTGGCCTTCTATCTTCATGTACCACTTATTAAATATATATAAATTCCACTTAGTAAATAGAAGAAGCATGAGAAAGAAATCTCATATCTTTTAAATTATTTATATAGAAAATAGGATTTTTAGTAGATTTAAATTAATTTTATTATTATAAAAAATCACCAAGGTAGAATAAAATAGTTTTAAATTGATATTATCACTTTAGAAATAATACAAGAATTTTTAGAATTTATTTAGAATTTACTTAGAATTTTTTAGGATTTTTTAGAGCAACTTTGAAGACTTTGGTAAAAATGAGTTTTACCACCTTGGGAGCCATTATGAAGAAATGGAGCAAGATTTGAAGGCCATTCAAGGTCCCTAGGCTAATTGGATATTTTTAAATACCATGGTGAAGTCAAAAATGCAAAAATATTAGTTCTACTAGTAGAAAATAGAAAGACCAATAGCTAGTGTAGTCCTTGTAGGAAGGGAGGTGTACAAGTCCCATATGGGTTGTGGCACCTTGAATGTAGGTAGGAGGATAAGACTAAGGCCTCGTGGCCTCTCTAGGCGACCCTTACATACTACTTGTGAGCCTTGGTGAGGTTTGAACTCTTGATCTCTTAAGCAAGTTACCCTTGAGGTAAAAATTACTCACTTAACTTTTCAATTCTTTATCTTTTATCTTTGAACTATCATAACTTATTCATAGTAACTTGGATTTGTATGTTTTTTACATCATTAGAAAGATAAAAGAATTATCTACTTAAAAGAATAATTTTTATTTTTTAATTTTATTTTTTACTAGATAAAAATATAGTGAACAGACTGTGACTAGTTTTGTAGTGTACAATTATTCAATTGCACATATTTTACTTATATTGTATTGTTCTTCTCCTTCATTGTTGTTTATTGCTCCTTATACTTCACACCACAATTTATAAGCAACTCTTAATTGAGGTCACCTTACACTTTGGATTGAGGAGTGAATTTTATCCTCACATAATTTGTGGATAATAACTATAATTGGCAAAAAATAGAGTTTGTTGAATAGATGAATGTACCAAATTATTTGTAAGAAAACTTTATCAATGATAAAAGACTTGTCCAATCATCTTCATAATAGTTGATGGTACATTTCAAATATTGCTTCAAAACTTGATGTATCCGTTCTATTTATCTATTAATTTGAAGGTAGAGAATTGAAGATAATTTTATATCCACCTTCAATATTTTAAAACGGATTCTCTAAAATCTTAATACAAATTGCGTCCCTCTATCTGATATAATATGATTTCATTGCTCTGATTTTAAGAGGATTATTCTTCATTAATCAAAAGCTGAATTTTCTTCTTTTGGTACAAGATAAGAACGTTTAGAAAGAGTATTGGATAAATCTTATTGTTTCCTTAGCCGATAAGTGATATAAACTTGAATCTTGATAAAGATATATTCTAATGAGCCTAACAATGATTCAACATGCATATTGACATGAAATACTTGAGGTTCTTGTGATCTGTATATATGATGATTGGATTAGAAGTGCCTTCCAAATAATGATGCTATTCTTGAAAAGAATCCATAATTGCAAGAAGTTCTTTATTGTAGATTTTGTAATTGATCTTTATTACTGAAAATTTCTTGGAATAAAAAGCTATTAGGTAGAATTTGTCATTTGTTCCCATTTGTAACAATATTATACTTAAAGTAAAGTTTGATGCATTTATTTTTATAAAAAATGCCTTAAAAAAGTTGATGCAATATAAGATTGGTGCAAAAGTAAAAGTTATTTTTATAACTTTAAATAATGCTTCTGCTTCATTATTCTACTCAAATTTGTCCCTACAAGTTAAGCGTATAAATAAAGCTACAACTTGAAAAAAATTCTTGATGAAGATTTGATAGTAATTAGCAAATTTCAAAAAGCATTGCATATCTCTTATTGTTCTTCAAATCTTCTAATCCATGATTATTTGGACTTTCTTAGGATCCATCTTGAGACCATCATTCGAAATGATGTATTCTAAAAAGTCAACTTGAGTAGTCTAAAATATACACTTTTTCATCTTGACATATAATCTTGCATCTCTAAGTTTTTATAACACACAACAAACATAAAATTGATATTCTTCTATGTTCTTAGAATAGATCAGAATATCATCTAAATAGCAAACAATAAAATCATCAAAAAATTCACAAAAAATATCATTCATAAGTTATTGAAAAGAAGCTAATATATTTATAAGTGCAAAATGTATGATATTATATTTAAATTGCCCATACCTAGTTCAAAATATAATCTTCTATTTATCACCTTCTTTGATGAAGACCAAGTTGTATGTTCCTTGCAAATCTATTTTTATATAGATCTTTGCTTAATTGAATTGATCAAGAAGTCTTGAAATCAAAGGTAAAGGATACCTATTTTTTATAGTAATCTTATTAAGTTCTTAATAATCTATATACATCTACAATAATCCATCTTTTTTCTTTACAAATAAGACAAGAGCTTTTCTTAGAGACTTTAAATGGCGTATGAAGTTCTTAGCTAAGTTCTCATCAATATATTCTTTCAGTACAACTAACTTATTTTGTGGTAAACTATAGATTGGTCCAAATGGTAGTTGAGCTCTCTCTTAAAGATCAATTAAACAATCGTAAGGTCAATGCTCTGAAAGAATATCTGCATTCTTCTTTTCAAAAATATCTTGAAAGTCATAGTAGGTCCTAATAGATTTCAAGAAGATTTTTGAAGGTCCTAGAAGGTTCTAGGGGATATTAGATGATTATAGAAGAATCTTAGATGTTAGGGACATACACTTCAGAAGTTCATAAAATCTTCTAAAATATTCTAGAAGTTTTTTAATTAGTGAAAGTTGCTTAAAAAGATTTTTAACTGGTAGAAGTAGCTCAAGAAGCTTTGCAATTAGTCCAAGGAGCTCAAGAGGCTTCTAAATTGGTAGAAAGAGCTCAAGAAGCTTCCATGTTGGTAGAAGCTGCTTGAGAAGCTTCTTAGTCTGATAAAATCTGCTCAAGAAGCTTCTTAGATAAGAATATATATTGGAATTGAGGCTAAAAAGTTCTTCAATCTCAACAATGCATCTTTTGGAGTTCTAGCTCACCTTTCTCAGTATTATTTATACAATCATCCAAATAATTCAAATCTTTGTCAATTTCTTCTTAAAATCTCTTTCTAATTTAACTCTCTTATTTAATATTCTTATGTCCTTGATAATTTGTTGAGACTGACCTCATCTTAAATATTAGAGTTAGATCTTTTTTATTAGAAAGTAGATTATTTTTCTTCTTAAAGGTATATTAATGCATTAGAGGTTATGAACTACCCTCTTTTAAATTGATATTTTATACATCATAATATTGGAGCTTTATCCCTTTTGTAAGAAAATAAATCACCTCTCTTTTTAAAGGTCTTAAAATATTTTAGAGATTGTGGATTATTTTCTTCTAAACTAATATTGTCTTCTTATAGATTCTTTTTTTTTTTTTTTTTTTTAAATAGTTGGAGATTAAGACATTAATATAAATGAATCTTCTGAATTCAAATTAGATGCCATCAAAAGTATTCTTACTACTTTATCTCTTAGGACTACAAAGATTGAAGGAATTGTTGTAAAATTTTATTACAACGCAGCATTTGGAATATTACAATCTAGACTGCATTTGCCTCTAACTTCTATACTTGAGGATATACTACTATCTATGTTGCATCAAAAAAATGTACCTATTTAGTAATATAATGAGCCTCAAGTTGGCCTTCCAGAGAAATATGTGTCAAGGACATGAACAAGAAAAAGATGTATAATCTAATAAAAATTATGTCAAAATAAAGTCACAAAATAAGAATAAGAAAGTATGTATATTCAAACAAAAATTGGAATGGCTATTATCAAAGATTGGAAACATGAAGACTCTTAAAACTAGATTAGGATCAGGAAAGGAGTTGATAAGAGTGAAGAGGGCTTCATTCTTGCTTCTATATATATTATCTAACTAAGAGCTACGTGGCAATATTCTATAGGACTTCATATACATGTCTAATTTATAAGACACGTGTTAAACTTGTACGACAAGTTTCTCACATATGCGCCACGTACTTGGCTTGTTCCGTAAGCTACCAATATGTGTGATACATGGTTAGCTTGTTCCACAAGCTACCAACATATGAGCCACGTACTTGGCTTGTTCCGTAAGCTACCAATATGTGTGATACATGGTTAGCTTGTTCCACAAGCTACCAACATATGAGCCATGTGGCTAGCTTGTTGATCAAGTTTCTAACCTAACAATCACCTATAGACATGTATAAAGGTGATTCCGCATCTATGAAGCTTCTAGAAAGCTTTTCTATTAGATATTATCAAATCAACTTATTTTACCTACTTCTATTGGTCTGTATTATTTAGATAATTTATTGGAATAAATCTTATGTCCGTGACATTATCCCCCCTTCTAGAGACAAGTTCCACAAAGAGCGGTGATTATATGTTGAGGAAGTCTAGGATACGTCAAATTATGCTTGCCATATACTCTAATTTTTGTTCTCTTCAAAGGTAGTTGATAGGTCCTTGCAGCCATCGATAATGTCCTATACAAGGGCAAGAGGACCACCCTATTATTTGATCATTGTTGAGGCCTTCATAACTCCCTTCAAAGAAAATATTAGGAACACCATCAGGAGTAGTTCCTACCTCTAAAAGTATCACCAAACATTGGGAGTCTCTTCCAAGGTCGTGATACCAAACACATTATATTTCGCCATCAATCTGAGGAAGAACATGTCGTTCTTCAAGGTCTTCTATGCTATTCCGTCATCTTGAAGGTTGTGATAGTCGTAATGTCTCGTCCGGTAAATCAACAAATGATTGCTCTTAAGCTGAATTCGCTAGTTGTTGATCCTCCATCTCTTTAGCATGAACAAATCTAAGAAAATGACAAATAATGATACAACGTAAGATAAAACCTCTATAGAACCTATTTTGCTTTATAGCAAAGATTTTCTTGATTCTTTATCTTTGTTTTGATGGATGTCGTCAATGAAATGCATTGACTTTTATTGATGTATTTGTTAGATTCTTTGATGGCTCCTATGTGCGTTGACTAATATCGTATCTGTGCCAATGCACAAGATATTCGAGTCAATTTTTGCACCGCCTTGAATCTAAAATCTCTTCAACCTCAAATTTTTCATTGTTGTCTACTTCTACAAGAAGCGGTGTCATACTACATGTACGTGCAGTGTATAAAAATATTAAATATCTTGTATCTATTGTTATTACATGTATGAGTGCTAGAGGTTATTTTAGAAGATATTATAAGGAGAGGATTTATTTTAGCCACTTAATTAATGAATTAAGATGGCTATTTGTTTTGTTCCTATCTTATTTATATCCTAGAATAGACTCTTTTGTAATTAGAAGAAAGGTAAAGGTTGTTTTATCTTTCTTACTGACTTTTGAGGTAGAATGGACCTTGTGAGGGATAAGAAAGAAGAACATAGGGTGAATAGGGCCTATCCAATAGAATTTGGCTGCCCATGTGGACATCTCATAGTCTAATATGGAAGGAAAGGGAGTTATACTCCTCTAGCTAGATCAAGGGTTTGGGCAGTTTTGAGAGGTGAATTTTGGAGAGAGATAGCTCCGAGGAGATAAAAGCATTTGTAATGAAAATTAGTAGGTGCATTCTTCAAGTTGTGAGGATTCTAGAACCTACTTATTTTCTTATATTGG
Source organism: Physcomitrellopsis africana (assembly GCA_036785485.1). Classification (NCBI taxonomy): domain Eukaryota; kingdom Viridiplantae; phylum Streptophyta; class Bryopsida; order Funariales; family Funariaceae; genus Physcomitrellopsis; species Physcomitrellopsis africana. Next base: position 342,832 of record JAWRVF010000220.1, on the reverse strand, counting down.
AGTTGTGAACAAAATTTTATGCTTGTTTTAGTAGAGTGAGGTCTGCTGCTATTGAAAAGTGATGGCAAAAACTTCGAGCTGCCACTGCAAGTTTGATTTCAAGTCTTTCTTAGTGAAACCTATTGAAAGTATATAAAATTGTGCTAGCTTTCTATCAAGACATCTCTTGTAGTATTTGGAGTTGGAGAGGAAAAGTTGTGAGCTTGAGAGTGGGAAGGGGTTTGCTGCCATCTGATGAAGAAGGGCAGAGACTTTGTTCAACCACCTAAGTCAGAAAATCTCTTCAATCTTATTGATATTTAAGATGCTTATAGTAACTTGTGTAAGCTTTCCATAAAAACAAAAATCAATACATTTGGAGCTTTGATGAAAGTTTTATGAGCCATGAAGTATCAAGAGGGCAAATTGTTGCTAGGGTTTGAAGAGCAAAATCAACTAGCTATAAAATCTGGAGTTTGAGAGGCATGCACGTGAAATTTTAGAATAAGTTAGATGATAGAGTGAGCTTTTTAAAAAGCTATTGCATGCCAAATTTGGAGAAGAAAGGTAATCACAACAAAGGCTGAAGTAAAGAGGAGCTTTGTTGCCTTTACATTTGTTGGGAAATTTTGGTGCCTATTTCTTTTAGCCATAACTTTTAAACGGTAAGTCACCTATTTGTGAAATTTTGATATGTTTTACAATGAATCAATGGCTTTCTATAGACTATAAGCACGCTTGATTCAACCTTTGGATGGATTTTTAGTGATTATTTTAATTTCAGCTTGTTGTATAACTTGTATTCCTCATATGCGGTTGTATTTTGAGGTATACTTGAATATATACACACTTTGTTTATACCTTTTATATAAGTATTTTACAAGTATTATATATAAAATTTGTATAAGTATTATACCAAGGATTATATACTATTTTATATAAAAGTTTGTACAAGTATTATATAAGTATTATACAAGTCTTTATTCAAAGATTTATACTTTATATTTGTATAATTCTTGTATAAGTATAATATAAGTATAATTTAAAAGCTTGAACAAATATTGTACAAGTATAGAAGATACTTGCACGGCTTCCTCTTATGTTCCTTGCTAGTTCTAGTAGCAGCTAAGAACCCGGCGTTTTCCTAAGGTGAATTCGCTCTACCCGACAACAGTGGCATTTATCTTCTTCTTTATATATCCATTGTCTTATATGGCTTAAGTAGTAATACGTGGAATACAAGATGGATCTTCATGGACTTTGGTTTCATACTATATTTACATGTAGTATATAAAAATACTATATATCTTGTATCTATTGTTATTACATGTGTGAGTGCTAGAGGTTATTTTAGAAGATATTATAAGGAGATGATTTATTTTAGCTACTTAATCAGTGAATTAAGTTGGCTATTTGTTTTTGTTCCTACCTTATTTATAACTTAGAATAGATTCTTTTGTAATTAGAAGAAAGGTAAAGATTGTTTTATCTTTCTTGTTGACTTTTGAGGTAGAATGGACCTTGTGAGGGATAAGAAAGAAGAGCATGGGGTGAATAGGGCCTATCCAATAGGATTTGGCTGCCCATGTGGACGTGTCATAGCCTAATATAGAAGGAAAGGGGGATATATTCCTATTGCTAGACCTAAGATTGGGCAATTCTGGGTGGTGAAATTTGGAGAAAGATAGCTCCAAGGATATAAAAGAATTTATAATAAAAATTAAAATTTTTATTCTTTAAGTTGTGAGGATTCTAGAACCTACTCACTTGCTTGTATTAGAATTGTGAGCAAAAAGTTATGCTTGTTTTAGTAGAGTGAGGTCTATTACTATCAAAAAGTGACAGCAAAAACTTTGATCTACCATTGTAAGTTTGATTTCGAGTCTTTCTTAGTCAAATTTATAGTGAAAATGAAAAATTGTGCTAGCTTTCTATGAAGACATATCTTGTGGCATTCGGAGTTGGAAAAGAAAAGTTGTGAGCTTGAGAGTAGGAAAGGGTATATTGCCACCCGATGAAGAGGGGCAGAGACTTTGTGCAACCACCCAAGTTGGATAATCTCTTCAATCTATTTGATATTTTAGATGCTTATGTAAGACATCTATGAAAACAAAATTTAATACATTCAAAGCTTATATGAAAGTTTTATGAGCCGTGAAGTGTCAAGAGGGCAAATTGTTGCTAGGGTTTGAAGAGTAGAATCAACTAGCTATAAAATCTAGAGTTTGAGAGGCATGCATGTGAAATTTTAGAACAAGTTAGATGATGGAGTGAACTTTCTAAAAAGCTATTGCATGCCCAATTTGGAGAAGGAAAGTAATCAAAAAAAAGGTTGAAGTGAAGAGGAGCTTTGCTGCCTTTGCATTTGCTGGGAAATTTTAGTGCCTATTTCTTTTAGTCAAAACTTTTAAACAGTAAGACATCTATTTGTAAAATTTTGATATATTTTACAATGGATTATTAGCTTTCTATAGGCTATAAGTATGCTTAATTTAAACTTTGATGGATTTTTAGTAATTTATTTAGTTTCAGCTTGTTGTATAACTTGTATTCCTCATATGCTATTGTATTTTGAAATATATTTGAGTATATATATACTTTATTTATATTTATTATATAAATATATATACTTATATTTATATCAAGTATTTATATATATATTCTATAAATATTATACATAATATTTGTATAAGTATATATATAAGTATTTGTATAAATATTATATCAAGGATTATATGCTATTTTATACAAGTATTTATATAAGTATTATATCAAGTATTATAGAAGTATTTATATAAGTATTATTCAAGGATTTATATTTTATAATTGTACAAGTCTTATACAAGTATAATACAAGTATAATTTGAAAGCTTGAACAAATGTTGTGCAAGTATAGAAGATACTTGCACAACTCCCTTTCATATTCCCTGCTAATTCTAGTAGTAGCTAAGAATCCGGCATTTTTTCAAAACAAATTCTCTCTATCCGACATTGGTAGGTGTAATCGAAATGCAATTAAATTGATTTGTTCAGAAATTAGAAAAGGTCCAAGCCTACGATAGTCCAACTTATCACAAGGACGAGTAGTCTTGATATTGCGATGAAGTAAACATACCTTATCTCCCACGTTGAATTGTGGTTTTTCCTTATGATATGCATCTATATTTATTTTTTGTTGTTCTTGAGCTTCTTTTAATTGCACCTTCATTATTGCATATAGATCTCACAAACGATTTGCCAAATCTTTTGCTGCTAGATTATCAACTTTTGAAAAGTCAAAAGTATTTAGTCGTGGGTGGTAACCATAATAGGCAAAGAAAGGTATTTGTTGCATAGAAAAATATATCGTATTATTATAAGCAAATTCTACTAATGGCAGAAGAGTTGTCTAATCATCTTGTTGGTAGTTGATAATACACCTTAAGTATTGCTCCAAGACTTGGTTCACGTGCTCTGTTTGTCCATTACTTTGACGATGAAAAGCTAAAGATAATTTTATCTCCACTTTTAAGATCTTGAAAAGGATTCTCCAAAATCTTGACACAAATTGAATTCCCCTATCCGATATAATATCTTTAGATAACCCATGATAGCAATAGATATTATTAATGAAAAGCTTAGCTGTTTCTACACTTATGATAGATTTTGTGTATGGCACAAAATGTGCAATCTTAATAAACCGATCTACTATCACAAATATAGAGTCATAAGATCTTGAGCTTCGAAGGTCTATTATGAAATCCATATTAACAGAAGACCATAGTTGTTCTAGAATAGGTAATGGTTGAAGAAGCGCAAAAGGTCGATGACGAGGAGTCTTTGATCTTGAGCAAATATCACATGATTGTACAAAGTCTTTGACTGCCTTCCACATTTGAGGCCACCAAAAATCTCTTAATATAAGTTCCAAAGTCTTATTGTATCCAAAATATCCTGCCGCTAAAAAATCATAATATGCTTGAAGAACATATAAACGTACTTCTCCTTCTGGAATATATAGGCGTCCTTCGAAATATAGTAGATTGTTCTTAAACTCAAATTTAGAAGAATCATGAATCTTAGAAGAATTATTCTTGATATCATAAACAAGAAGGTCTGAGGATATACTTGACTGAATTTGCTTGAGAAAAGTTGAATCAACAGTCAATGTTGATTTCATTGCTTAAAGATGAAACTGCTTTGGTTTCAAAAGGGCCGTTCTTTGTTTCTCAAAAGCTGCATCTCCTTCTTTTGATGCAAAATAAGAACGTCTAGAAAAGGCATCGGACATACCTTGTTGTTTTCCTAGCGAATAAGTGATAATGAACTCAAATCTTGACAAAGACATACTCCAGCGACCTTGACAATGATTCAATATACATGCCGACATAAAATACTTAAGATTCTTGTGATCCGTGTATACGGTGATTGGACTGGAAGCGCCTTCTAGATAATGATGCCATTCTTGAAAGGAATCCATGATTGCAAGAAGTTCTTTGTCATAGATCTCATAATTGATCTCGGTTGTTGAGAATTTTCTTGAATGAAAAGCTACTAGATGTCATCTATTTCCATTTGTCACAAAATCGCATCCAAGGCAAAGTTTGATGCCTCTATTTCCATAAAAAATGCCTTGGAAAAGTCAACACAGTATAAGATTGGTGCAGAAACAAACAATGTCTTCAAAGCTTCAAATGCTGCTTCCACTTTTTTGATTCCATTAGAGTTTGTCTTTGATGAAGATCCGATAATAATTTGTAAATCCCAAAAAATATTGGACATCTCTTATCGTCTTTGGAATCTTCCAATTCATGATTGTCTAGATTTTCTTAGAATCCATCATGAGACCATCATTTGAAATGATGTATTCTAAGAAATCGACTTGAGCAGTGTGAAATACACACTTTTCTATCTTGGCGTTGTCGTGATGTAACGCAACTACTAGGTGAAAGAGTGTGGAAATAGTATATTATAGAAGATCTTAGTTCAAAATATTGTAGCAAATTATCTTAGAAAAAATAGATAATAGTAAAAAAGGAGTAAAACTAATGAGTTTTAATGTTGCTTTTTTTACAAATGAGCTTCTATTTACTTTGTAGGGCCATAAGTAAGGCAAAACAAAATAGACTGGGAAATAAAATGATATAGACATATATAAGAGGGAGTTAAGAAGAGGTTTCAAAAAAACTTACTACAAAAATCTTGAAATAGATACCCGGAAAGGACCGATTATAAACTGGGATCAAAATCAGGCCCCAAGGCACAAAACTGCGTGCCTACCGCGGATCCGGGGAACTTTTGCAAATCAAAGATTGGGATTAGGGAGTGGACTTAAAGGATTTTGTATAGGAGTTGGTTTTGAGTGATTTGGAGAAAAAATGACTTTATAATAGCTTTGCAAAATCAGGGTTGTTTTTGGCAACTTGGGATTTTGTGAAACAAAATAGGATTGATGTTTTAGGCAATTTCAGAAGTTTTGTAGTAAATCTACAGCTAGAAATTTGTGGGTTTTTGGGTATTATTGTTGTTAGTGTGTGCTGTTAATTTGAGCTGAATCTAACAATTTAGTTTGTAGAATTAAAAATAGATAATAAATTGATGAATGGCCAGTTTTGAAGGCAGAATGGATGAAGAAGTTAGAAGAAGTAATTATTATCGGTTGTATAGCAATTAACATAGTTGGAATAAGTATAAATTGATTAGATATGGAAGAATTGGGGCCAGACTGTGATAGTGCTGAGTTGGAATAAGCTTAGTGCTATCTTTTGTTTTTATTTTGTTAGATTATAATAGAGAATCTAAATTTCATTTTGATTGATTGAACCAGGTCAATCATGGAATACAATAATAAAATAAATAATTCAATTCAATGATATATGGATGAGTAAGGAATTATAATCGATTGTTGCTTGAGTTTGGTGTGGCAAATTGGCAGCCAAAGACTAAATATGTCAATGTAGTTTGATTATGAGTGAGAATGTTATGTCATATTGGCTGCGAGAGTTGAACGATGAAAGAAAAATTTGGAGAGATGATTCATTTCAGAAGAAATTCTTGGTGAGAAGTTATTTCCAGTGATTGGAGAGTAAAGCAGGTGTAAGTAGTCTATTGAGATAGTATAACTACCAAACGTATATTTAAGGATGTCGCATGAAGAGGTTACAAAACTAATTTTGGTTGGAAAGTGAAACCAAATGTGTAATTAAATTAGAGATGGAAAGCAATGTCAATAATAGATGATGAAAGATTATAATTAATAGGAATGAGAATATTGCTTTGAAAAAAATACATCAGTCAAAACAAAGACAAGAGAGAGCGCAAGCAAGAAATTTGTTGTGGGACGAGCAAGAACGGAAGCTAAAAAGGAAGCATCGACAGAGTTGGATTAAACCATGGTTTCATGCCTATCAACACATCCGAGCATACCCAGAACATGAAAGATCTTTAATATTTTGAACGTATATACCATTAAGGAAATTACGAAGAGCACTTGTGGGTAATGCAGCAAATAGTCCAACATATCTCTTGAGCCTATTAACAGAAAGAGACCGAAGCACAGAAGAATTGGGTATTCTATTGGATACTTTCCCAATAGTGGTTACAATCGATTCTACTACTCGTAAGTTTGTAAGCATTGACTTCAACTCCCAATATCTCCTTCACTTTAGCTTGGATTTTATCAAGCTATCTATAAAAAATGTAGCCGTAAAAGTGTGCTCTTCAACACCAATTGCCAATCCTTGATTGCTCTCTAGATGCGCAAGTTATACCCAAAAGAGTGATAGTAGGTCCAAAATCAACACCTTAACTTTGAGTGCCTATAACTTCTTCATAAAAAGTGCAAATCACACAAAATTTGCACCTAAACCAGATCCAAAAACCTAAACCTTATGATAATAGCCTCTGATGTTCGACTCCTCTCTAAAAACAAACCCTAATTCCTAATAAATCCTTGGGCAGCCTCCTTGAAGCCCATTGGGCATGATTTTTGGCCAATTAGAATAGAGATTTCTATCATCCATCTCTTTTCATCCACATAGATGGCCAAACTATCCTTTTTATACTAAAAATCCTTTTCTAACCCTTCTTCTTATAAGATTTACATACTTTGTGCTGTAAACACCAAATAAAAGAAGTAAACTAAAATTTTAAAGATCACTAATGTCTAACAAAGGTGACTTAAGATATACAAAAGTTATTATCAATATAAAATCAACCTCAAAAGTCACTACTAAAAAAAAAAAAAAAAATTGTATAAATCTTAATAATAATCTTTTTAATAGATCCTTTCTAAACTAGCAACTTAATCACATTCTATAACCAATAAAAGTCCACTGATATGGTTTTTATTTAGCTATGTAGTAAATTATATATTAAATATACATGTACAATTTTTTCACATAGTAGCCGAACCACAATATGACAACGTCTAGAAAGGGCATTGGACAAATCTTGTTGTTTTTTTAGTCAATAGGTGATAATAAACTTGAATCTTGAGAAAGACATACTCCAACAAGCCTGACAACGATTCAATATATATTGTAGAATGGGTAGGAATTTTAGGATTTACAATACATAGTTTGTAGGATTAAGAGTAGGTAGAAAGCCGATAAATGGCCAGTTTAGAAAGCAGCATGGATAAGGGAGTTAGAATAAGTGGTTATCGTCGGTTGTGTAGCGGTTAATACCGATTGGAAAAAGTATAAATTGATTCGGACAGTAGCAGTAAGGGCCAGACTGTGATAGTCCTGAGCCGGGGTAAGCTTGGTGCTACCTCTCTCTCTTTTCTTTTATTAGACTATAGCGGGGGATCCGGATTCTATTCCGAAGGGTTATACCATGTCAACGATGAAGTACAGTAATAAAATAGAAAATTTATATATATATGGATGAGTAAGAAATTATGATTGTTTGTTACGTGAAGTTCTTTGCGGAGAATTGGAGGTTGAAGATCGGCTATGTCAATGAAATTTGGTTGTGGATGTGAGTGTCATGCCATATTGATTGTGAGAGTTGAGCGGTGGAGAATATTAGAGTAACAATTTGTTTCGAGAGATATTGTAGGTGAGGAATTATTTCCAATGATCGGAAAAAGAAGCGGGTGTATGCAATCTGTGGAAATGGTGTGACATTGCCAATTGTTGTTATGAATTCGGAAGAAGACAGAAGATTACAGTAGGAGTATTGGTGGATGATTGTATCACAAAGTATCTTTAGTTGCGGAATAGCAGAACCAGTAGAGTGGCAGCAGTATTTTAGAAAAAAGCGTGTACGTGTGCATTAGACTCTAATGTTCAGTAGGCAGTTAGTTATGTGACCGTAACAAGTTAACTCAATACAAATAATCTTTCCTTGTGTTTGAATCCCCCTTTACAGATTTATTCTGGGCAGTATTGGTAGAGTAAGTGAGACGGACGACAACAACATACACGTTGACATGAAATACTCAAGGTTCTTGTGATCCATATATACGGTGTCGTGGTAGAGAGAATATTCTTCAAGAAAGCACTGGGCTTTTGGCTGCAACTAAATACTCAATCAAGATCCAAAATAATAAAATCCTCAAAATTTATATAAAAGTTTTTTTTTTAGGGCTATTACACCCAATACATAAGCCTTATTTCACAAAAACACTCAACTATATCAAAATACTCTAAACCCTCATTCACCCGTAGGAAGGGAATTTTTTCCAAACTTTATTAATCTATAACTCTTAATCTAACTATTTAAATCCACTCAAATTTCACATGAAGTATTGATGTGCTCTTATTAGTTAGCAAAACAAATTTCAACCATTGATTCATAATCAATCTTTAGATATCGCCAAAACCCTAGCAGTAGCTTTAAACCCTTGTTTATAAACACCCGTGTACTAAATTCTTCATATCTCACAATCTAAAAGTTTAAATGCTATGAAATTTTGATGTATAGCTTCTTAGCATAATAATACACCTTTTTGGAAATTTTGAGACAAAAATTCATGCAGAAACTCAAGATATGATAAACCCCATCACTATCAACAAAACGGCCTATTTACTACCTTGGAATTCAATCTGCTATCTTTGACTCCCAATAACTCCTTTTGCAGAACTCCAAATGTTGTAATTCTTCCACATCAAGTGTAGACCTTGGAATCCCCTCTCTAGCCGCACCTCCCGATCTCCAAAAACTTTCATACAACTCCTCCAATCCTCAAAAGAGTGACAGTATATCTCATATTGACACCTTAACTTCAAATGGCTATAACTTCTTTATCCTAACTCCAAATCCTCTAATTTTTGTACACAAATTGTACTAAAAAACCTAAGCTTTACAACCCTAGTCTTTGTTTTTCTAATGGCCTCCTTGAAGTTGCCGAAATCCTTGTTAAGGTTGCAGGCAGCCTCCTCAAAGCCCATTGGGCATGGTATTCGACCAATAGGGATGAAGTTTCCCATTCCTTGCCTTCATCCGACCATGCCTTCATTTCATCCCTCCCAATTAGCCTCCTACTAGCTTATATTTTCATCCTTAGGCTCCCACCTTCTCTCAAGGCTTCATACTAATCATTTAGATCTTATATTTTTTAAATACCATAATCAAAACAAGTAAAAATAAAATGAAGTTTCTTCTATCAATTCCTTTAATTTATTTTACTAACCATTCTAACACATATCTAAATCTATAAACATATTAGGCATTTTGAGTGGATTTTACATACTATAAGCAATTACAGTACGATAATGGTGTCATACTATAACTGCTTACAGTATGTAAAATCCACTCAAAATACATAATATATTTAGATATGTATTAGAATGGTTAGTAAAGTAAATTAAAGGGGGTTGGTATAAGAAAATTTATTTTAGATTTTTACTTAGTTTGATTATGGGATTTAAATTACATAGATCTAAATGTTTAGTATGAAGTCTTGAGAGAAGGTAGGAGCCTAAGGATAAAAATTTAAGCTAGTAGGAGGTTAATTGAAAGGGATGAAATCAAGGCATGGTCGGATGAAGGCAAGGAATAAAGTTCTTCATTCCTATTGGTCAATGGTCATGCCTAATAGGCTTTGAGGAGGCTACTTGCAACAAGAACAAGGGTTTTGGTGATTTTAATGAGGCCATTTGAAAATTAGAGACTAGGGTTAGAAAGCTTGTTTTTTGAGCTATAATTTTGATATAAAAATCAAAGGATTTGGAGTTTTAATGAGAGAGGAGTAGGCACTTGAAGTTAGGGTGTACAAATTGTATCTACTGTCACTTTTTTGAAGATTGAAGGAGTTGGATGAGAGCTTTTGGAGATCAGGAGGAGCGGCTAGAGAAATAATTTTAAGTTCTACACTTGATGTAGAAGAATTACTACAATTCGAATTTTGAAGAAGGAGATATTGGGAGTCAAAGACAGTAGATTGAATTCCAAGGTAGTAAGTAGACCATTTTATCGATAGTGATGGGGTTTGCCATATCTTAAGTTTTTGGAAGAATTTTTGTCTCAAACTTTTCAAAAAGGTGTATTATTATGCTAAGAAGCTATACATCAAAGTTTCATAGCATTTAAACTTTTGGATTGTGAGATATGAAGAATTTAGTACACGGGTATTTGTAAACAAGGGTTTGAAACTACTGTTAGGATTTTGGATATATCTAAAGATTGGTAATGAATCAATAGTTGAAATTAGTAGTAGTAGTTGTAAAGAATACATCAATACTTCATATAAATTTGGAGTGGATTTAGACAATTGGATTAAAAGTTATGGATAATTGAAGTTTGAAAAAAATTCCCTTCCTACTGGGGAATGAGGGTTTTAGAGCATTTATTATGTTTTGAGTGGTTTGATAAAATAAGACTTATATATTGGGTGTAATAGCCCTATGAAGAAATATTTTATATAAATTTGGGGGTTTTATTATACTTGGATCTTGGTTGAGTAATTAGTGGCAGCTAGAAGCCCAATGCTTTCTTGAAGCAAATTCTCTCTACCACGACAATGGTGTCATGTTGTGATTTGGCTACCATGTGAAAAAATAGTACATATATATTTAATATATAATTTACTATACAATTAAATGAAAGCTATAATAGTAGATTTTAATGGTTATAAGATGTGGTTAGGTTGCTAGTTTAGAAGGGATCCATTAAAAGAACTACTATTGAGGTTTATATAATCTTATTTCTTCTTTTTGATAGTGATTTTGAGGTTGATTTTATATTGATAGTAACTTTTATATATCTTAAGTCACCTTATTAGACATTGGTGATCCTTAAAATTTTATTTATTTCTTTTATTTGATTTTTAGAATACATACTATATAAATCTTATAAGAATAAGGATTAGAAAGGAGTTTTTAATATGAAAGGAGGTAGTTAGACCATTTATGTGGATGAATAGAGATGGATGATAGAAGTCTCTATTCATATTGGCCAAAAATCATATCCAATGGGCTTCAAGGAGGCTGCCTGAGGATTTATTAGGAATTAGGGTTTATTTTTGGAAGCAGAGTCAAATATCAGAGGTTTTGGTCAGCAAGTTTGGATTTTTGGATATGATTTTGGTGTAAATTTTGCATGATTTGGATATTTTATGAAAGAAATATGGGTGCTCAAAGTTAAGATGTTGAAATTGTATCTACTATCACTCTTTTGAGTATAACTCTTGCAAACAAAGAGCAATAGAAGATTAGTGATTAGAATTAAAAAGCACATTTTCTTGGCTACACTTTTAATATACAACTTGATGAAATCTAAGCTGGAATAAAAGAAATATTAGGAGTTGAAGTTAGTGCTTGTAAGCTAAGGGCAATAAGTGACACCCTTTAACTAGTAATTATATTTTGAGCTATATCTTAGATAATTTGATAGATTTTTGGCTCAAAATTTTTAAAAGTATATATATTTATGTTATAAGACTATGTACAAAAATTTTGTGACATTAAGATTTTGCATTTGAGAAATAAGAGAGAAACAATGCTCGCGTGTCTTTGAGCTAGGGTTTTAAATGCCTGCTAAGGCTTTTAAGATAACAGATGATTGAAAGTGAAATTACAGTTTATTCTTTCTTGTGATGAAACTTAAAAGGATTATCTATACTTTAAAGAAAATTTTATAGAAACTAAAAAGTTGAATCAAGAATTATTAGACTCTAAAAATTAGGAAGAAATAAGTCCTTGCAAGTGAATAAAGTGTTGAAAGATTTTGTAGCAATTTGAATCTTTTTGTACAAATTTATTTAAATACAAAAAGGTTTATTAATAAAAATTATCTTTTATAATATTATTATATTATTTATCTTTTTTACTTAGTACAAATCACTTTCTAGACTCTTGTCAATAATTTTTAAATAAATTCTCTACAACCAAGTATCCAATATATTTTCAAATAGAAATTCATGCCACATGATAATAATGACTAGACTAGAAGCGCCTTCTAGATAGTGATGCCATTCTTGAAAAGAATCCACAATTACAAGAAGTTCTTTATCATGGATTTTGTAGTTGATTTCTACTGTTGAAAATTTCCTGGAATGAAAAGCTACTAGATGGAATTTATCATTTGCTCCCATTTGTGATAATATTGCCCTCAAAGAAAAGTTTGATGCATTTGTTTCCATAAAAAATACCTTAGAAAAGTCAATGCGATACAAGATTGGTGCAAAAGTAAAAGCTGTCTTCAAAGCCTCAAATGATGCTTCTGCTTCTTTATTCCTCTCAAGTTTGTCCTTACAAGTTAAGCGTGTAAGTGGAGCTGCAACTTGCAAAAAGTTCTTGATAAAGATTTGATAGTAATTAGCAAATATGAAAAAATATTGCATATCTCATATTATTTTTGGAATCTTCCAATCCATGATTGTCTAGACTTTCTTTGGATCCATTTTGAGACCATCATTTGAAATGATGTATCCTAAGAAGTCAACTTGAGTAATATAAAATATACACTTTTCCATCTTGGCATATAATCTTGCATCTCTGAGTTTTTGTAATACATAACAAACATGAAATTCATGTTCTTCCATGTTCTTAGAACAGATCAGAATGTCATCTGAATAATAGATAAGAAAATCATCAAGAAACTCACAAAATACATCATTCTTAAGATGTTAAAAAGCAGTTGGTGCATTTGTAAATTTGAAAGGCATGACATTATATTCAAAGTGTTCATACCTTGTTCAAAATACAGTCTTCTATTCATCACCTTCTTTGATGCGTACTAAGTTGTATGCTCTTCTTAGATCTTATCTTAGAAATTTTAATGTTGAAAATTTCCTGGAATGAAAAGCTCCTCTTAGATATTGTCTTCTTTGATAGTCGTACTTCTCATCTTATGATTATATTATTTCTTTGGATAATGTTGAGTAATATACTTAGATTCTCCACAATATAAACATAATTCTTCTTAATGACAATGAGTCATTTCTTGTTCAATAAGAAGTTTAAAATGTATCATGTCAATTTATATATCTTCTATTTTTAAATGTACATATTGAAAAGATGTTAATGTTGCTATTATATTGCAATAATATTGGAGCTCCCCTGTGTGGCTCTTCGATTGAAATTCAAAAAGCCAATTGTTACACTTCACAACAAAATCAATTACTTGATTCAATATCTAAGGATCGGATAAGTTGAGCATCAATTTCTTTACCTCATATTATAATCTATAGAAAAATTGGCTAATAACTGCAGCATCATCTCACTTAATGCCAATTGCTAATTATCAAAATTGTGAAGCATATGATGTCATTCATCGATTGTTTTATTGCAAGATATGAATCTTATTGGTTGCGACACAAATTGCATTATATTTTTTATACATAGATCAAAACTTTGTTAAAAATGCCTCCAAATTATCCAATATTAGATCACGTCATTCAAGAAAGAACAAAAACCATGATAAAGCAGAACCTGACAGTAGTGTTCTAATAAACCTGACTTGTGATCCCTAGGTTAGATAACTTTGGGATTGAAGTTCAATCACCAATTGTACTTGATTGATGAATCCTCAAAACTTAGATCTAGTACCATCAAACTTCTCCGACAAACTAATTTTTGATTCTTTGATGCTTGAATGGTATTCAATTGCAGGTGAAGTGGTATAGCTTGAAGCAGCTCAAATCATCTCTATTTCATGACTTCCTGCTAATCTTATTGCTCCTTGTGGTGGTGCATTGAATTGATGCATTGTAAATACTAATTCTCTCATTTTCTCTTGCATTTGTACTACTCCACTCTTCATTTCAGCAAGCTTTGCCATAATACCACAATAGAAAAGAGAAAAAAAATATCTATTCTCATTACAAAATAAAACACTCAAGAATATAGGAAAAAATTCTAGAAATAATATCAGTTTAGAAGTGGATAATCCACAATTTTTAATATGCTTATGTCTTATCAAGAAAAAGAGATAATCCACTCTTAATCAAGAAGAAACAAAGCTTTGATATTGAAACTTCACTCTTGTCAATCTTTCAAAGACATGAACTAAAACAAATGCATAAATTGATAAAAACTATGTGAAAGGAAAATAACAAGATAGAAATAAAGAAATATGTATATTCAAGAAGAAACTGGAATGGCTATTGCCAAAGACTAGAAAATATATGAAACTCTTGAACTAGACTAGAAGCAAGAAAGGAGTTGATAAGAGTGAAGAAGGCTTCTTTCTTATCTTTTTAAATACCATCTATCTAAGAGCTACGTTGTGGCATTCTATAAGACCTCCAACACATGTTTAATTTATAAGATATGTATCAAACTTGCAAGACAAGTTTCTTACATGTGCGCCACGTATTTAGTTTGTTCTATACACTATCAACATGTGCGACACATAGCTAGCTTGTTCCACAAGCTACCAACATATGCAACACGTCGCTAGCTTGTTCACCAAGTTTCTAACCTATCAATCATCTATAAATATTTATAAAAGTGATTCCGCATCTATGAAGCTTCTAAAAAGCTACTCTATAAGATATTATCAAATTAACTTATTTTACTTACTTCTATTAATTAGATAATTACTAGAATAAATCTTATGTCTGTAATAGTGTCACTTATGAAATAACACCTATAGAATATTATTTGAAGACCATAACAATCAAATTATGTTCAAAATTGTTAGAACTACTTCAAATTATGTTATTCTTGGACTTTCTTGATTTAAAAAGAAAAATCCATCTATAGATTGAAGGTCATAAAGAATGACATTTTTAATAGAAATCCTTATAAGAAAACTTTGTAAAAAGTCATAAATTGATAATTCTTTATTTGTTGGAGCAAGAACCTTTATAAAATTGGCCAAAAAAAGTATATTATTTATTATTTATGTGATTCCAATTAAAAAAAAATATTACTTCATTGATAATTATTTCAAAGCAATATAGCAAATTTCAAGATGTTTTTCAAAAGAAGAATGTTGATATATTATTGGAGCACCAACCATACAATTGTACCATAGATCTTCAAGAAGGAATACAATCACTTTTTAGCCTAATTTATAATCTTTTTTAAAATGAGCATTCTGAAGACTATAAGAGATGTATAATGTTTTTTTGGATTTGATAACTTCTATTGAATCTTCACAAAAAATTACTCTCAAATTGATGCCTCTTGTATTCAATTGACATACAAAGACAAGTTGGAATGGAGGCCTCAAGCGGAGAAGGCATTCCAAGATCTCAAGATAGCATTCACTATAGCTTCAATCTTCATGCATCCAAATTTTACAAAGGCATTCTACATAAAAATTGATGCCTCTAATTATACACTAAAGGCTGTGTTTTTACAAATAGATATACACAATAAATTCCATCTTATTACATTTTATTCTTAAAAGATTTTTATTGCCAAAATCCATGATAAGAAGCTCCCAACTATTATAGATTTTTTTCAAGAATAGTATCATTTTTTTGAAAGAGCAATGCATTTTGTAACTATATATACAAATCACAAGAATTTAAAATATTTTATGTCAATTTGGATTCTTAATTGTTGTCAAGCTCAATTTAATATGTTATTATCTTGATTTAATTTTATTATCATTTATCAACCTAGGAAGCAATAAAAGTTGTCTGATGTTTTATCAAAGATATCTTATCTTGTACCAAAAACAAGAAAAGTAGTGTTTAATCAATAATATGTAATTTTATTGAAGCCAAAGCAATTTTGCTTTTGTGCCTTTATTACATCCGCATCTATTAATTCTAGTTTCCTTGATAAAGTGCATGCTGCAACTACTAATGATACTTTGGCCCTTGATATTAAGCATCACCTTAATAGAAATACTAACAAATTTAAACTTGAGAAAGACCTTCTATACTTTGAAGAATATTTGTATATCCTAGAAGGACCTACACGACTATGCATTCTTCAATCTCGCCATGACTTCTTAACTAAAGATCACTTTAAATTTAATAAGACCTCGGAACTTATTTTTCAAGACTTTTATTGGTCTCAAATGTGGAAGGCTATGAAAGACTTTGTGTTCTCTTGTGACATCTATTTAAAGTCCAAGAATCCTCAACATCGTCTTTATAAACTCTTACAACCCTTGTCTGTTTCAAAATAATCATAGTCTTCTATCTTAATGGATTTCATCACCGACCTACCGCCATCTAATTTATTGGATAATATCCTTATAATAATTGATCAACTCACAAAGATGATTCATTTTATTCTTTGTAAGAAGATTGTTTCTAGTAAAGAAACAAGAAGGCTCTTATTTAATAATATATATCAATATCATGGCCTACTGGATGATATCATATTCAATTGAGGATGTCAATTTGTATCTAAGTTTTAGAGATATCTTTTTGAAATATTGAAGGTAGACATTAAACTTTCTTTGGCTTTCCATCCTCAAACTGATAGCCAAACAAAACAAGTTAACCAAGTTTTGAAGCAATATTTATGATGCAGTATCAACTATCTATAAGATGATTGGATCTTATATCTATTATTAATAGAATTTATATATAATAATATTATTTATGCCTCAATTCAACAAATACCATTTTATTCTAACTATGGATATTACTTGAAGCTTGATTTATAGAATATACCAAAGAACAATAATCCAACAGCTAAAGGATTTGTAAAGTATCTATTGCAACATCAAACAACCTTGAAGCTTTAATTGCAAGTAACTCAAGATATTTACAAGACATTTGTAGATAAATTCAGGAATCAACTACTTGTTTTTCATATTAGATACAAAGTATGACTCCTTTGATAGAACATCAAGACTAAGCAGCTATATGATATGTTGGAATGATGGAGATTAAGACCATTTTCCATCTAGAAGCAAATTATTTCAGTGGCATATCATTTGGAACTACCATCTTCCATGAAGGTACATCCAATTTTTTATATCTTTCTTTTAGAGCCTTATAGAGAGTCATATATTCTGAGAAGAATATAACAATCACTACCTAATATCAAAATTATAAATTATATATAATATGAGGTTGAAAAAGAGCTTGATTCATGGCAAAAGTGGAACAAATTGAAATATCTTATTTATTGATATGGCTATGATATCAATAAGTATATATGAAAATCAACCAAAAATCTTGCCAATGTGCCTCAAAAAATACAAAAATTTCATTGGCTCTATTTTTATAAATCCAAATATATTTTATAATAACTTCTTAATAAAGATTAGATTTGAAGAATATTTACAAGAAGAAAAGAGTTAAACCAAAGCATTTATCAATATACATTCATTTATTCTAAGATATAATAAAATTATAGAAGCAAGTTAGTCACCATGTCAAACCTTCAAGTGTTGAGAGATTTAGCAAAACAAGATTCAAAAGATTCACTTACTATGCAAGCTTTGAATAAATAAGTGTAATTTTTACAACCTTCAATTGAACAAAGTGAAAACAATACATTTCAACGCCAAGTATGACCACAGTTGGAATCATTAGGAGCAACACCCAACTATATAAGTTTTGATTCCAATGCTTGAGCTTTAATGATATTGCTTGAGCTTGAAAAGGTGAATCTTTTTAAGCTTGAGATCTTATTTGGAAGATATTTTGAAGGTTGCAATGAAGATCAAATCCTTAGATGGAATGTTTCAATAATAGAAATATTAGCTCTAGGCCATATGCAATTTTTTTGAGGACCAATAGAATCTGTTGCCTAAGAACAAAAGATAGAATATATAGCTTCATTAATATAATATATTTTCAATTTTTTACATATATAGGGAGATTTCTAAAGGTATCAGCTTTTCTTAAAACTTGTTGCTAGAAAAAAGGGTGATATTAGGGACATATACTTTAGAAGTTCACAAATCCTTTTAAAATACTTTAGAAATTTTTTAGTTAGTGGAAATCACTTAAAAAGCTTCCCAATTAGTCAAAGTAGCTTAAAAAGCTTTGTAATTAGCAAAAAGAGCTCAAGAAGCTTCCAAGTTCATAGAAAAAATTTGAGAAGCTTCCAAATTAGTAGAAGCTGCTCAAGAAGCTTCTTAATCTAATGGAAGCTACTCAAAAAGCTTCTTAAATAGGAGTATATATTGGAGTCAAGATTGAAGAGTTTTTCAATCTCAATAATATATCTTTTAGAGTTCTAACTTATCTTTCTTGATGTTTTTTGTATATTCATCTAAATAATTTAAGTCTTTATTGGTTTCTTCTTGAAACCTCTTTCTGATTCAAGTCTCTTGTTTTATATTTTCATATCCTTGATAGTAGCCTTGCTTCACTTCTAAGCATCAAAAAAAATCCTTAAAGATCTTCTTTGAACTTAATATATATAGGTATTAAAGCTAAAGAGATCCTCAATCTCGACAATGCAATTCTTATGGCTCAACTTCAACCTTTTAGTCTTATTCTTGTACCTTGTTGTAGTTCCTTGCTTATGATATAAAGTGAATCTTTTGTGTTTCAGTTCTTTGAACTTTTGGAGTCTTATTCTACTTTAGTGGTATATGTATAACAATTATTAATTTGAAAAATTGATAGATTAGATTGATTTAATCAATTTGGTTGGACTTGGGCCTCTAACACCAATATTAATAAACTCTTTAAAACCTTCTTTAGCATCTTCTTAAATACAAAGGATGTTGATCAATTTTTTATCAATAGAATAACAAGAAAATTAGATTATGAGTGCTTTATCAAAATTAATGTGGCAAGTCGAGCCATCATTACTAATAATATTTTACTATCCTTATTATATTTTTTTTTAGTCATGTTAGTTGGCTTTGTTAAAGCTATTTAAAAGATTAAATTGATGGTTAAATTTTTTTAATGAAAAAATACTACCTCCTTAATCAAGTCCAAAGTAGCATAGACTATTTATTGTAAAATACATGAAGGAAAGGGCCTTAGTATCATTAATCTAAAAGAGGCCACTAAAGCCCTATTATCTAAATGGGTGCTAATAGCTCTTCAACCAAGTCAAGCAAATATTCAACAATTTCTTTTACACTATTATACTCAGAAGATGGTTTCATTCCATTTTATATTCACACAATAACTTGTCATTAAAAAATAATAATAATAAAAATTCAGAAAAAATAATAATAATAATAAATACTTGTGGTTTTCATTTTCCTGGTTTCAAGCGAGCTTAACGATTTACCTTTTAGGATTAATTTGATTAGACATATGATTCAGCAGGAGTATTAGTACTTCTCGCCTGCCAATAAAAATCTGATCTTCGGAGCTGTAATAACAGCTTGTTTTTAAAATCATCAAGCCATGGATAACTGGGGGGTTTGGTGCTAAGGAGAGGTCCTAACGCTAAAACTATATACATGCAGCTCTACACTTGCAGGCATTCGCAAATCCGTACCTGAAGACGGACAAAATTCCAAATGCTTCACAGATTGGGATGAAGAAAGAAATCAGTCTCATAGTTGTGTTCTCTTCTGCAGCAGCCATCTTGAAAATTCTACATACTTCTGGATTCATAAAAAGAATATACTCGTCATAGTGTGATCCTCATAAGAACATAGCCATAAGAACAACGCTCCTGCGTACCGAAGTGAAGTCCACACAGCACTCAAACTCTTCATTCATTTGAGAAAAAACGAAGAGATAAAAGAATAGAGACGTATTTCCACACTATTTGCAGCCGGTTTTCACTCTCCACGTGACATCTCCCAGTCATAAATGATAATGCAGGTTCTTTGAGGTCCCCCTTCAAGTGTGACGGGCATCCATCGTGACCTATATATTTTAGATGCAAAAATCAAACTACAAACGGTAGGATACTCACAATGCTAAGGGAATGCCTTGTATTCTGCTAAAGAGGTATTTATTTGAACAATTCATTTGAATCAAATCAACCGACACTTTCACCATTGCATACACTTGTATCTTGGAGATTTACAAACGAAATCTTATAGAGAATATGAAACAGAGATAACCACCCGATATTTAGTCCTTCATTGGCCATTGCTCTGAAACTATTGGCAACAGAAACTGTGCCAAAGGAAGTAATGGTACTGTGCAGAGCCACCGCTTGTTGACTGTGCCAGATGTTACGAAAATGAAAATCACCCATACATGTATCAAAATGACTAAATTGAACCTGAGCTCTTAGTATCACCAAAAATATCATCAGATAGACAGACCGATCAATGCACTACAGAAAGATCACAAAGAAAAACAGATGGGTAATCATTCCTGAAGACAAAATGGCCCTTATCAAATACATGCACCTCTTCTTGAAATCTAAGATCTGTCTGAAGATCATAACCGGACACGAAGAGGCTAATGAATTTTTCCTGTAACGTCTCAAATGTGACGTCGCATAAAAACACTTCATCTTGCAGTAGAGGATCATCATTCCCTCTAGATTCTCTTGGGTTAAGCACTCTGTAAAAGTATTGCACAAAGACATACCGTAATCTCAAGTACAATCAATCATTCTTTCTTCTCGCGTGCAACGCGGGCTTTGTGCTTAAGCTCAGCTCGCTTCCATTGGATCAACATCCGCGTCAGCGTCACCATGCTGTTCACGAGAATCAGAGTAGAAATTAGTAGCATCGGCCCAGACCACACAGTCGACATAAAGACGCCATGTGAGTCAAAATACGGCTGCCCCGCAAAACTCTTCCAGTGCCGGCGCAAGAGCGTGTTCAGCCGTTCGGCGAAGAATACGGACAGGAGCATTGCCATAAACAACACTGCTTGTACGTTACTCCGCTTCCTAGTTGCAATCACCACAACAACGAGTATCAAATGGAACACCATCAAGCCAACCAGCCAAGGCTCTGTCCAGTCCACCGCATGCACGAAGCGTAGAATAGGATCCCAAAACCCTCCTTGTTGCTTGAACTCGCCCCATTGTTTTCGTATGGACTCGCTTACGCCTTCCACAATGGAAACCATCTGATCCATGTGTGCCGAAGCCGCTGAACTTAAATCCATACTGACGATCAACAACCACTCCAATCTTCAACAGAAAGGTAAGAATCGAACCCTAACCACGAGCTCGCGACCTAAGCCATTAAATCCAATACAAGTCGTGGAATCTCGGTGATTGATTCAGCTCCGTTTACTGCTCACTACATCAGCGTGACGGCATAATCGCAGCCCTCCTCGCCACACAGCCCCGATCTCTCAAAACCTAAACTGCAGCAATACCAAAGCGATCTCAAAAACAAATCTGGAAGCGGGGCCGAGTATGGAAGAAATCTCCGAGGAGACACTATCAAACAGAAAATCAAGGCAGTCGATTCTTCACAATCTCGCGGCGAGTCCGGTCTTCACCGAATGATCCCGGCTCCGAAAGATCCAGAATAAGAGAACAACAAAACAGCAGAAACTAGAATCACCGAAGAGCTTCAATCATCGAAGTGTTTCGGAATCCGACGTGCTCTACGTGGATGGTCTGCCTAACACACGTGGCACGCTGTACGTGGTTGAGAACGCTGTCGTGGGTTGTGCCACATCATTTTTGGTCAAGGTCCGAATGAGATATCATGTTAGAGTAATCTAGTTTGATTTATGCATGTAAAGTTTAGATAGTATTTTATTGGATTTAAGCAACCCTCAGAATCTTCAAATGGGGTGCTTTTCTGAAAACATTCAATGTTTTCAATTTTGATGTTACAACAAGTAAAATTGTTTCCATACTGAAGGTCTACATTGTTGCAATACCAAAAGCAAGGTTTTTGATAGGAAACATTTGTATTTTTTCTGAGTAAATAAATCAGTAAATTAAATACAAATGTAAGAATCTAAAGTTTTAAAAAATGTATTAGAGTTAAAACCTTTAAATATCTTTTTCAATTAAATATTATTGGATTCTAATTTATCATGTTTGCTTTGATAATTGTTATACAATTTCCCTATATATATATATATATATATATATATATTAACATTGAGACCCCTTGTTTTGTTTCAAGAATAATATGTTATGGTTAGTTATAGAGGTGTAATAAAAAGCAAAACATTGACATTTGGATGGATGAACACACAAAGACAAACACCCCTTTACAAAATGCTGCAAATGCAACCCTCTACTTCTATTTCTTTATGCATAAAAAATGATGAGGATAGCAAAAGGAGGGTGAGAAATGAGGTTGAATATTAGAAAGAAATTAATCAATTGAGATAGGGATGAATAATCAAGTAGATGAATGAATAGACATCTGGCTTTTGGATGGATAAAAAAATATATAGATAATCACCACTTCCTTCAATACAAGAGATATATTTAAATAAACATAAAATAAGTACAATTTTATTTTTAAAATAAATTATTTATATTTAAAAATATAATAAAACTTATATTATAAAAACAAAAATTTCCAAAAACAGTCCACACATTGCTTATATAAATTTTATGTATTTTGCTATAATGTGTAATGTTAGCATATTTATTTACTTTTATTCTTATAAATACATGTATATTATTTACAAATAATATTTTAAGTCATACATAGTTTTATTTTATACTTTATTAGTTTTATGAATTTTTTTATTTATAATCAAATAATATCTCTCTATTTGCACGTTATGACATCATTCACAATACATTATATTACTAATGCAATAAAAAAACAAAATTGTACCTACACTAATTTTTGTGTAGTTTTTATTTAGTAGCAAGTGATTTATCATTTTTTTATTTTTTTTATTTTTATTTTTATTTTTGCAAACTTAATTAAGAGCTTGACTTGATTTATGTATAGATTTTAGAATTTTTTAAAATTTATTTGATTATATATATTTAGAATAATAAATATTTCTCAATACATCTTATTTGATTATTAGGTGGTGGAAACAGATATTTTTTGATATAATTGAATTCTTCTTTGATCTCACCAAATTCGTTTTTTGTACATCACTTTTATTTTCCTTTTTTATTTTTATTTTTTAAATAAAAGAAGAAAAAGAAAATAATCCTGTTTGAACTTTAATTTGTGGTTAAATAACACTTCAACATATCTTCATTGATTTTGGTCTCTTTTATGATTGCAAATGGGATATTTAAAAATGTTACTTCATTATTTTATTTCTTTATTTTAAAAAGATCGTTCTCTGTAGTTGTGAGCAGGTTTTATTGTTCTCTACTGTAATCTAATTTATCTTAAAATCTTGCATATCTTTATTTTTTGAAATAAAATTTGACATACGAGTTAGTTGTTGGTTCACAGTACGAGATAAAATTCTATAAAAATATACTTTTTTTTTTCTGTGATAATAATAATATTAATAACAATTATAATTAACACACTAGCATGTAAAACAAATGTGTTTGAGTTTCAAATTTATAAGCACATGAATCCTCAACCACTCTCTAGATCCACACATCCCAATTTTTTAAGTTTCCAATTATAATGCTCTCCTTTACGCTTCTCTTTTACTTTTGAGTTTCTCTTCAACTTTAACGTTTCCTTCAGCATGGCTGTGATTTGTTGTCCCGTTGGAGAAGGTGGAAGCAGATATGCTCTCCATATCGCTTCTCTGTCTTCTGGACGTAACCCTTGTTTTCAGAGTCTTGGTCGGTGCAGCGTTGAGAGATTGGACGGAGGGAAGTCACGGGGTATGGGGCCGGTGCTTGTCTAGGAAGGTTACCCTTGGAGTTATTGACGGAGCTAGGGTTTGTGTCTGCGTTGCTTGGATGGTTGTGTGAGCGTCTCTTTATGATCCTGAGTATCGCGTTTGTCGGAGTTTCGTTATTTGGATTTCGCAGACATGGCGTCTGGGATGTTGCTGAATCGGTTGCCGGCGCCGAAGAACGCACCGGCGCCCTCTTACGATGCAGAGTCCGATCCGTGGTTTAAGACGCATTTGGAGGTGGCGAAGCCGCAGGCCGTGGCGCATTTCACACCACCGCCGTATGGCCGGAGAGGGGGTTTCATGCCGCGGAGGAAAGAGCATTTTGGAGATGGAGGAGCGTTTCCTGAGATTCATGTGGCGCAGTATCCATTGGACATGGGTAAGGAAACTGAGAAAGCTGATAGCAAGATCATTCCTGTTAGTGTTGATGCCGAGGGGAGTATTGCCTTTGATGCCGTCGTCAAGCAGGCCGAAAATGCAAGGAAGACTGTGTTTTCGCAGCACCGCGACCTTGTACCAAAGGTACCCACCGAGGTGGACACAGAGAAGCCTTCGGAAGAGGAAGCTGAGGCAACCACAGAGAGGACGAAGGCAGCCCTAGAGAAGATCATTGAAGGAAGATTGAGTGCTGCGCAGCCAAAGAGTGTGCCATCTCAGTCTTCAGCCCCTTCGTTTATAAAGTACACTCCCTCTCAGCAATCTGCGGCGTACAATTCCGGTGCCAATCAGCGTGTGATTCGAATGGTGGAGATGCCCAAGGATCCTTTGGAACCTCCGAAGTTTAAGCACAAGAGAGTTCCGAAGGCATCTGGTTCGCCTCCTGTTCCCGTCATGCATTCACCCCCTCGACCAGTCACTGTCAAGGATCAACAAGATTGGAAAATTCCTCCCTGCATATCAAATTGGAAGAACCCTAAGGGTTACACCATTCCTTTAGACAAACGGTTGGCTGCCGATGGAAGAGGACTTCAGGAGGTGCAAATTAATGACAACTTTGCCAAGCTTTCAGAGGCGTTGTATGTTGCAGAGCAGAAGGCTCGAGAGGCTGTGGAAGCACGATCTAAAATTCAACGAGAGATTATGATGAAAGAAAAAGAGAAGAAGGAGAACGAGCTTCGTATGTTGGCGCAGAGGGCTAGGATGGAAAGGGCTGGAGTTGGTGCACCTCCTGCGGCTACTGGTGCTAACGCTACTGCTGTTGCAGATAGAGGAGGCGCAGCAGCATACGAAAGGAGGGCTGATGATGCAGGTGTAAGCAGGGAAGAAATGATAAAGGAAACTAAAGAAGAGAGGCAAGAGCGTTTAGAACGTGAAGCGCTTCGTGGGGATCGTCGCAGGGAAAGAGAGAGAGAAAGGAGACTGGATGCCAAAGAAGGGCCTGTTGGTAAGAAGAGCAAGATCACAAGAGACAGGGACAGAGACATTAGTGAGAAGATGGCTTTGGGAATGGCCAACACAGGTGCTGGTAGTGGAGAACTCACTTACGACCAGCGTCTGTTCAACCAGGAGAAAGGCATGGAATCAGGGTTTGCAGCAGATGATACCTACAATGTGTACGACAAAGGATTGTTCACCTCCCAATCTGGTCTTAGTGGGCTTTATCGTCCTCGGAAAGATACTGATGCTGAAGTTTATGGAGGTGATGCCAATGAGCAGTTGGACAAGGTTCTTAGCACGGATAGATTCAGACCTGGCAAGGGCTTTGCTGGTGCAACTGAGCGGTCTAGACCCCATGATCGTCCCGTAGAATTTGAGAAAGATGAAGTTGGAGAAGATCCATTTGGGCTAGACATGTTTCTTACAGAGGTTAAGAAAGGAAAGAAAGCTATGGACAGGGTGGGAGAAGGGGGAACCATGCGTGCAAGTGCAGGATCTGGTAGTAAGGATAGCTATGCTGGTGGTTCTAGGAACCGAGTGGATTTTGAACGTGAAGGTGGTGGTCGTCGATGATTATATCTATTGAAGTCATACTTCTCTATACCTTTGACAGTATTTCCATCTCAGCACTCTGCTGCGTTGAGGTTACAGTTCACGAAGCACTGATGATTTTAAAGTGAGTGACGAGTGCATAGAAAAAGGAGTGTAGTGGATGAAGAGGAAGATGGGTGTACAGCTTTTTGTGTAGAGCCACGGCAGAGTTTGTAGACTCTGTGACTCTGACCTATGTTGATGCTTGACTAGGAGACGTCTTTCCAGAAAATTATTTTACTTGGACATCCTAGTTTGAGTGTTGCAGGGCGTGGTAATCACAGTCGAACCTCCTGCGATTTTCGGAAGCAGTTGGAATCAGTGATGTTGGTCACTCCTCATTCATAGCCAGCACAGAGGAATAGCAATGATATTTCCTGATGCTGTTTGTTTGGTGATAACCTTCTATATGTTGGAATCCGTACAGTTTGTCAACTTGTACTTGTTGCGTAGTAGTTCAGTTTCAGCTGCAAGGCAAGTTGTGAAATCAGCCATATTGCTGCTACATTATGGTGATGAACATATAGTTTGAACCCACCTTTATTTCATTGATTGCTGCTCCATGCCCCATCAGTGACAACTCGACCCACCTACTTGGTACTGCGGTAGTGTTCTCTGAAAGTGTGCCTGCGCCTGGAAAACTTGCTTGCTCGACTGTTTTGAAGCTTGTCTAAATTGCAGTAGACTATCTTTTGGATATATTGACACGTAGCTTTGGACTTTGGGTTGTTGATGTAGCCATTCTAATTATAAGTACCTCCTGAAAGCCGTGTTTCTATATTCATTCACCAAAAAGGCTATGAATCTTCAATCATTTTGAAACTATTAGGTTTTTGGGATCTACACCTCTAAATGTAGAGTTTGGATCATGATAAGAGAGAGGTATAGGACATGCTTTTCATCAGAGATTGTAGGTCTGTTGCACCATCCTTTACAAAGTTTAAGGAACAACAATTGATATCCATTTTATTTTAATTTAATGGGATTAAGATCCGCCTATTTTTGAATTGGTAGGTATATGTAATTGCTCATGTCAAAAAGTTATATGAAACCATCTATTCAATCATTAAATAAGAATGGTGTTTCTGTGACTGAACTTGACAATCACTAATAATCATATTCTCTACGAGTGCCAACACGATGAATTTTAGTCTGAATAAACTCTTTCTGTATGGATTAAAAGATAATGAGATTAATTTAACCTTTTGATTTATTACGAATTATGAATAATTCTAATGCTAGTAAAACTAGAAACTGTGTATTTGGAAAGATTTAATATAAAATGCAATGTACTTTGGTGACACTTTGATTATTTATTTCAAGCACACACACACACACACACACACACATATATATATTTATATATATATATATATATATATATATGCTTATTTCTTTTATAATTCATTTTTTTTGATAATGTGACCAATTTCTCAAAACCAAAATAAAGTAGTTTTTTTTTAAAATTTTACTACATGGATAGATGGGTAGAGATTAACAATTATGATTGTATCTTCACAAACTTATATCCAATTGATTGTATTTGATTGTGTCAATGAATCTCCACCTTATTTTTTTTCAGTATTTCTTGTGATTGAGCAAATCTAATGACTTGTAACATTTTTGTTTTGTTTTGTTTTGTTATGAATTTTTTTCAAAGTCATTTGCATTTTCATTGCAACTGCTGCGTTTTATTTGTTTTGTTTTAAAGGGACGATTCTTTTTGTCCCATGTATGTTAAATCCAATTTATGTATATAGGATGAAAAAATAAATTCAACACATATATTCTTAGCTTTACATTTGTTTATCATACATGGATATGTACACATAGCTCAATGTAACATTCCAAGTGGATATAAGAACCTTCTGAAAGTAAAATGGATGTGCTAATTGCAGTTGAACAAAATTCATGTTTCAAAATGTTTGATGAATTTCAGTAGATGTAGGTATTTTATATGTACATCCCAAGTTAACCACTTAAAAAATATACACGCCCAAAAAAGAGATCAAACTTTGAAAATTCGTCAAAATTTCCATGTAAGTTACTTTTTGAATTCAACATATTTGGAAGTAGGTTTTAAAAGCATATACTAATAAAAATCATGATTTCTGGAATTATAAATATTTTTATGCATCAAGTAAAAATATGATTGGATTTTATTATAAAAGAAAAAGAAAAAGAAAAAGAAATAAAAAATAAAAAATATATATATTTTTTGACATCAGTTTTTGACATCAGTTTTTGACGTTTTTTGTACAGCTTAATCTTATGTGTTGGAGAGAACTGGGGAGGAGCACTTCTGGGTGGGATGGATGATGGATGAAAATATGGGAATGAGATGTTAGGGGAATGAGAGTTGGGGCATCTGGCTGGGGCCGTGTGAGTGGGAACGCATTTCGGCTTTAGAAGCGTGCCAGAGATCTATCCATAATAGCCAGGACCCCCGTGAATAAAGTGAACAACACAAGGCCGCCCCCTAACTTTAGCGCTTAAATGAAACTGGATTGCTCGACCTCGGAGAGAGCTTATCCGCCTTCTTTGCTCTCAGGACTCGGAGTCAGTGTGTCAGAAACAAGCTGCCAAGGATGTCAGGGCATCTTCCGCCGTGTTAGACCAGCGGGTAACGGCGGGTATGGAGGGGCGGTGCAGGCCGGAAGAAGTTAAGATCAAGTAGCCGAAAACAACGATGACGACGACGCGACTGGTTTTGGATTTCGAGTTCCGTCGGGAAACCAGTCGCTTTTTCATTTAATTTAATTATTTGGTTTTAATTCGTTTGAGTGTTTTTTTTGTTTGTTTTGTACAGGATTGAGTTTTGTTGAGTGCGCGGTGCAAGAGGGTGTGGGCACAGTGTGGTGTGGAGAGCATGTGGAGCGAGCGGACAAGTTGGTTGCTGAAGTGGCCACGATCATGAAAGACGTGGCCGAGAATTTGGCAGAATGTCGCGTGCTGACTCTGCGTGGAGGGCTTTGAAACTAGCTTCGCGAAGAGGAAGCATTGATGAGCTAGTCTGTGCGAGTGAGTGTGTATTTGTGTGAGTGTGTTTCTGTGCGTGCTGAGGCTTGTGGTGTGGAGCATGAGAGGTATATGTCCTGAATTGCCAGAATCTGGTGGAGGATTCGTCTTGCGCTTCGCTGAGTTGAAGGCTGTTGATGGCGCGCGCGCATGGCCTGGTGATAGAGTGCTTTTGGGACTGGCGTTGGCTACGGGTTCGTAGGTAAGTCGTTAAACAATTTCAGTTTGAGTTTGGCGAGGGAAATTGCATTGCGGTTGTGGATGTTTTTGAGATGATAGTCTCCTGTGTGTAGCGAACGTTGCAGGTTGGTTCAATGAGACATTTACTGAGTGTTCGTGGATTCTGATAGTTACGATGGTGTATGACTTGTCTTCTTTCCCGTTTGATCGATTTCCCACAGCCTTCCATCATTCTGTGAGAGTATGTGCTCGTTTTCATGGATCCAGGGACTAGTGCTAAGAAATAATATCTTATGACGACACCTTTAGTGTCATGTCTATCAGCGCCCTGTCCCTCAGTTAGTTGATACAGATTAATAGATGCAGAATAGGAGGCAAGACCTTGAAATCTAGCTTAATGTCCATAAGAGTAGGATGTCAGGTTAGCTTTCTTGGACCAAGGATGCACAATCTATCAACCCTAAACTCTCAAAAATAGATGTCACTCATAGCGGTGATTCTTCTGTTTACCTCACTATCGATTGCATGTGTTTATACCTCCAGATCTCTTTCAAGTACATAAACTAGATACTTTTATCCTCATGTGGCAATAGAACTCCGTAATATCTTGAATTCCTTTCACCTTTGATACTAAATCTGCATAGTTTTGCCAATGATGATGTTTTCTTTTAAGTTTTCGGAAGAATCTGATACATTTAATACGACACAGTTGTACGTGCTCTGAGCACATGCTTTCAGTGCGTCTAAGAATATTGAAATGAACATGTATTTCTAGGTCTGCGGGCTTTCTTTTATATCAAAATTAATAATACACTTCTGTTTCTACATGCAGGAGTTTAGCAGGAGTTGATCACGAAGGCATTATCCCTTCTGCTTGACGATGTATGTAATCATTTTGAATATTTTTGCTTATAATACTTGAAATTTTATATGCACATCATCTGAGGAAATATGTGACCATTAGCTGATAATGATCTGAGACAACCAATTTTAGTGAATTTGCAGATTGTTCGCTGCAAATTGACAATCTACAATTACTCAGTCAATCACTGATCACGATCGTCCGAGAGGTTAATGCTCTTCGCATAATATCTTGTAATTTACTACTCATTTGTAGCTGTATCTGCTGAAGTTTCAAGCTGGCTTTCCTTTTCAGTTTGTAAAGAACTTTTTCTTTCGCTTTTGGATTTATTCTTCTTACGTTACATATCCTTCTCATGAAGAGCTCTTTGGCGCTGCCATTTTCTTCCAATCAAGTTATAGGTTGCGTAATTATTGAATCTGCCCGTTCGCTTTTCATATTCTACTATGTTTTTATGTTAATTTAATTTATTTTAATTTTGTTACTTTTTTCCATGAACGTGGACTCACATCTTTGAAGTGGCCTGCGCAGTTACAGAATTTCAGAGTTCGATGGCTACTTCTGCGGTAACTTCCGTACAACCGGTGTTTAAGGAACCACGGCCTGTAAATCCGAACTCTCTGCCTTTCTTCAACCGGATCGTTGAGGACATTATTGTCAACATCTTTGGACGGCTTGAGGATGATCCTAGAGATTTCGCACGTCTTGCATGTGTGTGCCGAAGGTTCCATAATGTGATAAAAACCTCATGCTACAAGCGGCAGTGCATGCGTGTAGTACCCAGCATGGTTTCCGAACTAATGCAATCGAGCAGTCGGCAAGATGTATTAGTAGAGCCTCCAGGTGGATGGGAAGCTCTTCAGAAGCTCGTTGTGTGCTGTCCAGGACTTCGTCACGCAGGGGTGCTGTTAAATTGCTGGGACTACGGATTAGAGAGAGAAATTGGTCGCTCTGACGACTTTGAATTAGTGCCCAGAAAGGATTTACCAAATCTGGGGGTACAAGCAGAACTGGAAGTCGAGAAAGGCACTGTAAATACTTCAAATGTAATAGAGAAACAGGAAGTAATTGGCAACGATCACATGGATATCGAGGAAAGATCGTGTGATATGGAGATTAGGGACGAAAATGATGTAGCGGGGTCAGTTGTAGAACACAAGGGCAAGCATTCTGAGTGTGGGACAAGTGAACAAAGGGGTGTAGGTACTTGTGAACAAGACATAAGTGCTTGTGCGAACGAGGCATTTGGTGAGGTTGATGCTAGAAAGTGTACATCTGGGAAGATGAAGAATATGGAAGTGTTGAATGGTGACGGTCCTATAAAGCAAATGAAGAAAGTTGATCTACACTATCATGGTAAGGTTATGAAAGAGCTAAAGTTCTATGAGAGTTACAGAAGGCTAGATGGGGAGGAAGAGCATGGAGGCTCCCGGTCCCGATCCCGGTCCCCACGAAATTCGAGTGGCGGGAGGAATAATGAGGCGGAGCGTTGCATCAATCACGAGGAAGAACTCCACCTTGCAAAAGGCAACTGGACTTTAACTAGGGAACAAGGAAACAAACTCCTCGCTAGCAGGTTATTGATCCGAGCACTGCCAGAAATTTTAATGAATTCTTATCGGATGTGTCCTGTTTAGGATCTTTCATTACGAAGTGGTGGAGTTTGTTGGCTACATTGGGTGTGATTTGACAGCGTTTAATGACAGTGGCATGTTACGGAATTTCCAGATTCAGGTCGGACAGCCTATACTTATGCGATTGGCCAGGTTGTATGCACCAAGGTGAGAGGCGCGTGTACAAGCTTTTTCGAGGGATTTTTAAGAACTTTAAACACTCTCACGTATATCGGAACCTGAAGGATTTGAAGGCCAAGCGGACGGAAATACGATGTGCTTTCTGCTCCGAAGAAACTTATGATATGGTGACTAGTTTTTGCCTCCGTCGCTCATTCGAATACCACGAAGATGGAGAGCCTGTCATTCGCGCCTACGTCTGCGAAAGTGGTCACGTCGCTGGAGCTTGGACAGACAGGCCTTTGTATAACCTTTGAAGGTAAGGTTTGGTAAGCGCTGGCAGCGTGAAAAACTCTTAGTGGCTGGTGAAAGAAATCATCTGGCGAATGACAGGAATCTCCTAGAGGTTTCTCATCAATTAAGGGTGGTTGTAAAAACAGGCCAGATTTTCTTCGTCCTTGTTCATGATACCAGTTAATTGGTTGGACTTGTTGCTTTATTTTTGTACTGAACGCAGGTAGGCATCGAGAGAATTATGTATAGGGTTACAGAGTTTTGTTATTAGGGGTTGGTTCTTTAGTGCTTTGAGCTTATTTCCATTAAACTGGGTGTTCATCTTTCAGTTTCAGACGAATTTTGTAACGATTGCCATGAGACGTTCGCCTAAAGCAGTGTATCTTTTCATAAGTGTGGAATCTCTACCCTC
Organism: Physcomitrellopsis africana; assembly: GCA_036785485.1. NCBI lineage: Eukaryota > Viridiplantae > Streptophyta > Bryopsida > Funariales > Funariaceae > Physcomitrellopsis > Physcomitrellopsis africana. The sequence continues at coordinate 310,400 of JAWRVF010000220.1, read as the reverse complement.
AAACTCAGCATTATGGTTGCAAATTATTTTCCCCCTTCTGGTACATTTTGCTAACAATGTTTCTCAGTACAAGCATTATCTTTTATTACTCGTATGCTACGAGTTTGGTACTTACCCGCATGTCAAGGGTTGTAAATTGGCCTGATTGTTTTTATGATTGGCGCTTTGAAGAGAGGATGCACAAGCATATGCTAAAGCAGAACAAGCCAGCAACGCCACAGCCCCGAGACTGCACATCTGATTATATGTTTGAAACTCCAATACCATGTGTGGTATCTTGGTTTGCGATTACCATTTAGCAGAGATGCACCGCTATATCGATGTGCAGCAGTTTGGAATAGCTTTAAATCTCGGTGCTTCTTTCTTTAAACAACTTTGGAAACTCTTCTGTGAAATTAGCAAAAAATAGTAATGAATTATCTGATTATTCTAGAACGTCTTGTGACTTTCTTCCTCGGATTTTACAGTGCATAACTTAGCAATTTGAATGCTTGGTAATGCGTAGTAGTGTTTGAAATTGTCTGTGAGGGCTTTTACGCTCATGTGACCGTTTCTCTAACAGTTGGAGATAGCAAACTTCGACTTTCAGAAGCAACATGAGATGTGCGGCACCACTCTCCTAACAAGTTTTGCATTGTTTGATGTGCCGTTTTATCAAACGGATGGACCGTGGATAGTCTCTGGCGGTTCCGATTCTCTCTAAATCAATCTACCGATCTCATCTCGCGAAAGCTCCAAAGGACATACCAACAATGCAGCAAGTATGACTAAATCCACTGTTCCCACTTTTTCTTACTTCATTATTCATTACAGTAATCTATATGACTCAGATTACTGAGATCTCTCTTCTTTAGAGGGTTAATGTAATTAGAACGTATGCCTACATTTCTGAAGGAGGTGCCACAACCAGAGGATTGTCGAAAGAAATTCTTCAAATTATTCTTTGGACAAAATTCATTAGAAGGGTGTACCACTTATTCTTTTGCAGGTAAGATAGCCATTATTCTGAGAGGCAGAGGGAGTCATGGCTTGTTGGTGGTAGTTGTTAATATTTTTGCCCATGAATTATTATATATTACTTTTTTTTGGTGTCATTTTTTATTGCAATGTAGTTGAAAATTAAAGAGCAAATCAAGTGTAATAATAGTTGGAAAATATTGGATTTATATTAGGAATTTGGATGCAAGTGTATGATTTAGAAAATTAACAACATTGTTTACTTTGTTTCTATTGTTTCAATCATTTAATAAAGAATAGAAAGTTTAAGTAATGTGAGAATTTAGATATTGAGATACTTTAATAATATAGAGTCTTGTAGATAATTTTTTTGGTAAGGTTTGATATTGAATAATGCAATGTATTCCTATAACATTTATAGAAAATATTATAATAATTTTTTATAATAAATAAGATTCTATATTGCATTATACTACTGTAATAACTTTCTACTCTTATAAATTTTTAGAAGAGTGTCCTAAGGGAGCTATAATTATTAATATTGTCTTCTAAAAATTATATGTGCATGGTAATTAAACTTTCAATTAGTTTCATTAAAATCAACATTGATCTTTTATAACCATTTAATTTTTAAAATTTATCAAAAATATTTTAGCTATTATCTATTAAAATTAACATTGATTGGAATACCATTAATATTTGTGTAGTTTATATATTTTCTTTATTAAAATTTTATTAAAATAAATGTATTTTTGCATGTTATTTGGTAATAAAATTAAAAATTTTAAAAATTATATTTTATTTGTGATCATGTATAGGAATAAAATTGCTATTTATTTATTTATTTTTAATATATTTATTAAAAATTATTATTTATTTTCTATACATTAAATGATTAGCATATTTTTTAATAAAAAATAATTAAGTATAAATTTCTTTTTGTAAATATTACTAATGTTATTTACATAATATCTTTGTAATATGAATCTATAATAAATAATTTTTTTATAGTAATTTTATTAAATTATTTATAAAATAATATATAATTATATCAATTTTTTTTACAAATTAATATATTATAGATATTTATCTTATAAAAGACTATTATAATTGTGATAATAGTATTTATTTATTTATTTATTATTTATGATTTTTAATCTTATTTAAAATCAATATTTTTATAATAGTTTATAATATTTTGTTTTTAAAAAAAATATATATATTAATAATATTTATTAAGATTTGTTGTTGTATATATTTTTTTAAATATATTGGTTGAATCATTTATGACATAAATAATTAAAAATTCTTTACATGTCTTGGTGCATGTTATTTATATGTGATTTATATCAATATTACTTTGTATGTTAAAATTATATTTCATTATATTATGATATATTTTCAATAATGTGATAAGTTTGAATAGTATATTATATAATCTAATTGCTTGTTCTAAATATTTTTAATATATCAAAATTCTTGTTAAAGATACAAACTAAAAGATATATTTAAAAGTATATATATTAAAAATTGTGATATATTTAAAAGTATATATATTAAAAAAAAAATTGGAATGACTATTGCCAAAGATTAGAAGCAAGAAAGGAGTTGACAAGAGTGAAGAAGGCTTCACTTTTGTTTCTATATATACTATCTACCTAAGAGCTATGTAGTGGCATTTTATAGGACTTCCAACACATGTTTGATGTGTAAGACACATGTCAAACTTCTTATATGCGTGCCACGTACTTAGCTTGTTCCACAAGCTACAAATATGTGCAACACGTGGCTAACTTGTTGGCCAAGTTTCTAACCTATCAATCACCTATAAACATGTATAAAGATGAATCCGCATCTATAAAGCTTCTAAAAAGCTTCTCTATAAGATATTATCAAATTAACCTAGTTTTATCTACTTCTATCTATTTATATTAACAAGATAATTATTGGAATAAATCTTATGTTTGTGATATTATTCTCCCTTCTAAGAACAAGTTCTATGAGGAGTGATGATTACATGTTGAGAAAGTCCAAGATGCGTTCAATTATATTTGTTATATATTGTGATCTTTTTTCCTTTTGAAGGTAGTTGATAGGTCTTTTGAACCATCAATAGTATCCCATATTAGGACGGGAGGACCACCTTGATATTTGATCATTATTGAGACCTTTATAATTTCTTTCAAAAAAAACATTTAAAATACCATAAGGAATATTTTTTACCTTTAAAAGTATCATCAAACACCGGGAGTTTCTTCCAAGGTTGTGATATTAAACACATTGTATCTCGCCATCAATCTAAGGAAGAACATGTTGTTTTTAAAGATCTTTATCTCTATTCTGTTATCTTCAAGATTGTAATAGTTGTAATGTCTTATTTGGTAAGTCAACAAATGATAGCTCTTAAGCTAAATTTGCTAGTTGTTGATTTTTCATCTCTTTGGTACTTAAAAATTCAAAAAAATAGTAAACAATGATACAATACAGAATGAAATTTCTATTGAACCTGCTTTATTTAATAGCAAAGATTTTTTTGACTCTTCATTTTGATTTTGATAGATGTTGTTGATGAAATGCATTGATTTTTGCTCATGTATTTGCTAGATTCCTAGTTAGCTTTTATGCACATTCACTTATATTATATCTGTGCCAATATATAAGATATTTCAACCAATTTCTACATCATCTTGAATCTAAGACTTCTTCTACTTCAAATTCTTTATAATTGTCTACTTCTATAGGAGGCAATAGCATTTGTCTTCTTCCTTATATATCTACTATCTTATATGACTTGAGATATTTAAAATATAGGATGGATTTTCATAGATTTTTGTAGGTATAATTAATAAGCAATTGGATTGATCTATTTACAAATAAAAAATGGTTCAAATCTATGATAATCTAGCTTATTACAAGAATTAATAGTCTTGATATTATAATGAAATAACCATACTTTATTGCCTACATGTAATTGAAATTGTTTCTTATAATAGATATCTATATTGATCTTTTATCATTCTTGAGTTTCTTTTAATTGTGTCTTTATTATTGTATATTATTCTGACAACTAATTTGCCAAATCTTTCATAGCAAGATTATTAATTTTTAAAAAATCAAAAATATCAAGTTGTGGATGATAATCGTAATTAGCAAAGAATAGAGTTTATTGAATAGAAGAATATATCAAATTATTATAAGCAAACTCTATCAATGACAAAAGAATTGTTCAATCATCTTGATGATAGTTAATGATATACTTCAAATACTGCTCTAAAACTTTATTTACTCATTTTGTTGGTCCATCAATTTGAAGGTAAAAAACTAAAGATAGTTTTATGTCCACCTTTAATATTTTAAAAAAGATTCTTCAAAATCTTGATACAAATTATGTCCCTCTATATGATATAATATCCATTGATAATCCATGATGGCGATAAATATTGTCAAGAAGAATTTAGCTATTTCTTTATTTGTGATACATTTTGTACATAATGCAAAATATGCCATCTTGATAAAATAATTTATAATCACAAATATAAAATCATATGAATTTGAATTTAGAAGATCCATGATAAAATTTATAGAAATAGAAGAGGAAGGTTGTTTTGGTATAGATAATAGTTGGAGAAGTTTGTAAGATTGATAACAAGGAGTTTTTGATCTTAAACAAATATTGTATAATTGTACAAACTCTTTAATATCCTTTCACATTTGAAGCCACTAAAAATCTCTTGATATTAGCTCCAAAGTCTTATTATATCTAAAATATCTTGTTATAAGGAAGTTGTGACAAGCTTAAGAGCATGTAGTCATGCTTCATCTTTTGAAATACATAAGTATTTTTTAAAATAGAATAGATTATTTTTAAACTTAAACTTGGAAGTATAATGAGACTTAGATGAATTATTGTTAATATCATGAATAAAGAGGTCTGAAGAAAAATTTGACTCAACTTGCTTGAAAAAAATTCAATCAACAGTCAATGTTGATTTCATTGCTCCAAGATGAAATTGCTTTGGCTTCAAGAGGATAATTTTTTTTTAATCAAAAGCTAAATCTCTTTCTTTTGGTGCAAGATAAGAACGTCTAGAAATGACATCAGATAGACCTTATTATTTTTTTAGCTGATAAGTGATAATGAACTCACATCTTAATGTCACGGATATAGAATATAGACTGAAAGTCTAAACAAGAAGTTCAAGAAGAATTGGCAAGAATTAGATTAATCAAATGAGTACAAAAATAATACCAGAGAGGTGAGCTAGAGCGCCAAGAGATGTCTTATCGAGACTGAAGAACTCTTCAGCCTCAACTCCAATATATATTCCTATTCAGGAAGCTTCTCAAGCTGCTTCCACCAATTAGAAAGCTTCTCAAGCAACTTCCACCAATTAAAAAGCTTCTCAAGCAACTTCTATCAACTAAGAAGATGCTAGAAGGCTCTGGAAGGTTCTAGAGAGTTCTAGGAACCTTTTAAAATATTCTAGAAGGTTTTGATAAGTATGTCCTTGATATCACCTCCTCCTTTAGCTTTGAGGTCTCCAAGAAGCCATTTGAGATGTATACTCACAAACATAAAAAATCAAAGATTTGGCGTATAGTCTCTGCAATATACTCTAGTTTACGAGACAGATGATTCATGGATCCTTATAGCCATCGATAATGACCAACACCTTCCACTTGAGACCATGCCTGAACTTCTATGTCTTCATTATGGAAGCGGCCTGAAAACATCATTTTGCCACTACCTTCATGAGTTGGTTCAGCTTCAAAGACAATCACGAGTAACCTGCTACTTGGTATTCTTTGACGTCTTCTTGGTTCTTCTAATTCTTCATCTCGAGGTTGACGTTGTGAGCTATTTGCTTGCAATGGCATCACCAGTGTAATATCCTCATTTCTAATAGCCATATCTAAATACACCCTGAGATTAGATATCTTGATACTACAAAATATAACAAGTTATGTTTTGATAAGACTTGGATCTTTTTTTTATTCATTTCTCTAGAGAAGGCTTCATCTTCACGCTTCGTCAATGGCCAATTTTTGGTTTATTAGGATATCATCGATGGAATTTCTGTATCTTTCGTGGTGCATTAGCGAGATTTTTGGCTGGTTCTCATGTTCGTTCATTAATATCATAGTCGCTCCAATGTACCAAGTACTCTAATTTATTCCATCTTCGCCATGAATCTAATATCTTTTCCACCTCATATTCTTTGTGTTTTTCAATTTCTATACTAGGTGGCGGACATTGCACTCTTCCAAGAAAAGACAATTCTCAATAAGGCTCTAACAGAGAAACATGAAAGACAGGGTGTATCTTCATAACAGCTGGTAACTCTAGGTGGTACGCCATAGGATTGATATGCTTTAGGATAACAAATGGTCCCAAACTCCGATAGTCCAACTTATCACATTGCCGCTTGGTCTTGATATTCCGTCAAAGTAGCCATATTTCATCTCCAATTTTGAAATTAGGTGCCTAATTCGGAAATTTATCCGCGGATGCTTTGTAAGATTCTTAGATAATTTGTAATTGAAGCTTCAATGTGGTTTGAAGCTCTGATAGCTGCTTTATCAATCCTTTAGCTGTTCAATTGTTATTTGCTGATGGACTCAATAGATCAAGCTTTGGATGATATCCATAGTTGGAAAAGAATGGTGTTTTTTGAGTTGACCCATAAAGGGTGTTGTTATATGCAAACTTGGCTAGCAATAGATATGCAATCCAATTATCTTATTGATAGTTGATATTGCATCGTAAATATTATTCAAAAACTTGATTCATCCGTTCTGTTTGGCCGTCAGTTTGAGGATGGAATGCCAAAGAAAGCTTGATATCTACCTTCAATATCTTAAAAAAAGATCTCCAAAACTTTGATACAAATTAGATTCCTCGATCCAACATGATATCATCTAGTAGACCATGATATCGACACACATTATCAAAGAAGAGCCTTGCTGTGTCTTTCCTTGACGATGTCTTCTTGTAAAGGATAAAATGTGCTATCTTCATAAGCCGATCCACCACAACAAAGATGGTGTCGAATGAATTCGATGGCAACACGTCCGTAATAAAGACCATGGAAACTGAAGACTATGGACGACGCAAAATAGGCAATGGATGTAGAAGTTCATAAGGACAATGCCGAAGGTTCTTGCATCTTGAACAATTGTCACAAGAGAGGACAAAATCTTTCACATCCTTCCACATTTGGGGCCACCAGAAATCTCAGGAAATGAATTCTAAGGTCTTATTGAATCTAAAATGTCCTGCAATTGGAAAGTCATGACGAGATTGAAGGACTCAGAGTCATGCTGGCCCTTTTGGGATATAGTGCCGCTCCTCAAAGTATAAAAGATCTCCTTCAACCTTGAACTTGTCATCATTGATACGCTACTTGATATCAAGGACTATTGAATCTTCAATGGTCGCAGCATGTACTTGGTTGAGGAAGTCAGTATCAATTGGCACAACAGCAACACAAATCTTGAATTCCTCTAGTTTTAATAATGTCATACATTATTGATTAAGTGTTGCTTCTCCAACCTTCGGCATAAAATATGATCTTCTTGATAATGCATCGGATAGCCCTTGCTACTTTCTAGGCCGATATTAATAATAACGAAGTCAAATCTAGATAGCGACATATTCTATCGAGCTTGACGATAGTTTAGAACCCGATTCGATATAAAGTATTCCAGATTTTTGTGATCTGTGTATACGGTCATCGAATGTGCAGCTCCTTTGAGGAAGTGATGCCACTCTTAAAAAGAATCCATTATATTAAGGAGTTTTTTATAATGGATCTCGTAGTTGATCTCAATCATAGAAAACTTCCATGAATAGAATGCAACCAGATGAAGTTTATTGTCAATGCCTATCTGTGAAAGTACAGCTCTTAAACCAAAATCCGAAGTATCAATTTCCAAATAAAAAGCCTTTGCAAAGTTGTCACGGACACAGAATATAGACTTGAAGTCTAAACAAAAAATTCAAGAAGAACTGGCAGGAACTGAATTAATATCAAAAACACAGAATATAGACTTGAAGTCTAAACAAGAAATTCAAGAAGAACTGGCAGGAACTGGATTAATCAAATGAGTACAAAAACAACACCAAAGAGGTGAGCTAGAGCTCCAAAAGATGTGTTGTCGAGACTGAAGAACTCTTCAGCCTTGATTCCAATATATACTCTTACCTAGGAAGCTTCTCAAGTAGCTTTCTCCAACTAGGGAGCTTCTCAAGCAACTTCTATTAACTAGGAAGATATTAGAAGGCTCTGGAAGGTTCTAGAGAGTTCTAGGAAACTTCTAGAATGTTCTAGAATGTCCTTGATATCACCTCCTCCTCTAGCTTCGAGGTCTCCGAGAAGCCATTTGAGATATATACTCACAAACGTAGGAAATCAAAAATTTGTCGCATAGTCTCTGTAATATACTCCAGCTGTCGTTCACAAGGCAGATGATTCATAGGTCCTTGTAGCCACCGATAATGACCAATACCTTGTACTTGAGACCATGCTTGAACTTTTGTATCTTCATTGTGGAAACGACCTAAAAATATCGCTTCGCCACTACTTGCATGAGCTAGTTCAACTTCAAAGACAATTATAAGTGACTTGCTGCTTGGTATTCTTCGACGTCTTCTTGGCTCTTCTAATTCTTCGTCTCGAGGTTTGACGTTGTGAGCTACTCGGTTGAAATGGTACCACTAGTATAGTATCTATATTCTCACTAGCCATATCTAAATACACCTTGATATTAGATATCTTGATACTATGAAATACAACAAGTTATGTTTTGATGAGACCTGGATCCCTTTTCTATTCATTTCTCTAGAGAAGGCTTTATCTTCACGCTTCGTTAATGACCAGTTTATGGTTTATTAGGATATCGTCGATGGAATTTCCGTACCTTTTGAGATGCATTGGCAAGATTTTTGGCCGATTCCCATGTTCTTTCATTTATACCGTAGCCGCTCCAATGCACAAAGTACTCTAATTTATTCCATCTTCGCCATGAATCTAGTATCCTTTCCACCTCATATTCTTCGTTGTTTTCAATTTCTATATTAGGTGGCGGACATTGCACTCGTCCAGGAAAAGACGATTCTCGATAAGACTCTAACAGAGAAACATGAAAGACAGGGTGTACCTTCATAGCAGCTGGTAACTCTAAGCGGTACGCCACAAGATTGATCTGCTTCTAGATAACAAATGGTCCCAATCTCCGGTAGTCCAACTTATCACATGGCCGCTTGGTCTTGATATTCCATCAAAGCAACCATATTTTATCTCTAATCTTCAAATTAGGTGCTTGATTTCAAAATTTATCCGCGGATGCTTTGTAAGACTCTTGGGCAATTTGCAATTGAAGCTTCAATGTGGTTTGAAGCCGCGATAGCTGTTGCACCAATCCTTCAGCTGTTGGGTTGTTATTCGCTGACGGACTCAATAGATCAAGCTTCAGATGGTATCCATAATTGGAAAAGAATGGTGTTTTCTGAGTCGACCCATGAAGGATGTTGTTATATGCAAACTTGGTTAGCGGTAGATATGCACTCCAATCATCTTGTTGATAGTTGATGCTGCATCGTTAATATTGTTCCAAAACTTGATCACGCATTCCATTTGGCCGTTAATTTGAGGATGGAATGTCGAAGAAAGCTTGATGTCTACCTTTAATATCTTAAAAAAAGATCTCCAAAATTTTGATACAAATTGGGTTCCTCGATCCGACACAATATCATCTGGTAGACCATGATATCGATACACATTATCAAGGAAGAGCCTTGCTGTATCTTCGCTTGACAATGTCTTCTTGCAAGGGATAAAATGTGCTATCTTCGTAAGTTGATCCACCACAACAAAGATGCTGTCAAATGAATTTGATGGCAGCACATCTGTAATAAAGTCCATGGAAATTGAAGACCATGGTCGACACGGAATGGGCAATGGCTATAGAAGTCCATAAGAGTGATGTCGAGGGTTCTTGGATCTTGAACAAATGTCACAAGAGAGGACGAAATCCTTCACATCCTTCCACATTTGGGACCACCAGAAATTTGGGGAAATGAGTTCCAAGGTTTTATTGAATCCAAAATGTCCCGCAGTTGGAAAGTCATGACGAGATTGCAGGACTCGAAGTCGTGCTGGTCTTTTTGGAATATACAGCCGCTCTTCAAAGTATAAGAGATCTCCTTCAACCTTGAACTTGTCATCATTGATATGCTGCTTAATATCAAGGACTATTGAATCTTCAATGGTCGCACCACGTATCTGGTTGAGGAAGTCAGCATCAATTGGCACCACAGCAGCACAAATCCTGAATTGCTCTAGCTTTAATAATGTCGTACACTGTTGATCAAGCGCTGCTTCTCCAATCTTTGGCATAAGATATGGTCTTCTTGATAAGGCATCGAATAGTCCTTGCTGCTTTCCAGGTCGATAAGTAATAACGAAGTCAAATTCAGATAGCGACATATTTCATCGAGCTTGACGACGGTTTAGAACCCGAGCAGATATGAAATATTTTAGATTCTTGTGATCCATATATGCGGTCATCGGATGCGCAGCTCCTTCAAGGAAGTGACGCCACTCTTGGAAAGAATCCACTATAACAAGGAGTTCCTTATCATGAATCTCGTAATTGATCTCAGTCGCAGAAAACTTCCGTGAATAGAATGCAACCGGATGAAGCTTATTGTCGATGCCCATTTATGAAAGTACAGCTCTTAAAGCAAAATCTGAAGCATTGATTTCCAAATAGAAAGCCTTTGCAAAGTTTGGGTGTACCAAGATTGGAGCCGTAGTAAATGCCGTTTTAAGATTTTGAAATGCTTTTTCTGCTAGAGGTCTCCATTCCAGCTTATCTTTACATGTTAATCGAGTGAGTGGAGCAGCAACTTGAAAATAATTCTTGATGAAGATCCGATAGAAATTAGCAAAGCCGAGAAAACATTGTACGTCTCTAACCGTCTTTGGAACTTCCTAGGACATAATTGCTTCCACCTTCTTGGGATCCATCTTCAAGCCTTCCGTAGTTGCAACAAATCCTAAAAACTCCATCTCAATTTGGTGAAATAAGCACTTCTCCAACTTGGCATAGAGTCCTCGCTCACGTAATTTTTTGAGTACCAAACGAACGTGCTTCTCATGCTTTTTTTCATTCTCAAAAAATATCAAGATATCATCCAGATAGATGACAACAAAATCATCTAGATATTCTCAAAAAATATGGTTCATCATGTGTTGAAAAACTGCCGGAGCATTGGTAAGACCAAATGGCATGACATTATATTCAAAATGACCATACCTTGTACAAAAAGCTGTCTTCCATTCGTCTCCTTCTTTGATTCGCACAAGGTTGTAAGCTCCCCTTAGATCAATCTTTGTAAAGATCTTTGCACGTCCAAGTTGTTCCAGAAGACTAGAGATTAAAGGTAATGGATAGTGATTCTTTTTTATCACCTTGTTGAGACCTCGATAGTCCATGCACATCCGTAGTGAGCCATCCTTCTTCTTCACAAATAAGATTGGTGCCCCAGATGGCGATTTTGAATGACAAATGAAGTTCTTGGCTAGGTTCTTGTCAATGTATTTCCGCAATTCAGCCAATTCCATCTGCAATAGGTTGTAGATTGGGCCAAAAGGCGGTTGTGCTCCTTCTTGCAATTCTATGGCACAATCATATGGTCGATATTCTGGTAGCATGTCAGCATTCTTCTTTTGGAACACGTCTTGAAAATCCTTGTATTGTTCCGATATTCCTGCTGTTGAAATCTGCTCTCCACTAGTTGGAGCCGTATAAATGACCAATGGTGTGCCTTCCTTGCACGATCTTACAAACGTTCTTGCTCCAATGAACAAGGATTTTTTGGTTTGGGGTCTTCTTCCAAGCTTGTCCTCAGGTTGTTCTATGGAAAATGTTATCCTCCGTTACCTCCAATCTATGGATGGATTATATTTTTTCAACCAAGAAAGATCAAGAATATTAAGATTTGACGGGATGCTAATAATGTTGAAAATAATATAACTACTGTGGTCTTTAAACGTCACTTCTATAGGTTTTGATTCATGGGTGACACTACCAGATAATAAAGGTCATCCATCTATTACTTCTACGTGAACAGGTTTGAATTTTTGTACTAGGAGAATTTTGTGACGCTTAACAAATTCTTGGTCTAAGAAACAAGCAGATGCTCTTGAATCTAATAAGGCTAAGGTTTTTAGTTTTTGAGGACCAAAAGACAAAAGAATTGTAAAACAACGGGCAGGTTGAGTAGAAAGAGAGGAACCTGGTTTTGATTTGTCCAGCCGCACGATTCCTATTGTGGCTGGGCATCCTTGTTTTCCTGAACAAATGCACCTTTATTCTTGATGCTTCGTCCATTTTGCTTCTTCGGACAGTTTCCAGCTCAATGGCCTTCTCCACCACAATAAAAGCACAAATCTTTCTCCATACGTTGCTTCTTTTCTTCTAAAGTAAGGGATTTGACACGTACCCCATCAATCTACATGTCTTCTGTTTCTACTTGTGAATTTAGGCTACTTGCCGATATAATTGCGCCTTAATGACTTGTATATTGTCTGGAGCGTTGGTCTTGGCGACGTTAAAATAGGCGATTATTGCATTTTACAACTTGGCTAATGGCTTCGTTGAGTCGTCAGGATCGTACATAATAACAAATCCAAATATCCTTATATCCCCAATAAAAAAGGGCTCATCAACGCTCTTTTCTTCCCAATCGATGTCGATGCCAACGTCAAATCCGACGATACCGCTGTAAAGCGAATTCATTAGAGCGATCAATTCTTTTGCCAGACCACCAAGCCTTTGCCATTAACGCTTCTGCAAATGCCTCCAAAAAAGTCTCAAAGTTGTTCAAAATCGATGATCTTTTTTCAAATAGAGGAGCAAACCACGATAAAGCTTGTCCCGTAAGCAAAATTCCAACCAATCTAATGCGTGATTCCTCCGTCGGATAACGTTCGGATTGTAGAGCTGTTATTAACTTGATTTGATTGATGAAACCTCAAAACTTGGAGCGTGTGCCATCAAACTTGTCTGAAAGGCTAATTCGAGGTTCCTTTCATTGTGGAAGTAATGGTTCTCATTGAACCACAGATAAAGCTGCTTCTTTTGGTGCAGAAGCTCGAGGCTGATGAAGCCCACATTAAGCTATTCCGGATGCTCCATCATTATGAAGTCTTGCAAAGATTCCTTCCATCACCATAGTCCTCTGTGATAATATAGTAAGAGCATTCATAATAGCGTCCATCTTGGACTCCAAACTTTCACTCATATTAATGTCTTGACCTCCAACCATTCTAAGAGAAAGGAAGTAATTGTTTCTACAAGGAGGAAATATTGGTTTAGAAGAGGGTACTCCGCAACCTCTAAAACGCCTTAAGACCTTCAAGAAGAGGGGTAATCCACTCTTTCCAAGAAGAATAAGACTCCAATATTATGACAAAAAGATATCAGTTTAGAGGAGGATAATCCGCAATCTCTAAAATACTAGTGTACCTTCAAGAAGAGGGGTAATCCACACTCCAACAAGAAGGAACTAACTCTGATATCCAAGGTGAGAGTAGTCTCGACAAACTGTCACGAACACAGAATATAGACTTGAAGTCTAAACAAGAAGTTCAAGAAGAACCGGCAAGAATTGGATTAACTTATTGAATACAAAATAAGACGAGAGCGAAGAGCCCTGATGTTGCTATCGACCGGTGTCTTCAAATTTCTGACCCAATATATACTCCCACCGAAAGCTTCTCGCAAATTTTCTCCAACTAGGAGTCACGCAACTTCTACTAACTGGGGAAGATATTGTAAGGCTCCTAAGATTCTAGGAGAGTCTTGGTGTTTCAAAAATATTCTGTATTGGCTCTAACAAAAAGCAGTCCTTTGATACCAAGAAGATAAAGGCTCGAAGGTTCTAGAGCGTTCTAGGAAACTTCTAGAATATTTTAGAAGGTTCTAACAAGTATGTCCTTGACACACGTTTATGTGGTGAAAATATAAACAAGAATGATTTTTTAATTAATATTTAATCATCTTAGTTCAATAGGAACTCAAGATACTTAAAAAAGATTTTATGAAAGCCTCTTAGTTTATTTTTTTGCCTTAATAGCTAATAGATAAAGATTAGTTACTAATTTTTCCTTCTAGGTTGTAGAAATTCTTTTATTGCTTTTAAAAAGCCATAAATTAATAAAAATAGGATAAAAGATATAAATAATTAGCATATTTGATATTAGAATTAAATTGAGGCTCGGACCAAGCTTTAAAATATTTAGAATAGATTGGATTGATATCAAAGGGTTGACTGTTTGTGAGACAGGGTCAAAATCAAACCTCTAGCCACTAAAACAAGCACCAAGGATAAAATATTAAGTCATTTGGAAATTAACAATTAAAATTTGAGAGCTAGCTTTAAGCTTATTTTAAAGGAATAAGATTCATTTTGATAGATTTTAAAATGACTTTGAAATTGTTGTTCAAAATTAGGATTTATATTGGCAATTTGGATTTTATGCAATAAAATTAGGGCTAATATTCTTGACTAGTATGTACAATTGGTATAATATCTATAGTCGAAAATTTTAAAGTGTATGGTTAATTATGTATATTAAGAGTTTATAAAATTTTGTGATAATCTAACAATGCAATAGGACGATATTTGATTATTAATGCAAGGAGGTACCAAAAGTTGGCAATTTGGGATTGTTTAGCATTTTTATGATATCTAGAGATTTATTAATTGAAACAAGGTGAAATTTGGCATGGTGATAGAAAACTTAAAAATTAAGCTATACATCTATTTTGAGGTGAAGTTAATAATTGAAGAATAAAAAATTTCTATTAGAACTTTTGTATCAACTTTCAAGTTGGCTGTTGAATGACATTAGTGCTGTTTTTGGATGTTTTTCGACAATTTATAAGTTGAATTGGACTAAAAAAATTTGAGCAGATAGAAGACTTATAGTGGCATTTGTGTGCAAAATTTCACATGAAGTGAATACTTAAATTAAGAGTTACAGCTTACTAAAGCTCATTGACTAGAGTTAGAGTTTACAAAGAAAAATTTAAGTTGCCTAATTGTAAAAATAATAAGGCAATTGGAGTTTGTATATAGTTGAAATTATCAAAAAGAGTATTTTTGAATACTTTGTATTGGCTTTAAGCACTTTTGAATTGAAATTTAAACTACATTCTTCTTATATGGATGAAACCTATTAGAGGTTCTTGCGTACTTGTAAATCACAACTTCACCTTCCACAACCAAGTGCCTGATGCATTTTCAAAGAAAATAACACGTAATATAACATTGCTTCCTATAGAAATGAACAATAATAAAGAATTTAAAATAAAAGAAGTTTTAGATTTGAGGCAATGCCAAAATAGGTTGGAATATCTTATATATTGGCATAGATATGATATTAATAAATATACATGGAAGCCATGTAAGAATCTAACAAATACATTAATCAAAGTCAATACATTTCATCAATGACATTCATCAAAGTTATGATGAAGAGACAAAAAATCTTTGCTATAAAGTAAAGCAGGTTCAATGGAGATCTCATTCTATCTTGTATCATTAGTTTGTTATTTTTTTGGATTTTTCAGTACTAAAGAAATGGAAAATCAATCAATAAATATAGCTTAAGAATTATTATTTGCTAACTTACTGGATGAGACATTATAACTATCACAACCTTCAAGACAATAGAATAAAAATATAGATCTTCAAAAATAATATGTTCTTCTTTAAATTGATGGTAAGATACAATGTGTTCTGTATCACGATCTCGGAAGAGACTTTCAATGTTTGATGATATTTTTTGAAGTAAAAATTATTCATGATGATGTTTCAAATGTTTTATTTGAAAGAAGTTATGAAGACTCTAATAATGATCAAATATGAGGGTGATCCTCCTGCTTTGATATGGAATACTATTCATAGCTAAGAGGACCTATCAACTACCTTTAAAAGAAATAAAGATTAGAATATGTGGCAAATATAATTTGATGCATCTTAAACTTCTTCAATATATAATTACCGCTTCTTGTAGAACTTATTTTTAGAAGGGAAGGAATAATGTCACAGATATAAGATCTATTTTAATAGTTATCTAAATAACATAGATAGATAGAAGTAGATGAAAATAAATTAATATGATAATATTTTGTAGAGAAGTATTTTAGAAGCTTCATAGACATGGTTTCACCTTTATATATATTTTTAGGTGATTGATAGATTACAAATTTGGTTAATAAATTAGCCACATGTCATACATATTAGTAGCTTGTGAAATAAGTTAATTACGTGGCTTACATCAAGAAATTTATCTTGCAAGTATGACACATATCTTACAAATTAGACATGTATTGGAGGTCCTATAGAGCATTGCTACATAAATTTTAGATAGATAGTATATATAGAGACAAGAGTCAAGCTTTTTTCATTCTTATCAATTCTTTTCTTGTTTTTAGTCTAATTCAAGAGTCTTTATATTTTCTAATCTTTAGCAATAGCCATTCCAATTTCTTTTTGAATATACATACTTTCTTATTTCTATTTTGTCATTTTTTATTAATACAAATTTCATTGGTTTATATATCTTCTTTTAGTTCGTATCTTTAATACCTCCCTTCTTACAAGTACTACATTAGTTGCTAGTCATTATAATTTCTACTAATAAAACATGATTTTTTAGAATTTTGACTTCACCATGGTATTTAAAGATATCCAATTAGCTTAATAATCTATTGGAACTTTTAAATCTTGCTTCAATTCTTCATAATGGCCTTCCAAAGTGGCAAAATTAATTTTTTTTATCAAAGTCTTAAAAATATGCTCTAAAAATTCTTTAAATTTTTTTAAAAATTCTAAATAAATTATTAAAAAAATCCTAATATTTTTAAGATATTCAAATCAATTTAAATCCATTTTATCCTATTTTGGTGATTTTTTTAAAATAATAAAATCAATTTAAATCAATTAAAATATTTTTTTTTAATATAAATCATTAAATAGTCACGAAATTCTTTTTTATGATTTTTTAACCTATTAACTAATATTTATAAGTTCTTAGTGAATAATACATGTAAATAGAAGATCAATTTAGATATTAGTTTCAATAATTAAATATTGATTATTATAATTAAAAGAAAATATATAAATCAATTAAAATAATAATCTTCAAAACTTCTTAAGATTCTATTTTTATGGTCTATAAGACTTTTATAATCTATAAGATCTTTTAAATTCTAATAATTACTTAGATAATCAAATAGATGCTCTATTCTTAATATTTTTGTATCTAAATAATTTTAAAACTTTATTTTTAATAATCCACCAATTAAAATGTATTGGTGGGATTTACAAATCACTGACATGTGGATTAATTTGATTGAGGTTGCTTCACTGTCATAGAATCCTGCTAGTCAATAATATAAGAATAAATTAATATCTTTCCAATTTGACTTTGAAAGGTTTAAAATTAATAAATTCCTTAGTGAGTGACGTCTAAGCTCCTATATCCAACAAGCGTAGATGGAGGAGCTAGATTGAAGGTTAATATACTATTATATGTAAAGAATCTTTGATGAATCAATCTTTAGAAAAAATGCTATAACTACATCGGGGCTTTTTGATGAATCAATTTTTTAAGTATTTGTTCTATTTATATTGTTGTTTAGATTTTAAATAGATATTTAGAATATTGAGATATTATTTTTATATACTTTATCATTAGATTAAATTTTTTTATTATATATGGATATTTAAATTGATTTGTAAATGTCAAAGATAAATGCATCTCTCATCATTAGGTATTATATTGGAAAAGATGTAAGACTTATAATAATATGTAATATATTCTTTTTGATGCTTTGAATCTAGCTTCAACGTCATTAATGGTAACATTGGGTTGCAAGCTCATTCACTATGTGACCTTTCTTTTGTGACTCCAACATTGTTGATACCCAATTCTTGCTCTTTCTATCATCAAGATATTTTTGTAGATTTAAATCAATTTATAATTCTACCTAACTTACTTTGTCCTCAAGATATATGTAACATATTACAAAAAATACTAACTCCTATGATTACTTTCTCTTGACTATTAGAGATATGAATAGGATTTGAAACTAAAGAAGTGATATCCAATCTTAAAAAATCTTTTAATTGAATTTTAATATATGATCTTTTGTATCTCAAAACAACATAAATCTCTCAATCCTTTACTTATGGATCATTATGAATTATCAATTAGATTCCAAATTATCTTTAAGTCAAAAATTAGGTTCTATAATTACAATATATATAATCAAAGTTTAGAATAAAACAACAATGAGATAAAAATGCATCAAGAAATACTTTCAATATGGTTTTCAAAAAAGAATATATATACATATTCTCTGTAAAAAGAATATATATATACATAAAAAGTAAAAAGTAATTATATTGTGATAGAGTTTATCAACCTCTCTTTACATTGTATCTTCATCAATCTCAATTTTTTAAAATTATGTTAGCATCAAAAGATCTACGTAGCTTCTTGCAAAGTTGGAAGGTAGTAACTCACTTTTGAATTGGATGAATTGGATGCAAGTTATTTTTGTGCCAAAAGAGGCCAAGAAAATTGATTATTGTATGCTCCTCTCAAAAGTCCATAAATAGAGTAAAAAGCGTGTTATAAATAATAATTTTTTCTTCCATTGATATAATTTTTTCTTCCATTGCCACAATTCTTTCTCCTATAGCTCCACAAATTCTTAATATATACAAATCTATTCTTGTATTGTCAGACAAGATCATGGAAAAATAAAATAAAATAAAATAAAATAAAACAAAATACAAATTAGCTATTCTATTGATTGTTCTATTGTGTGTCTTTACATCAATACAAGTGATAACTGACTATAAGACGTAATTTGAACTATGTTTGTCTTAAAGCACTAACTAAGTTACATGCTGAAACTCTAATTATTAGAGGAGTGTGCCATCACCATCCACGATTCCTATTTATATTTATATTTATATACTTATATCTATTATAATTAATTTTAAGTATAATTTAAAATTTTAATCTTTTATATTTTAATTAATAAATTTAATATTTATTTATTTTGATTCCTAAATCTTTAGTATTTAGTAATTAATTAATTAAAAGAAAAAAATTATATTTAAATTATATAAGTTTTAAAATTTTTAAACTTTAAAAAAATTTGTATATGATAATTAGAAGTTTAAAGTTTATCATAATTGAACTTGAATTAAATTAAATTTAGATGATATTTATTATCTTAAAGAATATAATTTTTTTGTATTTATATATATATATACTTAAAACAAAAGAATTTAAAGATAAAATTATAAGAATATCAATATATATTCAATATTTTGTAAAAGTATAATTTGAATAATTTAAAAAATATTTCTAATTTTTTAATTAATATAGATATTTTAATATTAAATATATAAATATTTACATAACAAACTAAATTATTTTATGATATTTCAGTTATATTGACATTCAAATAAATTCAATTACTAGGTCCTTTTGTAAGAAAAATCTACAAAATAATTTAGAATATAAAAAAGAAGTGTTAAATTAAAATATTAATCTGTAAAAAATAATTTTTATATCTTTATTAAAATTATTTATAAAAATATTTTTTCTTAAAATATCCAATTAAAATTAGATTTAAATCTAAATTATTTTTAAAGACATGTGATAGTAAAAGTATATATATAATTTATTTTTATAAAATAATTAAAATAATAATTAATAGTTTAATTATAAATAAGATATAATATCCAAAAAAAATATGTAGCTTAACAATGTTATTTGTAAAAAATTTGAATTTGTGAAGTAATATTATATTTTCTATGTATTGTAAATCTACTAACTATAAAAACTATAAATATACTTTTTAGTAAATTCACATATATATATATATATATATATATATATATAGAGAGAGAGAGAGAGAGAGAGAGAGAGAGAGAGAGATTTTATATATTTTATATTTTAGATTATTTATAAAAAAAATTAAAATAAAAAAAAAAATTAATTAATTTTTAAAATAAATAAAAATTTATTTATATAATATATTTTAAATTAGTTTTTTATTTACATATAGAAAATAATTGATCTTGTTAAATTTGATCATATATAGACTATATATTTATCAATTAGAAGTAAATAATATCTTAATTAGTTAATAGGTGATTGAATTAGATTAATAATTTTTGTACTTAATATAATTAATAAGATAGATGTTTGAAGAAATTACCTATTTTGAATTAGATAACAACAATCCAATATAAAAATCTAAAAGATGAGAGTAACACGGATATTTATATTTATTAGTATATTTATTTGGATAAGTAGAAGTAAATAGAATTAGGTAGAAATAATTAAAAGTAAATTAAATTATTAATAATTCATTGAAAAGATTCTTAGAAGCTTTTTAGACATAGATTTGACTTTACAAGTATTTGTAGGTGATTGGTAGGTTAAAAACTTGGCGAACAAGTTGGCCACATGCCGCAAATATTAGTCACTTACATTACAAGTTGGCCATGTAATACACATATCAAAAACTTGGCCTACAAGTTAAACATGTGTCATTTGGCCTATAGGATGTTGCCACATAGCTCCTAATTAGATAATATATATAGAGGCAAGACTCCTTCTTCACTCTTCTTAATACCTTTCTTGTGTTCTAATCTTAATTTAAGTCTCTCTAGTCTCCTTGTATTTGGCAATAGCTATTATACTTTCAGACTTATATCTATCTTTGAATTTTTTACTTTCTTTCCTTTGATGACACAAGAATATATTTTTTTTTTAGTATTTTTTTTGTAATTTGTATCTTTGATAGAAAAAGAATATAGGAAGAAAGACTATGAAGTCACTATTAGAAATTGAATACTTGCTATTAAACCATAATTATTAAACTAATCAAGAAAACTACCAATTTAGATGAAAAGATAATTCTTATTTTATTTAGTCTTTTAAATTTTATTTTTTTCTACTATGTAATTAAAGAATGATTTATTTTATTTTTAATTATGAAATTTAATTTTTTATTTTAATTATCCTAATTTGTAATCTAAATAGTTTAATTTTAATATATATCTATTATTTTCAATATAACCAAAATGCAACATTATTTTTTGACAATGTATAATAATTACAAATCAAAATTATTTTAGCAATTATATCTTTATATTCATAATATATAAATAAATAAATAATATATATATATATATATATATAATTTGATATATATAATAGATTCAATGAATTTTTAATTAAATTTAAAGTCAAAAAATTTATATAATTAAATAATATTATGGCTAAAATCATTATGATTTAAAATTGTTGTTTAAATCAAAAAAAAGATAAGAAATTTATACTCCTTTTTTCTAATAGCTTAGTCCAATTGGCTAATAATCACTTTTTGGATAGAGCTACTTTTTATAATTTAAACTATTATTCTACCAAATTGATATAATTATATGTGGTGTACTACTTCAATGATAAAATCTTATTTGTTTAATCACCAATAGTTTTATATACTAACTAAAAATTAAATTATATCTCTTTTATTATTCTCTAATATATATATATATATATATATATATATATATATATATAGTTTTAATTAAATTTGTATTGGTATTTTTTTAAAATAAATTCAACTTAATATCTTATCTTAAAAAAATATTTTAAAATATTTAAAGATATAAAATCAAGATTTATTATAATGCATCAAAATAATTTTTTTGTCACTCATGTATAAATTATTTTGCTTAATTATAATTATGTTTAAAAATCAAATGATTAGTAATAGTTTTTTAAATCACAAAATTCGTAAGATCTATAAAACACCAAGAATCAAGTAATAATATCAATTCTAAAAAAAATACCTAAACCACTTAAAATTTACAACTCATAATTATCAAAAAGTCTTCAATCAAAAATATAGAAAACATAAGTTAATATTTATTATTCTCATAAGAAAAAAATAATAAATAAATAAATAAGTAAATTTATATTAAAAAAATCTACTTTACAAGAATTTATGCATCTTTTGCCTCTATGTAATCTACTCTTAATTATATAAGATTAAAATAATTATTCTTATTTTAATGGTCTATTTTTAATATTCAGTAATATATTTTTTAAATATTTTTAAACAAACACATATACTTTGTAAGTAGATTTAAAATACAATACAAATAGAAGAATATAGTTATATGTAATTTATTTATTTATATTTCATTGACTCAATTTTTGAACTTATTTTGGTCGTTGTCTTAGAATTAGAATTGGTAGCTAAAATATCAAGCAAATAATTTATTTAATTTTAATTTTTAAATAATCACAAAAAATAAAATAAAAAATTACTTATAATCAATACAAACCTATAATCTAAGCTTTATCAATTAACATTACTATAATCAATGATACAAACCTATAATCTAAGCTTTATCAATTAACATTACTATAATCAATGATACAAACCTATAATCTAAGCTTTATCAATTAACATTACTATAATCTTGTATATAGTGGTATATGATAAAGAAGAGAATAGTGACAAAATAACAATCAAAATTGGATGGATATAATTTAAGTTTGTCTAATAACAATCAACTGATTATATATCATAAAAATAGTAATAGATTTAAAAAATATCTAATTTATTTAGGTTGCTTCAGGATATCTCAATAGATGAGAAGAAATAGTAGATATATTGTAAAATGTTATAAACAATAAATAAATATATATATATATATATATATATATATTAAAATAATGTGGCTCAAATATATTCCACGGTCTAAAATATGATAATTATACATTAAGAAGAGTGCAAGAATCACTACTATTTGACTAGTTGGTGTTGATTCAGCTAAATAGATATATATATATATAAAGAAACAAAGTAAAACAATGTGTGTTGGTGTATACCTATACATATTAATATAATAAAATAAAAAAGATACAATTTTACACAAGAAATTAATAATAAGACACAAACAAACCTCTCCATTAGTAAAGATTTTTTACAAGAATTATTATAAAAACAAATCTTAAAAATAAAAAAATTGATAAGTGAACTTCACAAGTAACAATAAAAATATGAATCAACATAAATCAACATAAGAGAAGAATGTTTGAATTCGTTCAAATATAGAAATGCAAAAAGGCGAAAGTCCACGTGGAATTTGGATGTTGGTGGAGCGAAGGTGAAGGGGAATGAGGAGCAGTGCGAGATTCAACGCGGCACCGCGGCTCGGGTTGCAAGCGGAGCGCGAGTCCACTCCAACGAACTGGTCCATGCAACGCAATGCTAGCGAGTGAAGGGGGGGAGGGGGAGGGGGACTGGAATGGGAGGCGAAGGAGGTGGGGGGCATCTTTGACAAATTGCAGCAATCCCCTTGTCTGTCCATCTGATGAAAGTAGCTGGTGGGTGACGCTCGTGACGTTAATTTTCTCATGCGCGTGATGGTTTGCTAACGGCGACCTGGACTCTCACACTAGAAAACGATTGATTAATCAACGCTCTGGTCTTCCACTCCCACCCCCGTCTTTCACGCGCCTCCATTTGCTTCTTCCCCTTCTTCTTCTTCTTCTTCATTATCATCATCATCCCCTTTGCAGATCCACATCCCTTCTCAGTCTATCTCTCGGGTCGACATCTTCATCTGGGGTGGAAGTTCGGCAAACCTTTTTATCATTTTGTGTGCCGCTATTCTAGACAACTACGGGATTTCGTCACCTGTGGGGGCTCGCGGTAATGTGTTGGGCGGAGATGCTATGGTATTTTGGATCAGCGAGCGAGATTACAATTTTAGGGCTGGCAACTTGTGGATGGTGATTGTGGTCTAGTATTCTGGGTGTGGTGGCTCTTGGGGTGTAGGCTTGGTGGGGATCTGGTCCCTGGAGTTCTGAGCACCTTATTTTGAGGAAGACGTCAGTTTTTGCCGTCGCGTCGATGATTCGGTGTACGCTGGTAGCAATCGGTTAATCTGGGGGTGAGTTTTGGTCCATGGCACCACACCAGCTGTAATTTGGAGGTTTATATATACATATATGTATTTTTTTCCTCTTTCTCGTTCTTCTTCTTCTTCTTCTTCTTCTCGTTTCCGTGTTAAGGAACATCGTTGTTGATCTTTGAATTATTTTCTTACCGACTCACACACTACACACGTGAGCGAATCCTGTGTTTCGCTTGCACTTTATGTTATAGTAAATGGTGTGGTCCTTGCACCTTGGGGTTTTGCAGGTTCTGATCAAGTAGTCTCGTTCTTCGCTTGTGGCCCGCGGTAACTACACATTTATCGTTCGAAGTGGGTGCGTCTACTCAACAATGTGGTGGATTTACCACATTGAGGCACTGAGAGGGGAGTGCGCTTCAGTTTATCACTTGTTATTATGTAGCTGATATTCTACTGTAAGGTCTCCGTGTTGGAGGCAGAATGGAAATGAAGAGAGTGAGAGTGGTTTCCGTTTAAGTTTTAGAGTATTTCCCAGAGGCCATATTCGTGGTCCTGCGATTCCTTTTCACAAGGTTCTGAACCTCTGCCATTGAAGATCCTGTGGAGCGCAGACACTGCGTCAGCTTCCGAAGAAGGAAATGCACTTTAATAATTTCTAGGGTAATTTCCGCTTATCTCGGCGTAGTAGAAAGTCACAAGACAAATTGGCAGCATTAGAATGCGGGACATGTAGATCTTCTAACAAGAGTAGGGCCCTGTGAAGCCACATGTAGAATTTCAAGCACCTCGAATTTGAAGCATAGGCACCTGGAGGGTGAATCATTGTGTTCAAAATGGAGGCTGATATTGAATGGTACGTAACCCACCACATGGACCTGAACATGGAGATCCTTCTAGAATTTCCGGTACGTGTTGCGGAGCTTGTACGCAAATTGGTGGAGGAAGCCGATTCCTTCCGACAGGAGTGTGCGGATCTTAGCAGCAAAGTGGAGAAGTTGATACAATTACTACGGGCAGCCGCTAGGAAAGTGGGGCTGTACGAGCGACCCACACGGCGAATAATGCTGGAAGCGATGAAGGCTTTGGAACGGGCTCTGGGATTGGTGAAGAAGTGTAAGAGGGGCGGTATGCTCAAGAGGGTAATGACTATCACCACTACTGCAGATTTCAAAAAAGTGATTATGTATTTGGATAGCGCGATAGGGGACATCACGTGGCTGTTGAACATCTCCTCCACAGGGGATGAGCGCTCTGACTTTGCAGGGTTGCCCCCCATCGCATCCACCGATCCCGTGCTGGCACTTGTCTGGGAGCAAGTATCCATTGTGCATGTAGGAACACCGGAGGAGAAGGCAGATGGAGCAGAGTATTTGGGGAACTTGGCCTGGGGCAACGAACGAAACACAAAGATCATAATTGAGGAAGGAGGGGCTGCGCCATTGCTGCGGTTGCTCAAAGAGGGGACGATTGCTGGTCAAGAAGCTGCTGCCACAACCTTGGGTTATTTGGCTGGGAACAAGGAACGAGTTCGGCAGTTGCGTACCGACGGAGCTATCAGTGTCTTTGCGCACATTTTGAGCAGTCATGCGACTTCCATGAAAGTTCAGGTAACAGTCGGTCTCCTTTCCTGTCGGTTTCTTTTGTGCACACAAGCAATAGAATCACAGGTGTATCATTCTCATTCCCATGCTCAGTATATTTGAACTCTAGGATGCTCTACATAACTTCATCGGGATGAAAAGGATTTTCACAAATGTGTCCTCGTTGTTCCATAACCCCAGTCAAAAGTTGCAGCAGTAGTTGCCAAGTTTGCTGCGCTGGATGATGAAGCACAAAGTGAGCTTGCTTCTCAAGGTGCGATCAGATTATTGGTGGCCCTTCTTGCCCATCAAACCAATACAGTTGAGGGCGCTGACAACCCAGTAAGCATTCACGCAGTTGTAAGGACAAGTATGAGCCAGCTGAAGAGCACAGCTATCAAGGGAAACAACTCCCAGTACGACTCGCGTGTACAGCCTGTAGCAATGGCAGCCTCTTCAGTGATGGCTCGTATGAGAAGCGCTACTCCACCCAGTATTGCAGAGAACCCTTCTTCTTCTAGTGCAAGAATGAATGTACCTCTACGACAGAGTAGTCGAGCGCATCGAGATTTGGAGGACCCTGCGGTCAAGATTCAGATCAAGGTGGAAGCTGCCAACGCACTTTGGAAACTCGCAGCAGGAAACATAAAAAATTGCAAGCTCATCACAGACACGTGTGCACTTTTGTGCTTCGCAAAGTTTATGAAACTGAGCGGAGGGGAATTGAAATATAATTCTGTTATGGCTGTTAAGGAAATCGCAGCTGCTGCAGAAAGCGACCCTGAGCTTCGTAGAGCTGCATTCAAGACCAACTCGCCATCAGCAAGAGCTGTAGTCGAACAGCTTTTGAAAGAGATTACAAACGAGAACGGAGAACCTGAACTCCAGGTAGGCCCTCTGAGACTTCATGACTGCCTGGGATCACTGCTGCGTTAACTGAATTTTAATATCCGTATATGAACTTTTACAGAGGTGTAAAGTTTCGTGAAACAAAATTACTCTCGAAGTACACAAGAGAGAGAGAGAGAGAGAGAGAGAGAGAGAGAGCAACCGTATTACTTGGTAATGAAACGTTTTGCTGATTCGCACGTTCCAATTTTAGCAGTTTTTTGCTAGCAGGCTCCGTAGTAATAAGCTTCAAAATATTTTCAAGGCTGATTAGTATTCCTGGCTAACCTATTAATTAGCCCACAATGAAGTTGGTGTTCACAAGAAAGTTGTGCATGGTTGCCAGGTAGCATGTTGTAAAGCTATAGGAAGTTTGGCAAGAGTTTTTCCTGCACCTGCTGAGCTTCCCATTAGGGCATTGACTTCAGCCTTAGCCAACCAGAACCAGGACACCATTCAAGTTGCTACGGAAGCGGCCTCTGCTTTGTCAAAGTTTGCGAGTGATGAGAACTACTTGCACTTGGAGCACTCAAAGAACATCATTCAAGAAGGAGCGGTGGAACACTTGGTTCTGTTGGCATTGAATTTTGGGTACTCAGAATCACAACTCTCTGCGATTGAACTCCTTTGCTATCTATCATTGAATGTCCCTGATAGTGAATCGTTAGCGAGCGCGAACATTATCCATGTCTTGAAATCTACCGTGCACGCCAACCAGTTGTCTCAGCTATTTGCGAAACATGAGAATGCTCGACCATTGATCATGGATGCCATCGCCAAGCTGGAGTTTTGGCAGCTTCGGAGCTCCAGTTTTACTGTAGACATAGGGCATGACAGGTCCGACTACATGGACGAGTAACCTCCGAAACCCTCGTCTATTCTTTCACTAGAGACGAACATCCTCTGGAAAAAGGAAAAAATTATTGCATTCCTATGCGTCGAGGCTTCTCTTGAAATTCTTTGAGACTGTGTGCTCTTGCTCAAGTGTTTCCCATACTGTAGCATATGCCGAGGCTGTTGCAGGTTCTTTTGCTTGTAGACCATGTATCACAGTCTCGACTTCTTTTTTTCTTTTCTTTTTTTCTGTATAGGCAGGATAGCACTCCTGATCAAACTCTGATTTGGGTTTGGTATGGAGTAGTAGACAAGGTCAGGGGCTTGAGGTTATTCTCACTGAAAGAGAACATCATTCCACCTTACTAGGAGTTCATGAAGTGAGATGGATGGCTACATTTGCCAGCTATGTTTAATGTCTTCGACCTGTGTCAACTGGAGTGCGTCCACTTTGAATTCCTAGCTCCACAGAAATTTAATTCAGCTTCTACAGTGTACACATGATGGAATGTTGAGGCTCTTTTCTGCATTGTCTGGTGGAGATCCATGTTGTTCCATTTGGTGTGGCATTCGAACCTTCACGCTTTTGCGCATGATCATCGTTGCTACTTCCAGCCCTGATCTATACTAAAATGCGCTCTCCATCTCACTCTCCAACATTTGATGCTCAGTGCTTGTCAAATCGAATGGTATTCTAATTTTGTACTTGTGTCAAGAGAACGATTGTTGAGATTGTGGTCAGAGGTTCATTTCCTCGGAGGATGACAGTTAATGGTGAAAAACTACTGTGGAATGAAAGAAAAACTAAATCTTAGATTCCACAAATGAAGTGCAAGACTAGCAAATATATCAATTATGGGTTTGGTATGATATCAAATCTATTGTTTACACACAAATATTAAATAAATAAACAAACAACTTTAATGAAAGAATAATAATTTAGGTTCAAAGTACTCCAAAATTTATGACCTTGTGTTTCTCTCTTTTTCTTCTTTTTATTGTTTCTTCTTGTTTTTCTTGTTGTTATTATCAATATTGTTATTATTATCTACTTGGCACATATGTGTAACTTTTCTATTTTACTTTTGCTGTTGTGAGGTCATTTATTTCCTAAGTTCATAATTTTTAGACCTCTTATTAATACAAATGTTGTAGCAATTTCCAGCATAGAGAGTAGGTGAATCATAATTACAAAAAAATCACAATTTAGGCATGACAGTTTATTCTACCTAGTTTTTAGTTTAGTTTAGTTTTTTTTTCTCTCTCCTTTGTTTATTTTATGGAAGAATTTTAGCCTTTGTCTAAAATTTGGCACTTACTTTTAATTTATAATTTGTTTTTTAAATCTTAACAAGAGACATATACTGTACTTTTTGTTCTTTAAAGACAAATGCATATATATATATATACATATATTTTTAAAGCGTTTGTAAGCCAAATTTATTAAAATTGCATTTATTAGAAAACATATTCATTCATGATCATTGGTCAAAACCAAAAACCAATAACAAATAACAGGGCATGTGATCATGGATGTGTGAGATATTCATCCCCTCCACATTCATCGTGATAAAGTGACCACGTGAGCAGAATCATTACTCTTTGCGGTTGGAATCTCATCCTCGGTGTAGGAATTATAAAGATTGTACACGCTGGTAGTATTGATACGTATTGAGTTAATATAGGAGACCACATAGTACAAGGGAATACCGCACCGGAGCTAAGAGCGGCAGCATTGTTGGGGGCGACCTATGTGCTCGAGACCGATCACTTCGTGCCTTTGCATTCGTTTATGATCGTCACAAGGTCGCTGAAACCGAGCGGTCAAGTGTCCTTGTCGGTGCATGCACCCCGTGGATGTGACTCACTTTTGGTTCTTCAGCAATGGCGTTCGTTCAAGACTGATGTGAAACAAAATGGTGCTCTAAGACTTCAGGGCCGAGGGATTGCGTATTTCAAGCCTCTTTCGGACTTGGGAGCACCTAGGGTTGCTTGTTCTGTGAGATGAAATGACGATCGGGTGCGTGTTTAATTGTGGAGCAAATTTTGTGAACGGGTCTTGTGAGTTTGTCGGTTTCTAGGGGTCCGTAGTTTCATTCTTTTATTCTTGTATTCTTTTTTTGCAAAGCGTTGTTTTAGGATTGTGACGATGATGACGAGATCTCTATCTGTCGAGTGGAATTTTTTGAAGTTTTATATAATGTGGAGTGAGTGAGAGGTTTAGAAATATCAGGAATTATATTATCAGAGAGATTTACAAGCAGCAGTCAGTTTGCGCAGCGGTGAAGTTATGGTGTTTCAGAGGCTACATTTTGCCATAGGGACAGGCTTGTAGCGTGAAGTCGTCGCGAGAAGGGGAATATTGGTAGTATCATAGTATAAGATTTTTAGTTCGATTTTTTTTTTTTTTTTTTTTAAATGTTTTAATGTTTTTATTTGTAAAATTATAACTATTTATTTATTTATTTTTGGAAGTGATTTCTCATGGCATTTAAGTGCGAGATCTCATTCTTTCATCATATCGACTGTCCTTTTTCTGGGGAAAGTCTTGTACACTCGTACATTGGTTCCAGTTGTGGAATTGCGGCATCTTCTAGCTCAACGATGTTGCCGTCTGCCTGAACTACAGTGAGGTATTTTTCTAAGCAATTCTTTTAGCTTCGTTCGATGTCTACCGTCATCTGTAACCTAGTTCGTGGAGGTGATTTTCTGCGACTCTAAGGAAAGGAATTCACCTTTGTCAGAGCTTTGATGTCTTTGTAACGTAGGCTCATGAAAAGTATGGGTATGTTTCGTGCTAGTATTCAGCTTCGTTTTTCTTTTCAGCTAGTCATGTGCGCAGTTAGGACACCAGAGGATTCCAGATTTGCGCTCATGATGCTTAAGGGTATGGTTTAAGAGACTCGTATATTGATTTAAAAATTTTACGAAGACGGCACGCCTTGGACTTTCCGTGAGAACACCGAAGTTTACAATGGCTTTTTCAATGGGTTACAAACTTTCCCAGGCGTTGGGAGATTTCAGTGTGTATTTAAAATTGGTTGTATTCCCTCGGAGATTTATTTCTTGTCAACATTTTTTGACTACGAAAGTGCAAGACTGAGTAAGTATTGATTGTGTCGAGATGTGCTTGAGAATAGTCACTTATATTGTTTATCATATTATTTTTCAATCGTGTGTCAGGTTTTTGGTTTACAGTATTGAAGGAATGGCTTGTGTGAAGCTTACAAAGTGACAAATTAGGTCATCTGCATCAACCAAGTGTTACGCTTCCCACTCTTGGAGCAATTCGCAATGGTCGTTGCGTTGTCGTACGTGAAGAGAATGTCCAGTCTTTATTTCAACTATCATCTGCCCAGAGACATGTGAATTGGGCCTAACATTCCAAAATGGACGGATCTAATGTTTCGACGATCGGCGACGGTTTACCCGCTGATACTGAGAGTAGTATCTCGAAATTTGAGGACATTCCTCAAGGGGGTTCCTTCAAAGTTGGTCTAGGGAAGAAATTAGAAAGTCGTAGGAGCAGAGTGCAAAGGTTATCCCATGTAGGAGGGGGCAATGGTCGTACTTTTGATCTACAGGACATAGCGTCAGGATCGAATGGCTCGCACGTCACTAGCACAGATAGGGCATGCCGGGTGACAGTGACCATAATTGCTGCAAAAGACTTGAAGAGAAGTACAATTGGACCCGAAGCAAGGGACCCTATTTTCAAAGTGCGAGTGGAACAAACAGTGAGAAAATCAAAAGACCTTAAGACTGGCGTTAATCAGGTACTAATGGATCTTTTAGCTGGACCCTGCTTGGTTTGGATGCCAACTTTTTGTCAGCACACAACAGAGGACATTCCATTGTTTGAGAGTTCGAGTTTGAGAAGAAAGAGAATCGATTCATTTTTAACACAAGACATGTTTAGTGTTTGGATGTATTCTCAAATGATACCGGTGGCAATTTCGTGGCCAAATTATTCCGGAATTTCTTTTGTGTATATTAACAGCAGTTTGTAATTTTCTATACGCAGCTTATCTAATGCTTTATGACTGTCTTTAGACAGGTATAATTCATTAATTCGAAGGAACTCTGGTTGCTTTGTCTCCAGGATGGAACTCTGGATGTAAATCAGAGTTTTACATTTGATGTTAGGGAGTTAAAGAGCGCGCAAATAACGCTTCAAGTTGTGGCAAGGGGAGTGCTTGGCATTGAAGAAGCTCTTGGACACATCAACCCCTTGTGTGTACTTAACTTGCTCGAGGTAGCAATTTGGGTTCTCTACTATTTTTCTGTTTCATCTTTCCAACCGTCTATCCGTAGTCATCATGCTTAAGAGCCCAAAGAAGGGTTCTGACTGCAAATACATTTACTTAAGTCTTCTGGTAGCACAGCGGTATCTCTGATCCTTTACAACGGTGTACCCACTGACACTTGCACATATCGATTTTTTTCGTGA
Source organism: Physcomitrellopsis africana (assembly GCA_036785485.1). Taxonomy (NCBI): domain Eukaryota; kingdom Viridiplantae; phylum Streptophyta; class Bryopsida; order Funariales; family Funariaceae; genus Physcomitrellopsis; species Physcomitrellopsis africana. The sequence continues at coordinate 278,650 of JAWRVF010000220.1, read as the reverse complement.
AATCGTTTTCCCTTTTGTTATTCTTTGTGTTTCTTTCAACAAAAATGTGTGTTAATATTTACGCTAGAACCTACATTGTCAGGAGCAAGGTGGCCGAAAGGATGTGGAAGCGATGTGGTATGATCTCTATTCCAAAAGCGCCAATAGAATTATGCCTGGGAAGCTCCACATGCAGGTTATTGTTGGTATGGCAGATCCAGAGCAGACTATTTCAGCGTTTGTGGGCACCTGGAATGTTGGAAACGCTCGCCCTCCTTCAGATCTGTCTCCTTGGTTACCTACTGATGCCTTTTTCGAGATCGTTGCTATAGGCACTCAGGAATGTGACTATCAACCCCGTGCTCCATTCACCGAGTGCAGCAAGGATTGGATCCACACATTGAAATCGCACTTTGGTGAGCGCTATAAGCTTGTTCATGCAACATCACGTGGGCAGATGCGACTTGTGGTCCTTGTTCGAGATGATGCTGAAAAGGCAATTTCCGAAGTAGATAGTGATAGTGAGGCGACGGGGGTAGGCAATGTTATGGCCAACAAAGGAGGTGTTTGCATTGCGTTCAAATTCTGGGATACAGGTTTGTGTTTCGTTAATTGCCACTTAGCTGCTCATGTTGGGCAGTGCGAGACACGCAACAGCAACTTTAGACAGATCGCAACGTCAATGCGGGTTGGGTTACAAAGTATGGACCTACTCAGTCAGTTTCACCATATATTCTGGCTTGGGGACCTGAATTACAGGCTGGACTTTGGGAATCTAGAGCCCCAAGGACTTACTCCTGATCGGACATTCTGGGCCACAATTGTGAAGCAAATTCATGCCAACAGATGGAAGGATCTTCTCAAGTACGATGAGTTACGGAAGGAGAGAGCTGCCTCACGCATCCTAGCTGGTTTCAAGGAAGGAGAAATAACATTTCCCCCTACTTTTAAAATGCAGAGGGATTACTTAGATCATTATGATCAGAAACGGATGCCTGCCTGGTGTGATCGGGTGTTATGGAAAACCTTGCAAGGATGTCATTCGTACCTCATTTCTTACTTTTCTGCTTCTAGCATCGTTACCAGTGATCACAAACCAGTAGGAGCAACGTACAAGTTGACATCATACGCATTACCTTCGTCCACGTTTATTCCGGACGGTACTGATGAGGATGATAAGAGGTAGGTGGCATTTTCTCTAAGGAACTGATAGTTTTGCCGTCCACTGTCCGTGCTAGTTCTGTCTGCACTTAATGTAATACTTGGTGTTTGAATCTTTAATAGTCGGTATCCGACGCCGAGTATTGACTATTGTTGCTTTCATGAGTCCGTAATGATCCTGTAGAATTAGCGATCCCGTAATCAACAAATTTTTCAGATAATGAGTTCGCTTGTGGCTGCTCTGCTTATATATTACTTGCAGGCATGATTATTTTGGTGTAAGACACGTAATCGTTAACCAATGTTGGCATCTCTTTCGGAACCTAAACCTTTGTTACCCACAGACGCAACCATTTTGGTAATTGACTTACTAGTTTACTGATTGATTTTCAGGTGGCATATACGGTTTACTTCTCTGCGAGCTAAGAAATTGCGTGCCTCTGACATAAGTGGATTCTCAGATCCGTTTGTCTCGTTTGTGGGCCCCAATCTGTTACAAGAATTTCATTCAAAAGTGAAACACCAAACTCTGAATCCTGTATGGAATCCGTTCCAGGAACTGCCTACACTGGTTTTGAGCACGTTCCCCCTGCAACGAGTGGACAAAGAGTACCTACTAGTACGTATACTTGACCATGATTCAGACGAAGATGCACTAGGCTATGGAGTAATTCCCTTAGGTCAAGCTGTGGCCTCCTTCAAGAAAGGTTTCTTAGAGGTTGCACAATTTAAGGTTAATCTTACTCATCATGGTTTACCAGCGGGTACATTAGAAGGGGGCATGAAACTTACCTGGGAGAAAAACGCGATTAAGAAAAAAGATTATTTAGTAGACTTTTCTAGTCGAGGAACTAGTATCAGAGATTCTCTGAAAAAGAAAATATTTGTTAGAAGACCTAGCCCCAAATAGTTAAGGCAAAGGCCAAAGTGGTTGCAATTTCTCTCTCCGCAGCGTTCCCGTGACGTGCTCAGCAGTCTAAAAGTGTGTAAACTTTTCTGTTAATCTGACGTTTGGAATTGGTTAACGCTCAAGTGGTCAAGGAGCATTAACCTCACATGAAGCAGCCACCCCAAGTTTTTCAGAATATTTTCAACGTAACGAGGCAGCAAGTTTGGAGATAAAAGCGACCTTTTGCATATTTGCGTTGTAATGACAGTTCTTTTGAAATTGCCGAGAAGAGTATCAAGATGATTGGATCGCCTCTTCAAACTGTTGAGAACTGACCACTACAGGTGCATGGGTTTAGGTGGAGTGCATGCCGTGCTAAGACTGAGTGCAGACACTAGGCGGTTGCCTTGAGTATCATTCTGAATGTACGGTTTGCTCTCATGTGCTGGTCTAGGTTGGACTGCAGTGGCACACGACCACACACGCATTTATTAACAAGGAGTGTCTCAGCGTTCCTGTACAGCGCTGTCTCATACGTAAGATCCACAGAATATACTGAAGTCTAAATTTTCAGCCGCTGGCGTTGAAATACTGCGTGGAAAGGCGAGTTGAAAGAACAGAATGACATCATTCTTCGAAGCTTCCTTCAGTTCTGGTTTTGTTGCGCGACTGACGAGAATTTTATTCTCTTTGAGAGTCTTTTCTTGCATGGGTTGCTCAATGAGCGAAGTCCTGGTGAAATCCAATGTTGTGTCCAAAAAAAAAACGTGACATTTTGAAGTAATGGGAACATCGAATCAGAGACTAGCGGACTACAGATTGAAGTCCATTTAGATACCCAGCTCTATTTATGTCAAGTTTTTCCATTGCATGTTTAGATGTCGCAAAGTTACAAGATTGAACTACATCTCATGCTGTTGGCAGATTTCTAGTCGAAATAAAAGTAGCATTACCATTTATAAGCGTACATTCTCTTCAGCTTGGGCTTTTCAGAAGTGTCTAACATAAAGTTTCATACTACTAAATGATACTAGTTTTTAAAAACTATGGTCCATAGTAAATAGGTACATAATTCTCACTTGTAGCACTAAATCCAATTCATAGCTAATGGAATCCTAACTTTACCTACCATAAGAGTAGGTAATATAATTTATTGGGAAAAAATATATTTATTATCTCTTACAATCGTAATTAATTGTCTTAAAAACAATATTGTTTTTTACATTAGTCTTGTACAATAGCAAAAGGTGTATAGGATGAATTAATTAAAATCTTTAAATCACATGATGCAATCACTAAGATTTATCTTAAGAATAAAATTAATATATTTAAAAATAAAATAAAATAAAAATATGACTAAACATGTTTGCCTATTTAGAGCTTATTTCAAGCAATTATCTATAATAAGATGTTTTGTTGTAAATGATGAGGCAATATTGACCTTAATGCATAGTTTGTTTCTTAGCTACAGAATCTTTATCAACCCATAGAAAAGACTACCTAGAATCACAATACAATCTTTAATCACAGATATAAATTTTTTAAAAATAAATATTTATAAAAGATAAGACTTTAACTTTTGAAAGCCTTTTAGCCTTTTATGCCAAAAGAAAATTTTATAATAATAAAAAATCCTATGTAAATAGGAGATTTCAAAAATATAAAAACTCTAGATGCTTTAAAAAGAAAAAAGTGTATTTGATGTCTAAAAGAGTTGTTTTTATTGTAAAAAGCTAAGACACTTAATCAAAGATTTCAAAGCAGGAATAGTTATAGAAAAAAATAATAATAAGAAAGAAATGAATCTAATTATCAAACTTGTAGTGACAACCTTAGTGATCAAGGAGGATGTAACCTCAAATTGATATGTAGACAATGGAGCTACACAACACGTGTGTCATGAGAATGATGTGTTTGATAATTATCAAAAAAAAATAAAAATCCACAAATTTTTTACTTAGAAGTTGGTTCTATTTTATGTAGAATCAAAGGTTTTGGTGATATAACTATAAGATTAATAAATAGTATAGAGAAGTCATATCTAATGTTTTTATATTTTCAAACTTGCCAAAAACTTATTTTTTGTCAAACAACTTAACAAAGCTAGAAAAGAAGTAAGAATCAAATTTGAATATTAGATATCAATTAATAAATTTAAACAAATAAATAGAAAATTATAATATAAACCATGATTTATATAAATTAGATGTTACTATTATATCTAGCACAAAAGTATTTTCAAATTTTGCAATTGCATATATGAACCAAGTTGATATATGGCATTAGAGACTAGGCCATATTAATAAATATAGACTCAAACAAATATAAACAATGTCTAAGAGAATAGATCATTTTAATAAAAATGATATAATCTTTTGTAAATTACCCATTGTTACAAAATAATACAAGATGGTATTTTCTAAAAGTAAGGCAAGGAGAACCACCTAAATATTACATAAAGTACATCTAAACATATGTGTTTCCATGCAAGAGAGAACATATTTAGAATGCAAACACTTTATATCTTTTATAAATGACTGTTTTAGATATTGTCATATATATTTAATGAAAAAGAAGTGAAAAGTGTCATAAATTTATCCAATACAATAAAAATCAAATTAATTATATGTTAAAAAATTTGAGATTTGATGGTGGAGGTGAGTATATTGAAGGCATTAAAAAAAAGTGTATTGCAACTTATACACTATGATAAAATAATATATTTGAAAGGAAAAAAAAAAAAAAAAAAAAAAAAAAAAAAAACTCAAATAGTCATAATTAAAATATCATAATTTTAAAGATATTATTTTCAACAAACAGCTTTATATTTAGCATAATATAAATGAAGGTGTAGAAAAAGAAGATTTGATAGATCCTACTCTATTTACAATTCCTTCAACTTATTTACAACCACATAAATAAATGTCTCATCTACTCTCACATTCTAATGTCTCTATTCAAAATTTGCAACTATTCTCAACATAATTAACACAAAGAAGTTCAAATTAATGTGTATATATAGCTTCTCTTAAAGCTTTTAAAATTATAAAAGAAACTTTACAAATTGGTTGTAAGAAGATTTACTCAGGTGTAAGGAGTTGACTATGTTGAATTTTTTTGGTGTAGTATAACTTAACTCTATTAAATTATTGTTGGTTCTAGCCACACAATATAACCCAAAAATATACCAAGTAGATGTAATAATTGCTTATCTAATTGCTACATTAAAAAAAAAATTATATGACTATTCTTAAAGAATTGCTTTTAAATCCAAATTTAGTTTGTAAACTAATAAAGTCATTATTTCGACTTTAGTAATTATCAAGAGCATGATATATGTCCCTTGATTAATATTTGATCCTTCAAGGATATAAAAGATTAGAAGTTGATGCAAATATTTATATTAAAATAGGAAGGGGTGATGGATTTACTATCCTCACAATTTAGATAGATAATTTTATTATTTTAAGTTATAAAACATTTCTCATTTAAGTCATTAAAACATCCTTTTAAAGAAATTTGACATAAAAAATGAGGAAAAAATATACTACATACTTAATATTATTATTATTAGAAACAAAAGTAAAAACTAGTCTATTTTTTATTTAAAAAAATATTTAATTTCTAAACTTAAAAAATATAATAGGCTAAATTGGAATCTTTTAATTACAACTATTCAATCATGCATATTATTAAGCATAGAAGATCTTTCTTTCACTTAAAGAAAATCTAATGATATAAATAGTTTTTTTAATATTTCAACTAATAAGCAACTTGATGCATGCTTCTATCAATCCTAAATCAAATTATATTTATACAGCTGGCAATTAACTATAATATCTTTCTAGTCTAAAAATATAATATATCTAATTTTTTTAAAAAAATATTGAGATACATCAAGAAAACATTCAACTTTGGTATAAAATAGCAACAAATCCTTGAAAGAAGTATATTCCATGATTATTCAGATATTGATATGACATGTGATAAAGATACTAGGTACTCAACTTCAAGCTATTCTTTTATTTTAGCTAAAGAAATAATTTTATGGAATAGTAAGAAGTAACAAAGTGTTATTTTATCTTCTATATAATTAGAGTACATGGCTTTAGCTAAAGCTACAATTGAAATTATTTAACTAAGAAGATTATTAAATAATTAGATTTTCTTTAACCTAATCTTATCATTATTTATTCTAATAGTTAAAGTGCCATTTTAGCAAGTAAAAGTTTCAAATAAAATTCTATAATTAAATATGTGAATACATAATTTTATTTTATAAGAAAAAAGACTCTTATAAAAGAAATTAAATTAAATCATGTTCTTATATTAGATATCTTTTTTAAATAAAAGAAAATTTAATATAATTATTATATAAAGATAAACATATTTATTGTTATAACAATATTGTTATAAAGATTGTTATAATAATATTTATTAATAATATATAAAGACAAACATATTTATTATTTTAATAATATTATTACAAAAAATATTTATAACAATATTTATTACAATTATTAAGTCAATTTGGCTTTAACAAACATATTTACTGTTATAACAATTTGACTTAATAAAATTTAATGCAATTGAATACAAACATATTAATCAAATTATTATATAAAGACAAATATATTTATTATTTGCTAAAAATAGGAATATTTTAGTAATTTAAGATTAAGCAAAATTGGTATTAAAGGAATCATATATGAGCTCATATTTTAGTGACTTATGCAAAACATCTTTTTTACTCTTAAATAACCATTTTATTTATATGGAAGTTCTCAAAATTATATTTATGGCTATTCTTGTGATAAGCCTTGGAGTAGAAGATACATAAGACAATTAAACTATTCTTTATCTAAGAATCATTTAATTATAAAGAGATCTTTAAATATTATCCAAAAATGGTTGAAACATATTTTAGAGGAGATTATCAATCACCTAAAAAATCCTAATACAAAGCAAAAAAACACATTTGTTGAATAAAGCTTATATTTGTAATAAGGACAAGAAAAGTAACAAAGACTAGATCCACATTATAGCTAAAGAAGATCATAAGTACCAAAATATTGCCCACAAATATTATTGCCATTGTCAAGATTGTCCTTCACATTTGCAATTGATGTTACAATGTTGCCAATCTACAATAATATTTAAATCAAAAGATACATCAAGAAAACCAGATAAATACATAATAAAGATAATGATGAATAAAGATTAAAGTTAAACAACTATACTAGTCTATTAGTAGGAGTATTGGTACATGTGCATATATAAAAAGTTAATACACTAGTGGTTGTATATAGACACAAAAGATTTGTGACTCTTTAATATAAGAATTGTAACAATAATAATAAGTAACATAAATAAGCTATGTAAAAAAAAAATTATAATAATATATTTTATATTTTTAATATTTAATGGCTAGATTGTACTAGCTTTTGCTATGTAGGTTATGTTATGTCATGACTGCTAAATATAAATATTTTAGAGAGGCTTGGGATCAAGATTATTATTATAGAATTGCTTGGTCGTTATAGAATTCTACCAATTAATTCTTTGTGTTATAGTAACAACAACCATGTGATGTCTTTCACCACATGTAATTAATTTGGACTTGAAGATGGATAAAAAGCAAAAGTAGATAGATTGGCTTTTATAAAGTTTAAAATTTAATAGACATTATTTAGTAACTCTAAACTTTAAGGATGTTAAAAGTAATTTAATTTTTTTTAAAAATAATAAATAGAATAAATAAATAAATAAAGTTTTTAATATAGTTTTTGTCGTATTATATATAAAATAAGTTAAAATTTATTCTTGATATATTATACTTGAACAAGATGTGGATTTTAAAAAAGACTATGAGAGTAAATCATGTATAAATCTATGGCTATTTAAAGCAAAGCTAAATAATAAAAATTATTAAAATGCTTATTTTTTAAAATTAAATTCAACAAACTTAGTTCTTTAATATATTGATGTAAAATATAATATAATATAAAATTATTTTTAAAGAAATAATCTAATTAAAATTATCTTTTAATATCTTCCAATCAATCAACAATTGTGAATAAGATTAGTTGGATTTAAAAGCAATAAATTTATAACTAATAAAAAAATACTATAAATTTGATAATTTTTCAAAAGTTTGTAAAAGCAATGATAGTAATTTCAAGTGTTTTATAAGTTGTCTTAGTTTTAAAAGAAACTATTGTAAAAACATAAATTTTACATAAACTAAAATTTGTTAAAGTTTTAAGATTTAGAGATATTTGGATTTAGTGAAAAAAATATTAAATTATTTGTATTTGTATATATATTTTAAAAGTGTGATAGTCCTTTTTAAATGTTAAATTTTTATTATATTTTTTGTATTAAAAAGAATCTCATCCATGACAACGTAAATGAAATACATGGCAAGATCTACAAAAACTTATCCAGACTACTTTTTTGTTTTTTGTTTTTTTTGTTTTTTTTTCCCCCTTCTGCTGACTATATCTTTATTTGACAATGCCACATTACCAAAAAAAATCATTCTATCTACGTTGTGTTTTTGCCATCAAAAAAAGATATCAATTAATCCAAAATGAACTCAAAAAAATGCCAACAAATAATCACACCAAGCAGATTGTCAATTCAACTATCACCTGTAATATCCTGCTCTCTTTTGATTAAAAACGAAACAAACCTGCTGTTCAACAAATCATCTTTAAAAAAAGTAAAACACACATAAAAACCAAAAAAACATCTACGACGTTTTGGAAACTCTAAAAGTCCCACCTTGACCCGCACCCAACAGCTAGTGGGGTTTTGAGTGACGCGTAAGCTGGTGAAAACTTGCGGAATTGCATCTCCAGGTGGCGAGAAATGCATGATTCACATGACGAGTTGCAGCGTTTCTCATGCGTCTGTGCATCGTGTCGTCATGCGTGAGGAGAGGAAAGTCCACTTGAGCCATATTGCAACTGGAAGTGTTTAATTTGAGTATGGTTTTTGTGCAGTTTGGAGTCCGTCGCCTGCATTAACCATGACACACAATGCATGAGCGCCGTCACCATGAGGGTAGAAATTCCAACCACGATGTGGTGGGCTTGCGCAGTGTGCATCGCGAGCTTGTCGATTTGATTTGTTGCTGTGGCGCTTGGAGATCACCACCACAACCTGACGTAACTGGACGCATTCGCTTATGTGACCCTTCGTGCCTTTCAGTGCTTCTTCAAAAGCTTTCGCACTGCGTGGGGATGGCGTTGCAACTAAAAAACGTCTCGAAAGGAATCTGCTCCTCAGGTCGAGCCAGTTTTGATTCTCTTTCACTGACCTTTCATCTCCCGCTTGCCATCCTGAACCGTCGTATATTTGTCTTCTGCTACCCGATTTTACGTGCCAGGCATCATCGATGCCGGGTTTGAATGAGGCCCTGCAGCGCGCTCTGCGGGAGGATCAACCTTGTGGATACTAGAAGATGATAACTGACGCTTCGGTGTGAGTGTTGCGACAGCTCTTACGATGCACAGATGGGGAGATGGTTTGAAATGGCGAGCTGCTCCTTAGGTGCGGTTTTTTGAGGCACTTGGAGCAGCATTGTCAAGCGGTTTTTATGCGCGTGGTCTTATTAGGTTGGGGGCACAATGCTAGAACTAAATTCATTTTCGTCTCTCGAAATCTTGGATGAAGAGCCACATTCAAAATTTTTGTGCGCTTTCAAAAAATTGTGTAGGCAACCCTAATTTACGACTTTGCGATTGTTGCGGAAGTTGTTTACTATTTTAAGGGTTATCAGATCATCGAAAGGTGATGACTCTCCGATTGTTCCCAGGGAAAGTAAGTTGAGCACGAGGGCTCGCATTTCCTTCTACCTTGGTAGAGAATCGGGATACTCTTGTTTCAAAGGATCATTCGTGACGTAAATTCCAGCATCCTGTTATTGCGAAACTCACGCCTTCAGAATTGTCCTCGCTGGCATCAGCTTCACCAGCAATTACATTCCCAGATGAATAACTGCAGCTCTCATGTGGACATTAGCCGCAAGAGTTGCACCGATCATCTGCAGTGATCCTTGTTACAGCCAAAATCTCCCTGCCTTGTTATGACGCTCGCAGTAGCCTCGAATGAGTAACCGCGTTCTTTGGCAGAGATTTAATGGGAGTAGAGCTGGAAAAGGAATTGCGGAGCTGAACATGTGAAGCTCTAGACAAGAGGCGCAGAAGAATTGTGTGCTTACCACTTGGATAATGAGAAGATCGACGCAAACTGTGACGCTGACATTACTTCACAAAAGTCCGCTGCCCCGCAGATACGTGAGGAGATCGGCAGATACGCCAGTGTCTAGGTCACCCCTAGGTGTTGCTCATTGTGATGAACAAAATCAGCAATGGAAAGATAGTGAGAGCCCGTATGTGTGAAGTCTGCCATGGAATGCGGGCCAAGAAGAAGCCTAATGTCGTTGATTCCGCGCAGCCGGAAACAAGATTGGGGCCGTGGCGAAAACGACGAGGAAGCAAGCAGTGCATGCGACTGCGAGGCCGTGAAAATGAACCCTGCAATCTGGAGTTTATTACCTCAACACATCGTCGACAGCATCCACGCGAGGGTCCTCTACGTGGATTTCTTCCGACTCAGATGCGTATGCCGGCAATGGAACGCCCTCATCCACTTCCATACTTTCCTCGAAGAGAATCCCAGCGCGCCATTTCCCGACCCGCGGTTCCTAGTAATCACGGAACCATTCGTCCAGTACCTCGTATTCGATGCAAATGCAAGAGCTGGAGGTGGGTTCGCTTCCCCGGGTTTTTCAAAAGACGTGGAAAATCGGCTGGTACGATGACCTCCTGTACGCCATTCGCGAGGAAGATGGCCGATTAAAAGTGGGTATCTTCAACCCCAGAACCAAAATCTGGAAGGAGCTTCCCCACTGCCAAAACCTGACATGTATTGGCATTTGCAGGGGGTGGTGAAGAAACATCGCGAATCGCACGCTTACAAGATCATCCTTGTGACCAGCTTGTATACATCGATGCGGAGCGAGAACAGCACCACTCAAATCTACGACTCCATCACCAACCTGTGGGTCCTCTCGACAACCAAACTCCCAAAAGACCACAAAGGGCTCTTCAGTGACAACACTGTGTGCAGCAACGGCGCCTTGTACGCATACAACGAGCGGCCTGGCGGAAGTGCCTCCGACCCCAACCTCGATTCTTCTCTCGACGGCCTGTTCACCGTCAGCCTAATCACCGAGGCGTGGAGTTGGGTAGCGGGGCAGTTCTCGTTCGAGACGCCCTTTTTCCATCTCTTCGCGGTCAACCAGCGCCGGCCTAGCCTCCACCACGGCCTCTTCTCCTGGCAAGGCCACGTCTACGCCGCGGCGAGGAACATGCGCAACATCGGCAGGATCGACTTCTCGATCTGCGAGGTGGAAGAGCCTGGGCATCAGTGGAAGGAGGTGAACCAGATGCCGTGGGACCTCTTCAACTGGCTCTCCAACGAGCAAGACTATCCCAACTACGGGTCAGGGATGTTGCAAGTGCAGCACAGTAGCTTTCAGTGCCGGAACTTGGTGCTCATCTGCGGGTTTCTCGAATATGAAGGTCTTCCCTTCAAGTTCGTATTGTATGGTTTGCACACGCGTAAGTGGCACAAGCTGAATGTGGCACTCTTGTTAGGCCCCGCAGGCTGCGTGGACTACAGCTTGGACAGCTCCGCTTCCACGCAGACTACTCCCAGCTCAGACTGGGGAAACTCTAGCAGCATCGGCATCGGAGTCGAGCGAGGAAGCGGAGTTCCCTGAATTGGACGCCGTCACGAGTGCCGCGCTGGGTCATTGCACGCCCGCCCATTGAAGTGCTGCTGCTGTTACTGTTGCTGCTGTTGTTGCGTGGCTTTTTGTCCGCTGAGCTCACCTCGTGGTGTGTATTCACACAACTTCAGGTGCTGGTTGACTATCGCAGGCCATTGAATTAATTCCGCTGGTTTCACCTCTTCTTATTTATCTGTCTTTTTGTTATTTTTTTTGTAACTTAACTTTTGCCTTGTTTCATGTGTCATGATTGAATTGAGATTGAGGTTTCCCTTGAAGTGATGGAAGGGGTCATATGTGACTTACCTCATATGCACATGCACTAGGTGGATCAACCCATCTGATAATTGCATCTAGTTTTTTTATTGACTGATTGGTGGTCATGTTGATTTTTTCTACAAATTGATGTTTTGTAATTTTGACTTCATTTTTTTAATCAAAAATATTAACTTAAATTATTATAATTGCCTTTTAATATAGAATATAAATATTAATTATAAAGTCTTATAATTAATATTTATATTCTATATGACATTTATATTTCCAAACCAATTCTTGTTATTTAGACATGCTCATATCATTTAATAATATATATATATATATATATATATAATTTATTTTATACTAAATGTTTTAAAGTTTGATATTAATGAATCTACTATAATAGTAGTATTAGTACAATTTATATTATTGATATTACTATTTGTATAATTTTTTGTATTTCTTGTTTGTGCAAGAAAATAATTCTAATAGTTTTATGCTAATTGAGAAAGAAACATCTTATATGAGTAAGTTGTATAAATCAAGCATTTGTATAATATGCTTTCTAATGAAGCATGAGGACACAATCAACATATCCCATAGTTAGACCTGAACAAAGTCTGACACCATGGTGCAGGTTAGGGATCTGGAACTTCTATGATGAAAAAAGACTGTCATGGTGTTGGTAGATGATGGTGCGAATGTGGAAACTGATTTACTAGTACTGCTGCAGTTCATATCAAAACTGTTTTCAGAATCAGCCACTTCTGTTTTTTTGTAGTAGAATCTAGTCCCAGTTTCTAAAGGTAGCACAGATCTTGACCCTGAACCCACTTTTGTTGAACTTGTCATATCAGGAGTGGAAGCACACATCACCATTGGAATTACAGCAGCTCTTGCCAGTTTTGTGAATTCAACATCTTTGTAGGTCTAAGAAATGTAGCATACACAATGAGTAATATTACAGTTGTTTGTTTGTTTGTTTGTTTGTTTTTTTTTTTCAAACCATTCATGACAAGGTCAAAAGTTAGCTCCACAATCACAAATTGAAGGATCTGTGTCTTCATTCGACATGTACTGCTGCTGGAAAAGTGATTCCACCTGTTTATAGAGGAAGTTCATTTAGCAGTTATTGGGTTCTTTCTCAGCCCAATATAACAATCCAACCAAGGATCACAAAGTCTTCCGTAGGTAGGCATCAACAGTGTTGCTAACATGTACATTCATGCTAGCATTTGCAGGTGCCAGTACAAACTTTGTAGGATCAGATGTTTTTCCTTTCAATTGCTTGGTCAGTCATGATTCTGAGCCCATCCATGAATATATTCAGACCCACTACTAGCAGATTTTAGAAATTAGTGGAAACTTCCCTGTGGAAGCTTCTAAAGAACTTTGTAGGAGCTATGAAGCATTAAATAAGAAGTTGCTCTTCATACATCTCATCATCCAATTTGGTCAATCATCAATCACAAAGGGTGCAATTGTTGATGCATCACAGACACATTTTACCACAAAAATAGACTAAGAAATATCTTAATCTGGTTAGTAGAGGTGTTCAACTGAGGATGAGGATTAATAAGAAATTGATAAGCAAATTAATGAGCAAATTAATAAGCTCAATTCTGAGAATTGGATTCACCAAGTGAATTCTCCAGAACTCAGTAACTGAAGCTAGTCAAAGGATGATTCTACAGCTGAACAAATGGATATTGTGCTTATTTTCCAAGAAGAAAACTTCTAGAAGCTGTCAAATCCAGAGAACAACTCCTGGTTAGAGCTGTCAATAGAACCAACAAGCAGCAGTTTATGAATTCTGCTCAACAACAACAAAATGCCATTTGTGTACTGTGCTGTAGTGTCATTTCCTTCACTCAGCTACCTGAGAGACAGTTTATTTTGACATGTGGGTACTTCATGGAAGAGTCACAGCATAGTAAAATATACTGAAAAGTTGAAGGGGTACACCAACTCCCTTTGCACCAAAGCATGGAGCAAGGCCCATGCATGCTATAATTCAGCTTATCTTGGCTGAGTGCCCAGCTGAGCATGCTGAGGTGGAAGACACTTCCCTTGCCCAGATCACCATTTCAATGAGAGTGTGTAGGTTAATTGGTTGCATGTGGGAAAGCCTTGCCATGTCACCCAACTTGCTCTCTTTACTGCTCCCAATTTCTTGGGTCTGTGCAATTTGTTTACTTTTAAATGATATTTTATTCTATCAACTTTTCTTTTAGATAATACAATATTTTAGTTTGCACATAAGCTCCTAACTCACTCCTGAACTCTTTTTGGTTAGTTCTAAGTTGTCTATACTAAAACAATATTTTATTTTACTTGTTCATAGATGATGTTTTAGTCTATTTATTTTAGATAATATTATAATCTACCTACTTTAAGATAATAGATTTGTATTGTTTTTGTCTACTGGGATAGTTCTAATTCACCTATTTTAAAAAAATGTTTAAATACTACTTGTATTTAATTATTTTTTGATACTTCTGGTTCACATGTTTGGAATAATATTTTATTATGTTTTTTCTTTACACCATAATTATTTATTATTTATATCCACTAAAATAATTCTAGTCAATCTAATTTGCTATAGCATTTTGATTTTCCTACTTATAAATAATATTTTATTTTTATTTTTTTAACAATAGTTGTATGTTACCTCTATTTAATCAAATAATTATAAGTTTTCTATTTCAAAATTAAGTTGTACACACTAAAATTCAGATTAATATTTTTTAACTCAACTATTATTATTTAATTTTAAAATTATTTATTTAAAAAATTAAAATCTTAAATCTAAGATATTTACTAATGTTAAATATCTTCTTTAATAATTTTTAAGAGTTTTAAAACAACTTAATGTTTAAGAATGTTTCTTAGTAAAATCTTTGTATTATCATATAAATAAGAAAATGTATCATAAACATTATTTAAAATATAATTTTTTCTTTTGATATATAATTGATATATTTACAACAAATAAAATAACTTAATAACTATAATAGTTAATATTATACTAATTGAATCACATCAATAGAATACTTATACTAATTTATTTATATATATATATATATATATATATATATATATTTATTTATTTATTTATATAAAATTTATATATAATAAAATTTAAATAAAAAATTTTAAGAATATAAATTGTTTTATTTTGACTCAAAGAGCAAGTCTGAAATCCTTTCTAAGTTTTTTTAATAAATATTTTCTATTAAAAGGACTATAAGAAAGTTTTTAAAAAAAACTCTTATTAGAAAGTATTCTCTCGTAGATTTGTAATTAAGTTTTATTTTTTTTAAAAAATTAAAATTCTTCCATTAGCTTAGGTATCAAGATTGTAGAAGTTTTAAAATATATATATATATATATATATATATATATATATTATACTCTTTTAAATAATATATATAAAGACAAGATAAAAATTATTTTTAATATTTTAATTTCTTTTCTTGCAAACCTATCAACATCTTAATGTAGATTTTAAAAAATAATATAATTTTTTAATATAATTTAAATTAAAAGGATATAAGTTATATTATCTTATATTCTTAACCACTAAAAATTTATGATTCTTCTTCATTTTTAGAAATCTTTTATATTACTTTAATATCACAATCTTTTTTTTAAAAGTACAAAAATTACTTTAGGGCACAACTTTATTTCTAGAAGAATCTATTATCTCTCTAGAAAAGCAAATTATGGTGTAATTTTTATAATTAAGTCCTAACATGTTGATTCTAAAAACCAACAATATAATAGTGCTACTATAAAACCTTGACCAAACTTTCAAGGTCCACAATTTCAGATCATTTTATACAATTTATTTTCCATTTTAATTTTAATTTTAAGATGGCTCCTCTTTACATACGGTAATTCTTATTCTTTGAGGTAAAGTTATCACCATTACTCGACCCAAAACAGATGTAACCTAAGTTGTTTACACCCTTGCTTAAAACCTAGATTTGTTTAAAGAATTAATCAAAATATGTTGGATGGATATAACATTAAAAATCACTTTAGATTGCATGTATATAGATTGCTATCGAGTAATTATTGATATATATATATATATATATATATATGCTTTGTTAGATATACTACAATAAATAAATAAATAAAATCATAAACATTTAAAAAATGAATCAACACAAATCTTAATTATGAATTCAATGAAGCATATTTTGTATTCATTTTTAGCCTTCTTCCACAAAAATAACCTCCAATGTTTGAATATCAAATATATCCTTAATCTTCAACAATTTAAAAAAACAGTTAACCTCCAAACTATAGAAAGCCCACTCCAACACTTTATTTTTTAAAAAAGCATTTTTATAACATGAAATCTATAGACAACTGTAAAGTGCAACTTTTTGCAAGCATCAAAACTTTCTTATACTATTTTACTCACTGGTGCAGTTGCCATGGGATCAACCTTGGAACCTGGAATGCATTGGGTGAAGAACAACATGGTTGATGAAACTAAGAACTTACACCAATGCTGATGACTTGTCTCAGTAATCACTCCACCATTGAAGTGCAACATAAGGAGGTTGATTGGCACGGAAAGTAACACGGTTCGGAAGGAACCCATCAAATTTAGTGGAGAGATTTGTTTGAACTTGAGTAACAGGTGTCTCTTGCACAATCACTAGACTGGTTAGCAGTAACCAGATGGATCTACTGCCAACCCAGTTTTTAAAGCTCACATTCTGGAGCCCCATTTTATAGTTGATAAACTTTTTTGCAACGTCACAAGTTGCAACCTGAAACCTGGAAATAGCGTACTGGTTGCAACAGTACTTGCGGAGTTTCTGATGTTGCCCACCTTCGTTGGAATGGTGAGAAACAAATGAATTGGAACTGCCATGAAATGTTTGCAGGTTGGGGCTGTATAAAGTAGCCTGCAACCTCACTGCGTTCGATACTCCAACTATCCCATCTCCATCTCTTGGGGTCTCTCTGTTCTAGGCATGTAGCTTGCATCAACTTGGATGTGGTCTGCGTCAGCCTTTGAGGTGCATGTGTGGATCAGAGCATTTGTGTTGCGCTGCTGCAGTGAGGGTTAGAATAGCACAGTGTGGGTGATTTGGAATTGCCATCAGGGACAAAGAAAGTTGAATAAGATGGTGCTGACGACTGTGAAGACCGTGAAGCAGCAACAGGGTCAAGACACTGTCGATTCCATGTTTGCTTCTAGATATGTCCAGTGTGAGCTCCCAAAGTGAGTCTGTGGAACGAGTTTCCTCTCCTCGCCAACAAGCTTTTGAAAGACGTGTGCCCTTCGTCGTTGCCTGTTGTTATCTGCGGAGCTCCATTAAGGTCGATGTTTGGAAATGGACAAGTCATGGGAAGATTTTGACTTTTGCCTTCGATCCCAAGTTGTGCTCGGTAATATGAGTGCTGTTACTTAGATATCGTGCAGTAAGGATGATTACCAAGATTGTGGGGACATGAATCGTCAGAGGAGAGAGCTGAACCTTCAAGAGCATCATGGCTCAACTCTTACAGGCAACAGAGAAAATTTTGCTTTGCAAGAATAAGCTGCCGCTGAGCTTCAATTTGGTTAGAGAATGGTTACGTTTTGCATTCATGGGTAACGATATATGATCTTACTCATGACAGTGAGGAGGGAAGCCCGCTTGTTCCTGTATCCAATGTGTTTTAAGGCCTCTCTATTTAGACACTTGACATGTTATGGGTATTGACCCAATTTGCAACATTGTTTCTCTTGAAGGTTCACCATACCCGAGCAGGAAACACCCAAGGATGCGGCATACCAGATCATCAGCGACTAGCTCATGTTAGACGGCAACCCCCGTTTAAATTTGGCTTCGTTTGTGACGACATGGATGGAGCCCGAGTGCGACAAACTTATCATGAACTCTCACAATAAGAACTACATTGACATGGATGAATACCCCATCACAACTGAGCTTCAGGTTGGAACCTCTCAGTCTGTTGAGAAGTGCAATGTAGGCGTTTCGGCTGATGCTTATGGAACACCTCAGACCACTGTATATTGTGCATTTTACTAACAGAAAATTTTTGAAGTGGAAACTTCGTTAACTTGCTTTTCCCCCTATCTGTCTCCACCATTTGACCGTTTCTGCTGAAGGTCGTTCTCGAGCAATAGAAGTGTGGTTTTAACTGAAAGGGAAGTGATTGTTTTCAGGAACGATGTGTGAATATGATAGCTCGAATGTTCAATGCTCCAATTGAGGAGGGAGAACAAGCTATTGGAGCTGGTACAGTTGGCTCGTCAGAGGCCATCATGCTTGCCGGTCTTGCATTCAAGAAAAAATGGCAAAACGAGCGAAAAGCAGCTGGACTCCCATGGGATAAACCAAACATGGTCACCGGCGCTAATGTGCAGGTAAAATTGTTGTGTATTGATGTCTACTACATGATCAGTCCTTGCTGGAGGAAGACATTAACCTTCAATCGCAAGTTTGGTACTTCTAATAATCCAAGTCTTGGTTTGCGGTAGGTGTGTTGGGAAAAGTTCGCAAGATACTTCGAAGTGGAGCTCCGCGAGGTGAAGCTCAAGGAAGGCCACTACGTCATGGACCCGCACAAAGCAGTCGAGCTATCTGACGAGAACACGATTTGCGTGTGTGCAATCCTTGGATCTACCTATAACGGCGAGTTTGAAGATGTGCAGTTGTTAAATGACCTCTTAGAAACGAAAAACACTGAAATGGGGTAAACCCTGTAATCTCGTACGTCCAAAGCTTTTGATACCCCGCTATGTTTTGGTGAAAAAATTGCTCCGCAATATCTTGTGTTCGTGCTTTGTTCCTTGCTGCACATTCTGAGGATTGTCGCTGCCGATCAGGTGGCACATTCCCATTCACGTCGATGCCGCAAGTGGAGGCTTCGTCGCCCCGTTTCTCTACCCCGACATCGTGTGGGACTTCCGTCTACCACTCGTGAAGAGTATCAATGTAAGCGGACACAAGTACGGACTTGTATACGCCGGCATTGGATGGGTCGTGTGGAGGAACGGGGAGGATTTGCCCGAGGAGCTTGTGTTCCATGTCAACTACCTCGGCGCTGACCAGCCCACATTTACCTTGAACTTCTCGAAAGGAGCAAGTCAGGTCATAGCTCAATACTACCAGCTCATCCGGCTTGGATTTGCGGGATACAAGAAAATCATGACAAATTGCGCTATGAATGCCAAAGTTTTGACAGAGGCGATTAGGAACACTGGCCGGTTCAAGATACTGTCGAAAGAGGTCGGCGTCCCCTTGGTTGCCTTCTCCCTCACAGACAACACAAACCATGACGAGTACGAAATCTCCGACGGCCTTCGTCGCTACGGCTGGACAGTGCCCGCATACACCATGGCACCAGATGCGCAGCATGTCACGTTACTCCGCGTCGTGGTGCGGGAGGATTTCAGCCGCTCCTTGGCCGATCGTCTGGTGACGGATATCAAGCGCGTTTTGGAGCATTTGGATGCAAGTCCATCGAGGGTGGTGACGGAATCCGTGCAACGGCAGACTACGGAGGCAAAGGCTAGGGAGGTGGCGCCGATAGGTGTGCAGGAAGTGAAATGCAGTGCCGCGGTCACGGTGGTGGCGCACCGCAAGACGAAACACCATAGCCACACTCGACCTCACCCGAAGAAGCACGCTCTTCCCAAATCTAACGGAGTTTGCTAGACCCTGGAAACCCTAATCTTGATTTTATCGCCCAGGGATGTCCCCGTTCACACCTCCATCTCCACCATCACCTCTCCTTCGAACTTGGTCTTTTCTAGATTTTCCATTTTCTTACCACCTGTCAAGATTGCGGACCCAGTTGGATGGCATGCATGCCTTCGCCACCTTCATGCACGAATGTTTAGTTATTGGTTCAATGGGATGCCCTTATGCTTCTATAACAAATAAGTTCTTGTAAGGTTGCAATTCTCTACATTGTTATGAGCTACAATTAAATTGGTTACCGTACAGTATAATGTATTTATATTTATTTTATTATTTGGGGTTTTTTCTTGTATTGATATGTTTATAATAAGAATGTATTGTTTAGTCATAGAATTTTTAGATTTTTTTTAATGAATATTCTAAAACTATTAAGATATCTGCTTACAAATACATTGATTCGTTAAAATAATCTGTAATTAAAATAATATTAATTATAATAAAACATAAGTCCAATTAAAAAATTCCCAATATCATACTGAATTTTTTTAGTAATGGTCATTTAAAAATATAGATAAACTGAAAAAATATATATTCAAATGTATTCACAATAATTTATATATTTCTGAATGTACAACATTGATGCCTTGGTTTATAAATTGAAGGGAAGTGTTTTTGAAACTTTTACAATAAAAAAATTGTAATCACATCAATTTAAATTAAAATTGATATTTATTTTAAATGATTCCGAGTTTTTGATAAAAGCGTGTATTAAAATGTCAAAAAATTGCCAAATAAGATTATTGTTTTTTAAATGATCTATGCAAGAATTTATAAGTTTGTTATATTTTTACTAAAATCTGACAATAATTGGAAAAAAATTGAATTTTTTTAAATACATGTTTTAAAGCTTAAATAATAATAACAACAAAAGTAATATACCACTTTCACAACGATCTGTCTTATCTTGAATATTGTAATACACCTCAAGTATGAACATGTGATCCTACTTGACATCATCATGAAAAGTACATAAATAAATAAATCTATGGGCCATGATCAATATATAAATATAATTTTACATGGAAAACATAAATGGCATTCAAGTGTAAAAAATTGTACAATTCTAGATATTTTTCATGAAAAATAATCATTAAAATAATCCATTCTTATTACACCTAATCATTATTTTGATGAGCATCTATACAATTTAAAACTTCATTCAACTTATGGTTCTAAGTTTTAGCAATACTCTATGGAGGCTTCTACACCCAAACAAAAAAGTCCTATTTTAAAAATACATATTTCATTGATAAAAATAAATGAGTATACTGAGATTTTATACTTTAAGGAATTATACATGACATGGCTGAATTATATATTTGTATTTATGCTAAAAAAAGGTTTATTGTACATTACAAACAAACAAACACATAAACTTTAGTATTTTTACTTGTAATTAACTAATGCAACATAAAAACAGAATATAAGTCCATGTTATATTGGGACAATTAGTTGCATCTAGTTGTCCTGAAATGTTTTAGAATAACCAAATCTGTTATTTTTTAAATACAATGTTATGCAATATTTTATTTTCAATATGTGATTATAAATAGATTTACAATCCATGGAGGTATTTGTAATGTTTAACACAAGACACTATGATTTAGGTATATCTATATATATATATATGTATTTGTGCATAAGAAAGAGTTTTAAATACTTCTAAAAATGGAGATATTATAATTATTATATTCAAAATTAAATAACCTATCATAAAAAATAAATTCCCATTGCAATTGACTAATAAATGGTAGATTGGTATTTTTCCTCATACTTTTTACTGATTGTAAATATTAATAAAAATCAAATTTCTTTCGATTTTTTTTTTCAATATTACAACTCTCAACATTCTTCATTGCAAATCTAAAAGATGAATCTATGGTAAAAATTCTTGTAATCAATATATCAAGCCATGTTTTGTGCAACTGTTAATATGGAGCACTTCTACATTGTCGTGGCGAAAGTCCGCTTCAGGTAGACGCAAGGTCCCTCTTTACAATCAAGTTGGATCCAATATGCACAAACTTTTTTAAACTTTTCTTTTATAGTCACAAAACCATGTGTATAATAAATCAACAAACTAGAAGCTTGGAAATTTATAAATCGAAATCCAGCCGTTTATATAAGTTCAAATTTTGGAAGCATATAGTTCACTTTTTTAGTCATCTTCACAAAAATTCTCAACCGTGAATTCATTACCGATCACTAGATATCATCAAAATATTAGCAAGTAATTATATAAGTAAAACCAAACCAGAAACTTGAAAATTCATAATTTAAGATCCAACTATTCAAATAAGCTCAAAATTTGGGAAAACATATCTCATACTTTTGATCTTTGTCACATAAATTTTGAGCCGTGAATTCATTGTCGATCATTAGATATCACCAAATCCTTGGCAGATACTTTTAAAAGTCAAATCTCAATCTGAAACTTGAAAATTCATAACTTAAGATCCAATCATTCAAATAAGCTCAAATTTTGGGAAAAAATATTTCATACCTTTGAATAATGTCACATAATTTTTGAGCTATGAAATCATTGCCGATCGTTAGATAACACCAAATCTTTGGCAGATACTTTTAGAAGTCAAATCTCAACTCAAAACTTGAAAATTCATAATTGAAGATCCAGCCATTCAAATAAGCTCAAAATTTGGGAAAACATATTTTATACCTTTGGCTATTGTCACATAATTTTTGAACCATGAAATCATTGCCAATCAATAGATAACACCAAATCCTTGGCAGATATCTTTAAAAGTCAAATCTCAATCCGAAACTTAAAAATTCATAATTGAAGATCCAGCCGTTCAAATAAGCTCAAAATTTGGAAAAACATAACTCATACCTTTAATCCTCATCACATAAATTTTGAGCTATGAATTCATTGCCGATCGTTAGATATCACCAAATCCTTGGCAGATACTTTTAAAAGTCAAAACCCTAGACACCCAAGAACAAATTTGCCATTACTCCCTAATCAAAGTCTCAATTGATATGAGATTTTAGACATAGACTATTTATAGTATAAATAATATGTACACAAAAAATGAGCTTCAAATTCTTCTTGAAACTCAAGTTCTAGCTTAAAGCAAATCCTTCTATTTATCTAACTTCTTCAAAACCCCAGTTTAGTTTGCTGGGTTTAACTAGCCATATCTCACTCATTCTAAACTCATTTCTATCAATTCTTGGACGTAAAATGTGTAGCTTGAAGTCTAGTTTCTAACCCAACTTTTGGATTTCTTGCTAATATCTTAAAACTTCTAATATACCCTGAAAAGTGACAATAGGTGTCATATTAGTAGTCTAAGTTCAAACAAGCATATCTCTCTCATCTAAGCTCCGAATCCTGCGTTTCTACCACCTAAACTCATGCCAAGAAGACGCTCTCTCTGAATACCTCTCTGCATTTGCCAAAAAACCCCGTCTTCTTCTCCTCCAAGCTCGTCAAAGAAGTCGCAGCCAAGGTCTTCAAAGTCCAAGTCAACAATTAATAGTTTAAAGTTATAAAAACCCCAAATCTAATCCTCCAAGTCAGCACTATTAATGGTAGCCGACTATTGACATCCAAATCTACTATTTATCCTTGGTAAAATCCTAAATTCAACCTCAAAGTCAAAACTCCTTATATCTACAAATATAACCCTGAATCTACTAAAATCTAAGATTGGAAAAAAGATAAAAGAAATAAAAGAAAGTTTCAAGGCTAAATCAAAGTTAAAGTTAAGATTAAAGATAAGATAAAATTTTAACCAAAGAAAAAGAAAGAAAGTGAGAAATTTTTCCTAAACTATATAAAAACTTAGATTGGTAAGAAGAAAGAAAGAACTTAATAAAATTTTGAAGAAAAGATAGTTAAGTTAGGTTTCTATATATGGATATATTTACTTCACGACATCCACCCCCTCCAGACCTGCACATCCTCCGGCATGTGCCACCATTCACCCTTCATCCTATTCATCTTCATCTTGAATTTCTTTATCTTCTTGGTTCCATTGTTCGTCAGACACATACATTTCAAAGTCTTCAGGTAGACAATTATTATTTCTTCTTCGGAAAGCTTTCACTCGTTTCCCTGCTATCGGAATTCGGATAGATGTTCCATCTAATTCTCGAAGTGAGTAAGTTCCATTGTCATGAGCAATTACAACAATATATGGTCCAAACCATCTCCGAGAAAATTTTCTTTGCGTACTATGTTGGTGGTCCAAAGTATTGTCATAAACCACTACCCAATCACCTTCCAAGATTGGTTTCAAACGCAATCGATGAGTTTGATCAAATCGTGTTTTGTTTTCCAATCTTGCTGCTTTCAACCTATCTAGTGCCAATTGGTGGTCTTCTGATAGTCTCTCAATTTGTTGGATCCGGAGTTCCAAAAGTCTTTCACGAGATATGCCATCTTCCCAAGATAAAAATAACCACGTAGGCATAGATTCTTCTGCTGGCATAATGGGCTTTTGACCCAACATTAATTCAACTGGCATATATCCCGTTACCGTACTATGGGTGGTTCTATCGGCCCATAAAGCAAATGGTAGTAGCCTTGGCCATTCCTTTGAATTGCCTTTACAAGCTTTAACTAATGCATGTATGATTGGTGGGTGGCCTCTTTCACTCTTTCCATTTGCTTCTGGATTATATGCAGTGGTTAATTTTAGCTTCACTCCATATCTTTCAAAAAAACTTCTAGCTTCAGCAGCATCTAATTCCCCTCTGTCAGCCCTCATTCCTCCAATACATCCATAGCGACTAAAAATATCCTCAAGGATAAATCGACATATTCCAGCTGTTTGTTTGGTTCTTAAAGCTCTGCCTTCAACATAGTTTGATAACTCCTCTCGTGCCAGAACTAAATATTTCATATTCCATAATCCAACTGGCATAACTACCAAATCAATTACCCATTGGAAGTGAATGGAAAGAGGGTAAGTTGGGTGAAGTTCATCACGATATCTGATTTTGGATTGAAGTTGGCATTCAAGGCACGATCCCACAAAATTCTCTACATCTTTATAAAGACCCTTCCACCAATACCGCTCCTTAATCTTTGTATATGTAGCCCAAACTCCTCGATGCCCAGCCCAATGTGAATCATGAAATTCCTTTAAAACTTGAGCTTTGGTGCATGCATTTCCAACTACCCGCAATGGCATTCCATCCTTTCTTTTTGGTTTTTTCCAAAGAAGCCCATCCCGTAGAAAATATCCATATGAATATTGCCTGATTTCTTTAAAAAACTTATTTGACCAATCTTGCAATTTTCTAAGGGTGCTCAAATAAATGCCAATGTCTTTCAATCTTCCTTCATATGATTCTGCCTCAAAAGGTAGAACTTCTTCCATTCTCTCATTATTTGTTGAAAATACATAATCCAAATCTTTATTACAGCTATCTTCATTCTCTTCTTCAGCAATCATTTCTTCTTTATCCATATATCTAGCCCTTGATAGCATATCCGCTACTGTATTTTCTTTGCCTTTAATGTGAATCAAAATTGGATTTAGAGATTTAATGTAGGCTATCCATCTTAGCATGGCAATATCAGGAGTTGAGCAGTTAGATATCATACCGAGCAAAGGTAAACAATCAGTCTCTAATAGCACATTTGCTCCAATTAAATAATTTCTTTCTACTTTCAATGCTGTAATTGCACCCCACAACTCTCTTTTCACTTGTGGATATGCCCTCTGGCGCTCTGTCAAGATTCTTGCTCCATATCTAATAGCAAATCGATTCCTGCTGACATCTTCTTGTCCAACAACCCAACCTATGGCAATAGGGCTAGTATCCACTGTTACTATCACAGGCTTATCATTCTCATAATTCACTTGTCTTAGAGCCGGTGGAGATCTTAAAATCTTTTTTAAATCTTCCATAGCTTTATCTTGTTCCATGCCCCAAGTAAACTTATTTCTTTTTCTTAAAAGTTTGTATAAAGGCTCCGCTACATGAGCAAAATGAGGTATCCAAATTTGATAGAAAACACATGCTCCAAGAAATCTTCTCACCTCAGTGATATTATTGCAGGCTTTCATTTGTGAAATAACATCTACCTTATCTGGATTTGGCTTTCTTCCATAGCTTCCACACAAATGGCCTACAACTACAATTTCTTCAACTCCAAATTTGGATTTATCAATGGATAGAGTTAAGTTCACCTCCTCCAATCTTTTCAAAATCCTCTCTACATCCTTAATATGTTGTTTTACAAATATTCTGCAGCCATCCGCTTCCACAGTCACATCTTTTATTTCTTCTCTGCAACCTTTGATTGGAATATCGTCCACAAATGGTATAGTCTTTTCTGGTACAAAATCTTTTAGAATTCGATTCATTGCATTCTGCATATGTGCCACTGAGTTGGTGGCACCTTGAGGTAATGTACACATTCGAACCAAACCTAAAGGAGTCTTCATTGTGGTTAAATCCCTGCTCTCTGTTGCCAATTGAAACTGATCATAGCCTGAATACAAATCTCCAATTGAATAAATGGCATGGCCTGCAAAAGCCTCAGCCACCTCATCCACAATTGGACTGGAACCTTTATTTCTAATAGTAACTCGGTTAGCGGGTTGCATATCTTGAATAAACCTTAATGCTCATGTTTTCTTTGGCACCGTGAACCAACGATTGGAATATGGTCCCATAGAAGGTTCAAGGATTCCCATTTCTATTTTTTCCTTGAGCAACTCAATTAATTTTGAGAGTTGAGCTCTTGGAACTGGAATAGGTTTTAAGTCCCATGGTATATGTGGAACTATAAAGATCACCATTGGTACCACTATGTTTGGATGGACACATCCTATTTCATTAGATTTTGATGCAAATGACTTTCCGTGTTTAGAAAGCATATTCAAAAAAAGGTTTCTTTCAAGATCAGTCAAGAACTCACCCCCTCCAATCTTCAACTTCTTGAGTGTTTCTTCCGTAAACCGATGTCCAATCTCCTCTAGATTCCTTAGCCTTGGTTCCATTTCAGCTTGTTTTACATGATCTTTGGAATCTTCAGGCAATTGTATTGCCACAGGCTTAATTTTCTTTGCCACTGATTTATACTTTGTATTCACTTGTGCTTCAATTCCAAATATGCAATTGTTAGCTTCTTTAGTAGGATTTTTAACAAATTTTTTTATTTCTTCATAAAGAGCTTGATCATGAATTTCCACCACAATATCATTATTGTTTTTTATATCCATTCCTTCATTTAAACCTTTCAACTGTTGCAGAATATTTCCTACAAATCCTGTTTCTTCCACCATCCCTGAAATAGCTTCATCTTCCAAAAGCACTCCTTTCATCTTTAGATTTTTTTCAATTTTTCTTAATTTAGCTCTATATTTAGAGTCTAATATATCAATACCTTGAAAACTTGAAATACCACATTTAGTCAAATCCAAAATTCCACAGTCATTCTTCTGTACATTGGAGAATGTAGTAGTAAATAAAATACTTGCACCCGTAGATCCCCATGCTCCACGTGTGCTCCTTAGAAATCCTGGAAAGTCTCTTCAGTGTCTAGAGGTACTTCTCGCAGTTGATCTCGATGTCTTTCATGCTCTGGCTTTACTGTGAGAAATTGCACTGAATTTCTTCCATCACAACTCCGAATTCTAGCATAATGTGATCCATCGTCTAATACCTTAGTTTCCATTCTTGAAGCTGTAATATATGGTTGCCCAAGTATAATTGGATACGTACTTCGGACTTGCACAAAGAAATTCTGATCCACCTCCACATTTCCAATTTTTGTTTTAACTGCTGGGCATGCACCATAAAGACCCCCTCTTTCGTTGTTTGCCGCTCTCAATACCCATCCATGTTTGGTATCTATAGGCCATTTTCCTTTTTCATAAACGACCTTTGATATTATATTAATTTCAGATCCATGATCCACAAGAGCATGTATTGCTTCTTCTAAATTTCCAAGTTTAACTTGGGTTTCTGTTGTAGCCCTTGCCCAATATGGATGAGCATACATTGTTCTTTTTTTACTCACACTTTCCTCATCTGCAGCCGATAAACATGCGTGCACTCTTGCCTCATCTTTCTCTCTTACTTTTATTTCTTTTGTTGCAAGATTAATTTGTTCTTCAATCTTACAATCATCTTCAACTCCTGATTTCTTAATTCCTTCATTTTTGATAGCAATCTTTTCTAGTAATGTTTGAATTTTAGGAAAAAATATACTTAGTACCTCCATTTCTAAATCCTCATCCAAATCATCATCCAGGCTTTGCTCTTGGATATCATAAGTATCATTTGTAAGTTCTTCATTGCAACCTTCTTTGGACCCAGAATCACATATTGTGGAGAATACATGAGCAATCTCATCACCTTCTTCTTCAGTTATGCAAGTATCAATTGCACTAGCCATGACTGTTTCGGTTGTCATTTGACGTTTTCTTTTTATTACGTCAATTATGAGTTCATGAAAATCTTTCTTTGCTATTCCCAAGGCTTCTCTCAATGTGAATTCAATCTTAGCATCAAGAATTCTCTCTTCCAAAATTCCTTTCATATCTATTGATGTTTCTATATCAGAACAAAGTTTATAAGTAGGGCCTTTAACCTTACCTCGTCCGCTTCTTCTTTTTCCTTTCCCTTGCTTGCTCCATTCTCTCCTCCCATTTGTCCTTAGGCAACAATGTATCTTTCGGGTTTGAAGTTGAAGGTGTAGACCCTGATGGATGGTTGGTACCTTGAACAAAATCCTCTTTTTTTTTTCTCACCTTCATTACTTTTGCGAGTTTGCCTTTTATTTATAAGCTCTCCTTCTTTTTCTTCTTCTGCATTTCTTCCTCTCTTCACCTCTACCCAAACATCTTGGTTGCCATCCTTCTCTTTATTTCTATCCAGAAAAGCTTTGATGCTTGTAGTGTCAACAGGATCATCCCATCCAGTTCTTTGTCTGATAGCTTGGGCCCCTCGTATCATAGCCTCACGTGTTGCATGAAATGAAATTTCAATATTATTTTGCCATGCAACAATTTGATAAGAATTGACATTGCTTGAATCTTGGGATTTAGCTCTTTTTATCCAATCCTCCATCACCTTCTTCATTCCTCCTTTACCAAAATTAGTATCCAATGGAGAATCTGTAGCTGCTTCCCTAATTCTTCCTTCTTTGAAAATGATTTTTCCATCCTTTAAAGCTCCGGCATACTCTGTGCAATTATTCCGGCTATGATTAGTGTCATCACACCAAATGCACCTCATTATATAATTTTTTTTTCCTTCTGGTGGCTGTGAAGAACCACTGCTTTGACCCTTCTTCAACTCACTCATTTCCACCCTTAATTCCTTTATACCTTTGATTAATTCCTCAAGAGTACCTTCATCTATTGTTTTGCTCTTTCCAACAACTGTAGATGGAGTGGATTGCACCGATGGTGTATTTTGAATTGAAGAAGTGATTGGCTCTTTGAGATGCCTATTGGAATGGCTTCTGCATATGCCCCCATTCCCCTAGATCTCACCCTTTGTTGTTTGGCTAGTAAAATGATGGATTCTTCCACTCTTCTCCAATCTGTGGTGAAGCCACCTTTTGTATCCTTGTCTCCCAAAAGTATAAGCAATCTATCTTCTAAAGCTTCATCAACTGCTTGTAAAAACAGCTCAACCTTTCCACCATCCAAGAACATCCGATCTGACATAGAAAGTTGGCCATATTTCTTTTCAAATGCTTTGCGTAATTCATTTGGTCCCATCATCTTTCTTGGGCATTGTTCCACCCAATCTAAGAAAAACTGCTTAGTCATCCTATCAGTGTCTTCATCAAAGAACTCATTTCTCATCCGTTGTCGCTTGGCGTGAACATCTATCTAGGAATACACCGGGTACCTAGCTGTAGAGAATTTTACTTAATATTTATTGGCTAAACTTTAATGAGTTATTTGTCCTTAATAAGAAGGACAAATACACACGATAATATAAGAAAAAGGTTTTGTATGATTAAAACCTCTTATTTTTAAGTAGGTTTGTACATAAGTTTTCTCTATGATATGTAGAAAATCCTTAAAAACCTTTTAAAGACTCATCTATATACCAAAATCATATCATGGCTCTATACATCCACCTTTTACACCTCCATAAAGTCTTGGCTCCCAAAAACACCTTTAGTATGCACAAAAGTCCAAATTTGCAACAAAACCCTTAAAAATATATTTTCCCGCAAAGGATGTTTTTCTTTCCAAACTTTAGAAAATCATATCTTCTGATCCAGCCGTTCAGTCTTCTTCAAACTTTCAGGAAAGGTAGAATTCACCTTTAAGCTTTACCAGAAAAAAATTCAACCGCAAATATACTTCCGATCGTTCGATATCTCAAAACCCCTAGCAGGTGCTTAAAACCCTAGCTCAGAGACACCCGAGCACTATTTTCTCTATATCTCACAAACCCAAAACCCTAATGCCACAAAAATTTTGCACATAGTCTTGTGACATAAACATATATACTCCTGAAAATTTTGAGCCAAAAATCTATCAAATTGACTAAGATATAGCTCAAAATGTAACCACTAGTTAAGCAGAGTCACTTACTGCCTTTAGCTTACAAGCACTGACTTCAACTCGCAATATCTCCTTGATCCTAGCTTGGATTTTATCGAGATATACGTGAAAAGTGTAGCCGAGAAAGTGCGCTTTCCAACCTCAGTCGCCGATCTTTGATTGCTCTCTGTATGCGCGAGATATATCCAAAAGAGTGACAGTATGTCCAAAATCGACACCCTAACTTTGAGCGCCTATAACTCCTTCATTAAAAGTCCAAATCATGCAAGATTTGCACCTAAACCATACCCAAAAACCTAAACCTGATGACCCTAGCCTCTGATGTTCGACTCCCCCCGAAAAACAAACCCTAACTCCTAATAAACCCTCGGGCAGCCTCCTTGAAGCCCATTGGGCATGATTTTTGGCCAATTAGAATAGAGATTTCTATCATCCACCTCTATTCATCCACATGGATGGCCAAACTACCCTTTTTACACTAAAACCCTTTTCTAACCCTTCTTCTTATAAGATTTACATACTTGGTGCTTTAAGCACCAAATAAAAGAAGTAAATAAGATCTTAAGGATCACCAATGTCTAACATAGGTGACTTAAGATATATACAAGTTATTATCCATATAAAATTAACTTCAAAAGTCACTACTAAAAAGAAAATAAGGTTGTATAAACCTTAATAATAATCCTTTTAATAGATCCTTTCTAAACTAGCAACCTAATCACATCCTATAACCAATAAAATCCACTAATATGACTTTCATTTAGTTAAGTAGTAAATTGTACATCAAATATACATGTACAATTTTTTTACATAGTAGCCGAACCACAACACGACACCGTTCTTCAAACCTCACCCATGTGATTGCATTAGCAGTTGTTCTTATATGACGCACTCGATCTCGAATCTCTGGTACCACAGCCAAATCAAAAGTCTCTAACATTCTAGCTTGTGGAACTTGATGGATCTCCATTTCACAAACATAGGCTTTAAGAAATTTAGTGACATCTTTGCCATCAAACCAGCCTACCTTGTCAATGACTCCTCGAAGTGCCTTTGTAGCTCCATGTCCATCCGAATTAGATCGTTGTTGTTCCACCAACATGGTGACCGCCCTCAGAAGATCCATGGCTCCAACCGTTCCTTGTCCTTCTCGTAAATTTGTCCCTGAATTCGTATCTTCCATGATTCTTAACCCAACTGATTGCCCCTAAAGCAGCTCTCAGTGGAAGCACCAATATGTCGTGGCGAAAGTCCGCTTCAGGTAGACGCAAGGTCCCTCTTTACAATCAAGTTGGATCCAATATGCACAAACTTTTTTAAACTTTTCTTTTATAGTCACAAAACCATGTGTATAATAAATCAACAAACTAGAAGCTTGGAAATTTATAAATCGAAATCCAGCCGTTTATATAAGTTCAAATTTTGGAAGCATAGAGTTCACTTCTTTAGTCATCTTCACAAAAATTCTCAACCGTGAATTCATTACCGATCACTAGATATCATCAAAATATTAGCAAGTAATTATATAAGTAAAACCAAACCAGAAACTTGAAAATTCGTAATTTGAGATCTAACTATTCAAATAAGCTCAAAATTTGGGAAAACATATCTCATACTTTTGATCTTTGTCACATAAATTTTGAGCCGTGAATTCATTGTCGATCATTAGATATCACCAAATCCTTGGCAGATACTTTTAAAAGTCAAATCTCAATCTGAAACTTGAAAATTCATAACTTAAGATCCAATCATTCAAATAAGCTCAAATTTTGGGAAAAAATATTTCATACCTTTGAATAATGTCACATAATTTTTGAGCTATGAAATCATTGCCGATCGTTAGATAACACCAAATCTTTGGCAGATACTTTTAGAAGTCAAATCTCAACTCAAAACTTGAAAATTCATAATTGAAGATCCAGCCATTCAAATAAGCTCAAAATTTGGGAAAACATATTTTATACCTTTGGCTATTGTCACATAATTTTTGAACCATGAAATCATTGCCAATCAATAGATAACACCAAATCCTTGGCAGATATCTTTAAAAGTCAAATCTCAATCCGAAACTTAAAAATTCATAATTGAAGATCCAGCCGTTCAAATAAGCTCAAAATTTGGAAAAACATAACTCATACCTTTAATCCTCATCACATAAATTTTGAGCTATGAATTCATTGCCGATCGTTAGATATCACCAAATCCTTGGCAGATACTTTTAAAAGTCAAAACCCTAGACACCCAAGAACAAATTTGCCATTACTCCCTAATCAAAGTCTCAATTGATATGAGATTTTAGACATAGACTATTTATAGTATAAATAATATGTACACAAAAAATGAGCTTCAAATTCTTCTTGAAACTCAAGTTCTAGCTTAAAGCAAATCCTTCTATTTATCTAACTTCTTCAAAACCCCAGTTTAGTTTGCTGGGTTTAACTAGCCATATCTCACTCATTCTAAACTCATTTCTATCAATTCTTGGACGTAAAATGTGTAGCTTGAAGTCTAGTTTCTAACCCAACTTTTGGATTTCTTGCTAATATCTTAAAACTTCTAATATACCCTGAAAAGTGACAATAGGTGTCATATTAGTAGTCTAAGTTCAAACAAGCATATCTCTCTCATCTAAGCTCCGAATCCTGCGTTTCTACCACCTAAACTCATGCCAAGAAGACGCTCTCTTTGAATACCTCTCTGCATTTGCCAAAAAACCCCGTCTTCTTCTCCTCCAAGCTCGTCAAAGAAGTCGCAGCCAAGGTCTTCAAAGTCCAAGTCAACAATTAATAGTTTAAAGTTATAAAAACCCCAAATCTAATCCTCCAAGTCAGCACTATTAATGGTAGCCGACTATTGACATCCAAATCTACTATTTATCCTTGGTAAAATCCTAAATTCAACCTCAAAGTCAAAACTCCTTATATCTACAAATATAACCCTGAATCTACTAAAATCTAAGATTGGAAAAAAGATAAAAGAAATAAAAGAAAGTTTCAAGGCTAAATCAAAGTTAAAGTTAAGATTAAAGATAAGATAAAATTTTAACCAAAGAAAAAGAAAGAAAGTGAGAAATTTTTCCTAAACTATATAAAAACTTAGATTGGTAAGAAGAAAGAAAGAACTTAATAAAATTTTGAAGAAAAGATAGTTAAATTAGATTTCTATATATGGATATATTTACTTCACGACAACGTATATCTTCAAAAGATACATCTATTGAATGAGTACATCTACAAACAATTTGGCTCTTACAATACATATAACAGGACAAATAGTATTATGTTAAAGGAGTTTGATGCATAACCAAAAATGTACTAGAAAAAATATTCATTTATTTATTGTTGAATACATATGTTAATAAATATATACATTTGTATCTTCCACGGCCTTGAGGTTGACTAAGATTACAATGTTTGACTAACACTCACAATTAGTCAAATAAACAGTAATAAATAACTGATTTTTTGTGAAAATAAAATGCTAATGCATGCTTTACATACATTGGTACCAAAATTTGATTCAAAATGTAGATAAAAAGAAAAAAAGGAAAAAAAGAACATATATGCTTAAAGAATCAAATGGTAATGTTAACAAAAACAATAATACTAACAATATGTTATCCAAATTTGAGAATATAATTCTTGATTCTTTACAAGGAGTCTGACTACATTCACTCATTTTGTTGATGATCATATCCACACTTACACCTACCATTTTCTTATTGCAAAATTCAAAAGTAAAGGTAATTTAAATAGTTAAGAAGTAGCATATTCAACAATAGCAATGATGGCATTCTAATTTACTTAATTTTTTTCTAAACTTAAAGATTTCCGATGAATGGTGCATTCCCTACAAAAAAAGAAGAAGAAAGAAATAAGAGAAAAGTTAAGAGCAATCTATGATGTCAATCATGAGGCAACAAACCCCAAAAGGGGAGAGAGAGAGATAAAGAGAGAAAGGAGAGCATTAGGGTTTAGGGAGGGATCAGAGCGCATGGCCATGGGCTTGCAGCGAGGCACATGGGCCACACACTAAATACGCGAGGGTGGGAGGGAGGGGCCATGCCATGCCATGCCATGCCATGCCATTCCTGTGAGGATTTGAACGTCCTCCGAAACTTTGCTGGAGGGCACGTCAATCGGGACCTGGCTCAGGCTTCCCCCGCCCTCCCCGCCCGCCCGCCCGCCCTGGCTCCCGCCCTCACTGTCTGGCTCCTGCGCTCCCTCCTGGGCTCCTTCGCTCCTTCGCTTGCTCCCTCCCTTTCTCCCCGTGTCAATGCTACTGCAAGTCTCCGAGTCTGCAAGTGCCGACGACGTACTGTAGGGTTTGGCGCTCCAAGGTCCGGGTCTTCCTTCTCCCCCCTGCTGTCTCGCCCCTTCGATAGCTCGATCTATGCACCGGCTCCTCGCAGAAATCACCATGTCCCTCGTCAGGTGCGCGTAGTTTTCATGTCTCGGTTGCGGTTCGTGTCATTTTCTTCTTTCTTTCTGCCGTGGTTGGAGACTTGATTGGCAATTGGATTTTCTTTGTTAGTATTATTTATTTTCATTATTATTACTACTTTTTACGTCGAATTCCGATAGTTTTAATTTTTGCAATCACTCTGGGAAGCAGCAAGGACAGATGGATAGGTACGCAGGTTTATCTTCGTCTGCCACTTACACGACAACTTGTGCGCGAAGGGCATGGTCGTCGTGGTAGAGTGGACGTAGTAGGGACGTCAACTACATTTAGTTTCGATGGTTTTGTTTTGTTTTTTTCTTTTTCTTTTTCTTTTTGTTTTGTTTTTGCTTTGTTTTGCTTCTTCTTCTTATTCTTCTCCTTCTCTTAGGTGTAAAGCTTGTGTATCGATGTCGTTGGATTTTCCCGTTCCTCAATACGCTTGACGTGCAACTGTCTCCTGTTTATCCATTTTCCACGTACATGTTTTGAAGCTTTCAATCCAGTTTTAATCTAGGAGTATAATTGATGTTTAATTTGGTTTGTGAGCGTGAACATGGTGAGGAATTGGCACCGGATTCTTAGGTCTCACGTTTTCTTTCTCCTTTCAATTATCGGTCACTGATATCCTTAAATTTAAACTATATTTCACTCTGGTTCAACAGATAGGTTGTAGGGTTTTTCAATACTTCAGTTCGAACGCTGCTGAATCGTGTTAGTGCTTGATCGGTGGTTGACTCAAATAGTGCCAGTTAGATTCGTTTGCTGCCCCATCTTGTAAACCATCGCAACCTAATTCAGAAGTTACTCGAATCCCTGGTCACTAGTGAAATAATGACCATCTCGTTTTTGTTTTGCAGGTGATGATTGTAGTAGCCGATGTGGATGGTGTGTGCCGATCAAGAGTCGCTTTGTGTTGCTGCTTTTGGTAAGCCTATCTTGTTGTTCAGAGGATAGTAATGAAAACAGAGTAGACGTCGGATAGGTGGAGGGAATGTAGTTGGAAGTTAGTCAGTATGCATCGGGTCGGCAGCACTGGAAACACTGCCAATTCCACTCGTCCTCGCAAAGAGCGGCGTATTACTTATGTTCTTCGGGACTCCAATGACTCCAAGGTACTCGTTCTTTGATGAGGTTCATGCCAGATTTCTGCAAACTTGTACCCGAGGTTGATTGTGTGTTCAAATTTTGTTTTGAAGTTAGACCTAGTCTTATGCTATTGTGTCTTAGCTGTTTCGGTTGTTGCGGAATGCTGAGCGTTTACAATGAATGCTGACATGGTGGTTTAGTATCCTGCTACGTTTCTTGGAAATACCTACCAGTCATTCCTTTGAGATTCTTTCTGCCAGTAGACAACTTAAATGTTACTTCATTTTGTATCCTTATTTTGATCAACGTTTTTTGGGCTGGCAGCATTGTTCAGGAATTAATTCTATAACTGGTCCTAACGGTCTGAAAGGCGACAATGGTGGCGAATACTTGTTTAGTGCCAGTCGTGATGGAACCTTGAAGAGGTGGGAACTTGGAGGGAATGAAGCCGTATGTGGCGCTACGTTTGAATCTCACGTTGACTGGGTATTCATTCATACCAGTGCACTTCTTGAAATTAGAAGTTTCCTTAGGAAAAACGGTTAAGCCGATGGATCTACATACATCATATGAAGTCGAAACTGGTGTAGATAGTGAAAGGTAGTGGACAGCTCTGAAGTGAAACGTTACCATTTCTCACTCGAAATGGGGTGTGAATTGAAAGTGAATTTGCAAATTGGAAACGCTTATGTGTGTGCTAACTGTTGGAAATTTTCTATCAGGGTTAGTGCATCATACTTTCCGACTCTTAATGCTAGGTTGCCTTTGCTACTTTTTATGTTAAAATATGTGCAGAGAATAAGTTTTTTGATGTTTTTCTGCAGGTCAATGATGTGGTTGTTACTGGTGATGATACTCTTGTGTCCTGCTCCTCGGACACCACGCTGAAGGTTTTACTTTCTTGGTTTTATAAGATTATTCTTGCTGTTGTAGTCTTCTTGCATTCTTTTAACACAGTCTTTAGAATCAGTCCGATCAGATTTATGTGTTCAGGTTGGAAATTAGTCCACGCAAAAGTGAGGATATGGTGAAATTCACCAATTTTCTGTGGGTGTGTCCGAAGGGCTACCTGTTGACTCTTGGGGCTATGCTTGAAAATAGACGTGGAAGCCGTTTTCGGATGGCGAGTGCACTCGGACCTTTCGGCAGCATTCTGATTATGTCACTTCACTTGCTGCTGCCCGTCATGTAAGTCCGTGTAAAGATCTCACATGTAATTTTTAGTCAAGGACGGCTTTGCCCATGTGCTTTCTCCTTTTTATCTTTTTTCTTTTTTCTTTTCTTTCGTGTAGTGAAATTTAGGCTTTTAGGTATTCATCAGACTTGTTTTGCATTGAGTCTACTCTTACTGTCAGTTGCGTATGTGCAGAACAATGTAGTGGCTTCTGGTGGATTGGGTCGAGAGGTTTTCATATGGGATTTAGAAGCGGCCATGGTGCCAGTTGCTAGAGCACATAATGATGCCAACGAGGATGGAACTTATGAAGGTGGATATGCCTGACATAATGTTTCGCTCGAATACAATTATGTATGAGGTGCTTGCGTGTGAATGCTCTTTGATTCAAGTGGTTCTTTTAGTCTAGCGTGTTTCTAAAGTCATTATTTTCCAGGTGATCGTGCAATTACTTCAAGTAATCTTGTCACTGCTGCTCCTGCACAAAGTCTTTCACAAGGATATGCTCCTCTACCTGCTAAAGGCCACAAAGAGTCTGTTTACGATCTTGCCATGAATGATTCGGGGACCATTTTGGTTTCAGGTGGTACAGAAAAGGTCAGTTGCACTTTTAACTTATTTCATCTTGAAAGTGTCCATTTCTAATTTGCACATTTGGAACTTGTGATAAATGATTCATAAGGGTCACTTAAGTTTTACCTGTTATTTTCCTAGGTTCTAATTGTTCCCATGCTTGATAATATTGGTGTTCTTGACGTTGGTCTGCTTTTCTATACCAAGTTTATTTGGTCTGAGTCTGTGTAGGCGGTCCGAGTGTGGGATCCAAGAACTGGAGCTAAGCAAATGAAATTAAAAGGTCACACTGACAATGTTCGGGCTCTCCTTCTAGATCCTACTGGAAGGTGGGTATATAGAATTAGATTTTATTCTGTGCATTGTCATCCCATTTTCTGTGCTTTATTTTTCAGTGAAAATCTCTTATGTCAAATCTGTTTGAGGCACTCAACCCTCGTTGCTTTTGACTGTATGCAGACTTTGCTTGTCAGGGTCGTCAGACTCTATGATACGGTTAGTTTCACCATCATCTGGTCAAGCCTATAATCTATTGCTCATTTTAGGGCTTGTATGTTCAGTGCACCTTCGGCGATTTGGTGTTGAAAGCTAATTATTACCATAAATTCTTTCTAAGGATTCAAGCTTCTGATGACTTGTAGTTAGTGATGGAGATTAACTGTACACTATACTGGAAACTCTTTTCAACGTCATATTTCTGTCGGTCGAAGAAGTTGCTTTTCTGGTTAAATGTGTAAGACAAGTTGAGAAAATGAAAAGAGGTTGGTTTATTGAACATGTCAATTTATCTTTCTTGAGAAGTCAATGCATTAACCTGTCGTTGCCAGGTTTGACTTTTCATCTGATAAGTTTGTACGGTATTAATGGTTTTGTACTAACGAGGAACCTCACATTCAGGCTCTGGGATCTAGGACAACAACGTTGCATTCATTCCTACGCGGTTCACACGGATTCTGTTTGGGCACTTGCAAGCACGCCATCATTCAGTCATGTGTATAGCGGCGGTCGCGACTTCTCTGTAAGTTTTTGCAAAGGACCACCCACAGGATTTGGCAGTTGGCCATTATGTTCTCATAAACTAGCAAGATCTGGTGGGCTTATACATAATTTTAGGATTTTTAATGTATTCTTTAACCATTGTCACTTTTCTAATGTCGGCTAGTTCATACTTGTATTAATCCACACTAACCCAATTCTCACATTGGTGTCTTGTTGGGTGTTATAATCTCTCTCTCTCTCTCTCTCTCTCTCTTTCTCTCTCTAGTATGTGTCGTTTCATATTGTTTGACGAATACTGATCAAAAACAAACACCGTAACATTTCAATTACGAGGGATTTGTGATTTAGACTAACGCTCTTGATTCTATCTTCGTTAAATCAGGTATATCTCACGGACTTGTCCACGAGAGAAAGTATTTTACTCTGTAAAGAGGAACATCCAGTTTTAAGGTTGGCCCTGCAAGGTGATCAATGGCTTTGGGTGGCAACTACCGACTCCTCCCTTCATAAATGGCCCGCCCGTGAGCGAGCTACTAACAAAACTTTACAAAGAGCCAGCTCATTCGTTGCTGGATCACTTCCATTTGCCCGTGCCCGAGCAAATATAGATGGATCAGCTCCTGTACGTCATGTAGAACTTTTTTAAGCCTTCGGTTTACGTACTCCTTTATTATTTTAAGATTTTCTTATAAGAGTCTCTTATATTTTTAGTTCTTTTTTGTCTGAATTGACTCGTTAATACTTTTTTTTTGCAATCACAGATTCCCTTGTACAGTCAGCCTACTTCAGTTATTCCTGGTACTGCTGGCATTGTTCAGCATGCAATTTTGAATGACCGACGTCACGTTCTCACCAAGGTTTTCCCTGCTTTCTGTACCAGGATAACGTATGCGTCTCAATAGTTAATTCATCATTTGACTACTACTAACGTGGCTTGAACTTCAATTGGTCGGTTCTGAAGTTGGTTTTATACATGTAATAAGTGCTGTAGCATTCTACTGAGTTACGTGCAATTTCGACATGTTGGCATGTCTTTAGGACACGGCAGGCATTGTGAAGCGTTGGGAAATTACGCGTGGAGCGGTGATTGAGGATTATGGAAAGGTAGAATTCTGGTCACATTTGTAATATATGCTGTGGTTGAATCTGCAACTTCTGCAATAATATTGTGCGTCATTTGAGCTTTTATATGCTTTTGCTGGTGTGCTATTGTAGACTGCCGAAGGTATTATGATACCGTTTTAAGCGTATCTTATTAATCAGAGTGAATTTGTTTCCTATTGCAGGTGAACTTTGAAGAGAAAGAAAAGACCCTTTTTGAAAAGGTGGGTTCACTTGTCTCTTCTTTTCTCAGAATTTCGTTTTGTGAAAATCCTAGATGATGACTGAAGGTCTTGTCTTCATCGGCTAAGTAACTATGTTAGCGATTTTTTATGACAAACAGTATTGGCAACTTGGGTTCTGTAGAAATGGAAGGTGAAAAATATTCGTTTCTTGCATCGTGCAGCGCGCCAAAATCATTTTAGATTTGACGATAAAGGGTCCTTTTTTCTACGTTTGAATTGGTGACAATTTTACACTTGACATTTATCGTATAATTGTTGATTAGATTCGATTTTTTTCTATATGGAACTTATGATGGTTAAGGCTGGTTGTGACATAGGTGAGTGTGCCAGCATGGTTCACAATGGATACAAGGTTAGGAAGCATGTCTGTGCATCTCGACACGCCTCAGTGTTTCTCAGCAGAAATGTATGCTGTTGATTTACACGTCCCTGGTGCTTCAGACGATGTGAAGGTAAGCTAGCTTGTATATGCTGGATGCGATTCGTGTTGTACCGTGTTCATTTGTCTGGTGATAATTACATTCTATTTTGCTATTTTATGTTTTATTCGCTTTTGTTGTAGCTAGACTTTCCTGGTCAATACCGATTTAAGTTCTTAGAGGTACTAGACTGAGTGTTTTTGTGATGACTTCTAGCCAATCATTTTAATGAATTTAAATACGTTGTCTTCTCGTGACCAGAGGTTACGTAATATGAATACTATTATGAGGTCTTTGATTCCTGTTGTAGAGGTCTTTTGTTTTGGGAGTCTCACTTTTCTTTTGTCCTTTTGTCCCTCGTTTGTCAGAACTCGATTATTTTCATTCTCTGGCATCATCTCCTTTTTCTTTAGATTCTTTAGATTCGTAATGAGTTCAAGTTTGTGTTAATTGAACGTTAATTCTTCTATTACTTATTGTGCATGGTCCATGAGATTGCAGTTGAACATTGGTCAAGAAACACTTCGTGGGCTTCTTGCACACTGGCTAACTCACAGGCTAGTGAAGCCAGTTGCACCTAGCACCCCGAATGGTGATGTCAGTCCTAGTTTGAGTTCTGGAGTTGGGGAACTTGGTTCAAATCGGCGGACAACCTTGGATGATAGCCAACATGAGCCGAACAGCCAGCAGACACGTGTGTTACCTTCGTTTGAGTTCTCAACCCAGTCGCCTCCATCCATTATTACTGAAGGCTCTCAGGTAAAGTGATTTACATACAGAAAAGAAAATTAGTTCTGAACTCTCTTATTTGCTCATGCAACACCTAGTGCATCTGGATGCAGTGTCTGTGACACGGTTGGTTTTAAAGCTCATGGTTAGGGCATCAGACGTTCAATAATTAAAGTTGTCCTTTTCGATTGCTTTCGGCTTGCGCTTACTTTCTCGTCTCTTGTAGGGTGGGCCATGGAGGAAAAAAGCAACAGAACTTAATGGAACAGAGGACGAAAAGGAGCTGCCATCGTGGTGTATCGAATGCGTTCTTCACGAACGTATTTCTCAGCGCGAAAATGCAAAGTATGTCTAACGGTGGAGAACTCAAATGTTAAATATTATGAATGATTCATCATAATGTAGGACTTATTGAAGGCGGTTTTTTGAAAAGCGAGGTTTCAATAACTTCAGATTATGTGGTGCTCTCAACATGTGCTTAGTGTTGTGTAGTTGTGTCCCACCAACGATTTGCTTTGAACAATCCATATGTCAATTTCTCCGTCACATTTTTCCGTCACATCATGAGTCCATGATGTACGTCTTTCTCGTCTGTTAGTAGTTTTTGGCACTCATTTTTTTGTGTTTGTTTGTGTAGGTGTAGCTTTTATCTTCATCCATACGAAGGTCAAACAATAACTGTTCTTACTCAAGGCAAATTGAGTGCACCACGGATTCTTCGGATACTCAAAGTAAGCTCTGATCCTTTTATATATGTTGGTGTCTTACAATTGTCTCCAATGTTGTACAGATATTGGTCTTGTGTGTACTCGTCGTACTTGCTTGCACTCAAGTCATGGTGGGAATTGGATCAACATGCATATTCGCTGCATGAAAACTGAAATCAGCACAAAGTTGAATTACTGGACTTAACACTGTTCTACTTAAATTGGTCATTGTTAGAATTATTCGAAATAAACATCTAATGATTATCGAGATTAGATGACCTTTTACTGTTTTGGAGACTCACCCTGGAACGTTCATTTGACAGGTAAAGAACTATGTATTAGAAAAGTTATTACTGGAGAGACCCCTTGAAGAAAACGGGTCAGATGCGAATGCCCCAGCGGGTCAACAAGCTGGCGGAAATGCCAGTGGAAAAGGAAATAATGTGTTTAGGCCTGGTTCAAAGAGTTGGCCACAGGGCACGAAGCCTGTCGTGGAAATTTTGTGTAATGATCAGGTTAGTAGGTCTACCTTTGACGATTTCATTTGTAAATGTTCTGGCAAGTGTGGCTTTCAGTAGTGGCAATGGTAATAGTTGTTGAAAAGTAATGCCAAGTATTGCTGGCGGTCTAAAATGCACTCGCTTAAAGTGAAGCCAGTTTAGTAACTCTTGTTCTTTTCGCACTGAAACTGATGATTTACTGTGGTTCGATCTTTGCAGGTTCTGTCACCTGATATGAGTTTAGCGACTGTGAGAGCTTATGTTTGGAAGAAACCAGAGGACTTGTATCTTCACTATCGCACAGTGCCAAGCCTTTAATTAATTTATTTTTTTGTAAAGATAATGAATATTTTTAGATGCTCATATTGTGCACGCCTCAGATTTGCTTATCCTGGGTACCAACAGGTTATGACTGGCAGGTTACTAACGATGTGCGCACGATGTTTCTATTTCGACTTGTACAACTGTTGGAAAGCTGTTAATGGATGCCAGTGGACACCAAATCTGGTGGCATTAGATTTTGAGGGAATGGCCGCATCATGTAAATAGTCATGATTTTCACCTGGAAAGATGTGTTTCAAACACACAATTGTCTATCCATTCTTTGTTTTGGTCCTTTCTTTCGTAGTATATGTGGTGCCATGCTCTCTTGAATATGTCTCCCGGATATGTCTCAAGTTATGAACTAAATCTTTTCTGGCTGCGTTTTTTTTAGTAAAATGTAATTAATCTTACATCTGCCTAATACATTCTGGTGCATTATTATGTTCATACCCAAATGCATACATATCTATATAATTTGTTTCGATTCAAAATTCCTTGACCTACAAAATTATTTATCTGATTAACAATTAACAACGACTCGCATTTGTTATTAGTCTAGTGAATCCCACAACGTCATAGATCAGCTTAATTCTGTTAATCCTTGAACTATTATCACGTGTGACTCCAGATTCGCAGGTTGTGTACTTGATTCACAAGGGGTTCAATAACCTCCAGATCTGCAAGCCATGCTATCTTCCCCCCAAGCACGTGCATTTTTGTTTGGTAAAATTCGAGGCGCTTTCCATCGATTCTATGTTGTACACTTCCAATTCTAACACTAAAAGTGGAACCTCTAAGTACGTGAGTACATGGAACATTGGCGTCCCGAGTTTCAGTCTTTTTGGGTTCAGACTGCCGACCTGTGCTGCGAGCATCTACACAGCATGCACTTAAAGGCGGTGATTGCAGCAGTTAAGGCAGAATAGGCATAATTGGGTGCATGAATATCATTGGTTATTCAGAGGGGTCATGGAGTTTAGTGGTTTTTGTTCTGCTCATAAAGCCACACCTGTTGTGTATGTGGCCACGTATTCTGACGGGTAACTTTGGGTCGGAAATCAGGAGCGTGCTGACACAGTCAGCATTGGAGAGTTGTCTGAAGGTGCATTCCAGTGATGCCTATAATACCAGGCCACATGACCATTTATTGGGGTAAAGCCAGAATATGATGACCATAAATGGGCCCTTTGGTTCCCTGGTCACATTCACATGCATTTTCTCTGGCGGGTTTCTCGCCTTATCTGTATACTAAACAACTCCTTCCAAGGCTTCTCAATTAAGGCTTGGTAGATGCAAACCCTGTGCAGGGTTCAAAGTCCCATTTACCAAGGCCACACAAAATTATAAAAAATGTAACAAAGAAGAACAATCATGGGGTTTTCTATAATTTGTGCGTTCAACTTACAACTTTTGATTAGAACATTGTGGAAAACATCTCAATCATAAAACTATAAGATTGGAATGATGGGTCACCTTGCAAATTAGAGTGATGGGGTCTTGCTATGTCATAATCCACTTTAAATAAGATTTTCAGATAATGTGTTATTGGTTGTTTCTTGTGTTGTGATTAGTTGTGTGAGTAATGATCTCTTTTAAGGGAAATGGATCCTTTTT
The DNA here is from genome assembly GCA_036785485.1 of Physcomitrellopsis africana. Classification (NCBI taxonomy): domain Eukaryota; kingdom Viridiplantae; phylum Streptophyta; class Bryopsida; order Funariales; family Funariaceae; genus Physcomitrellopsis; species Physcomitrellopsis africana. Next base: position 234,388 of record JAWRVF010000220.1, on the reverse strand, counting down.
TTCAAATTTGAATTTAAAATTTTGAAATTGAAATGATGCTACAGTTTGTTCACTTAAAGCATTATAAAATTAAATTATAATTCAGAAACTAAAATTTTATTGTACCATTCAGAAACTGCTTTGGAATCATAAAATAAATTTGATATGGTTCCAATACTAAACACACATATGTCATTGAAATCGATCCACTATTCTTTTAAGAACCTGTAATATCCAATTAGGATATTGAATTATGGAAGTTTTAATAACAATTTTATAATTTTGGAAGTAGAATGGTGAATAAAAGCAAGACCAAGGTCATTTTAAAAATAAAAATAAAAATTTCTATTTTAGAGTTATCTATATCAAAAATTATTAATCATTTTGTATCTCAGCAAATTTATTATTAAAAAAATTCTTTGATTAAATACAATTAATCTTTGTTACTTGATTTTTGGTACAAGCTTTCTGTTATCTTATTTCATTTAAAACACCAAATTCTAAAATAGAAAATCAACATTCCTATTTTGAAAAAATATACTAATGATAAAAATGACTTATTAATTTATGTTGTACGCCTTATTTTGAAAAGAAAAAATCACAAGCTTGCACTTATTGTTTTTAAAATATTATAAGGTTACCTCTTTTAAAAATTTGATGAGACAATATCCTAGTTTTATTCACCATATAACTTTGATCACACATGTTTTTTATTTCAGCATTTCAAATCAATATTATTTAAGCTGTCTTCACCATGTTTAAATTAAATTAACTTTTATCACATATGAAACCAATAGAATATATGCTTTATAATAAAAGGAAAAAATGATCCTTTCGTATGACTTAATTTAAATTCAAAAATGGGCAACCGGTATCAATTAAAAGGGCATGGCATTATTATGTCTTCTCTATATTTTTTTAATTTTTTATTCTTTTAAAATAATTAAAATGTAAGAATTTTAAAATAAAACATAATCTAAAATCTAAAAAAACACCTCTAAATATTTTTGAATTTTATACATCAGAAGAAAGTCATTGCATTATTATCTCTCAAAAACCGTCTTATGACGTTTGTTCAAAATATTATGTAATTCTTATTCTACACTTCAATAATTTAATAAAAAGTTTTAAGTTTTTTTTAAACATAAAATTTAAAATAAACACATATTATAAAAATAAATTTAAAGTATAAAAAATTTATTTGAAAAAAATTATCTATCAAAATTATTTTAAGAAGTTATTTAACTATCAAATAAAGACTATAAGTACAAAAAGAAAGCAAAAATTACCAAATAAGATTTTTTATCTACACTGAAAGTTGTGCACATAGATTATATTACCTTAAAATATCATTTTACAAATAATACAAAATTTTATTTTATTAATCTAAAGTAATGAGATAATTTTAATAATTTAAATTTAAATTTTTAAAAAATAAATACCACATTTTATTATGTATAAATAATTTTAGCAAAATACCATCTTTTTATCCAAAAACTTAATGGCATGTATGATAACATTAATGATAATGATATTTAAGCTTCTAGAGATTTTATTTATAAATCTATATATTTAATGACCAAAATTTAAAGTTATAATATTTTAATTCATTTAATTATCTCATATTTAACTTTGCACAGGAAGCATAATATATAAATATATTAGAATTATTTCAATATTAAATCTATTGCCCTTATGTCTCTTGACAAGAAATTAATAAAAAAATTACTAATAATTTAAATCTATTTACAAATAGAATACTTTATAGTTGATATATTATATTATTAAAACTACTAAAAAGTTTTAAAACTAATATATATATATATATATATATATATATTACAAAAAATAATTTAAAATTTAAAAATCATTGTTAATACTATTGGCATTCTTTGTAAAATAAATAGTAAATAAAGAAACAATAGACTGTATATAGATTATTAAGTCTTGTGTAAGATAATTTACATAAAGTAATCTTTATTGTTTTAAAATGATAACTTTTCTTTTGTAAGAAAATACATACATAGATAAATCAAATTGGATTTAATAGTCTAATTCAGTAGAAAGTTAATTAAACTTATTTTTTTGTTTTTTTGTTAAGAAATTCCTTAAACATTATAATAATAACAACAATAAACTTTAGAAGTTCCAAAAAAAAAATTTATATTTTAACATAATCTAGTTTTTTTAATATGATTATATATATATATATAAATTTCTATGAACATAGATAAATAATTTATATGTGCTTCTTAATAATAGCTTTAAAATTATATAAAAATTTTATTATATAATTTTTTAATTATAGAATTATTTGTATATATATATAGATATATATATATATCAATTATTTATCAAAGACTTGATTTTAATCCAAAGATTATTCATGGCTCAAAATATGAATTATCATTAAACAATTTATATTATAAAATAGATTAAATAAAATATTAGATTCTAAAGTATTATATGCTTAGTTTTATTCAATCATTACTCATATAAAAGGAATTATGATCTTATATTTTAAAAGACATATATCAATAAAATTTAACAAGTAAAAATTAATTTATCAAAAGATATTTATATCATTTATAGAATTTTAGATTTTTTATAAATTAATAAATAAATAAAGTAAAATATAAAAAAATTACTTTGGTTTTTATTTATATATTAATATCTGATCAATATTTTTAGTATTTTGGACATTCATTTTCAATGATTGGTTGTAAAGTAAGGTAGCACATATATATATATATATATATATATGTGGCAAGATATCTGTACTTGATAAAGTACAAATATCAAGTAGATATATATATATATATATATATATATACCTGTTGATAGATATCTACCTTAAAAAAATTAAAAATTATTCAGATAGGAATTTCCTTAAAAATGTAAATGAAAAAGTGAAAAGTTGTTTAACTCAAAGCACACTTGCAAACAAACAACTTAGAATCACCAAAACGTACAAAGTTTCATAAGCTATGGCACAATGCTTTCCTGTGTTTGAGTGCTCCATGTGTGCATAAATATGGCAGACTTGAAGTCCAAGACTGATGCAACACACTTCAATATGTCTATTCCGCACAGACTAATAATTTGTGCCTTCTATCCATCCCCATCAAAGGCAGTACAGTATTGAATGGCTTAGACACTGTGTTGAACCTTTACTACTGCAAGCATCAACTCACATTCATCTCCCCTAAAACAGTAAACAAAAACTACCATAACTATTCCAACATTAACTTTTTTGGGAGTTTAATGAAATGGTAGAACTCTGCCACGTCAACTTGTAAACCAACAAACGCTGGTTGAATTCTGAGAAGACGTATACTGTGGACATCACAGGAGCTTCAATAGAAAAGAAAATAGACCCAAAAAAGCAACATGAATACATTAACCTTGTTTAGCTTAGCATCGTCTGAAAGACAGCCCTCATACACTAAATGTGTGAGTGGAGAGGCAGAAAATACATTTATAAACAGACTAAAAAACTCATATACAATTGTTAACTTTGAGCATTGAGCCAGCAGACAAGAAACCTGAGAATGCATGGGTTTTTGTGTCAATAATGTCAGTTCATTGCAACACCCACTAGCAGAAGAAGAAGAAGAAGAAGAAGAAGGAAAGGGGAAAAAGTAAAGAGAATACAACTTCGGAGCTGAGGTAGGTGGCTGGACCGACACCGAAGCGATGCGGGTGACAAGAATTTTGCATTCCAGAAGCTGCAGTAGTACTGAGCCAGCGATGGACATTACAGTGAGGTGGACAAAGACAATCAGGATTAGATCCCCTTAACACTGTCCTCAATGCGTGGCCTGTGGTGAGCACACACTCCTGTCCGGCGACCCCCAAAATAAATATTCAATGAATGACTAGACAATCATGAAGTCGCAGGGACACCGGCTTCAGCAACTAATGCCTCTACCAAACTCTGCGACACAACTCGTTAAGGAGGCCCCAGTGCTGAAGCTTCTCTGGGGTGAGAAAGTGCGAGACAGAGAGCGAGAGAAAGTGAAAGAGAAAGAGAAGTGAGCGGGCAAACTGGAGGAACCAGCAACCTCTAAAGCCCAATCCAAGTTGCGCATGGTGCAACCAGCCCCCTGACTGCTGCAAAGCTTGACACGGTACACGCCACGGATGCCCACCAGCATTAATACCGCTTGGTGGACGTCGCGTGCCAGCGTTTCATTGAAGCCATTGCTGTGGAAATATGCTCCGGTCAGCATGAGGTGTTGGGTCTCGAGAACAGTGTGAGCGTATAGCGTCGAATTTTCTGAGCTTGTTGTTGGTCTATCATACAGACGAGTTGGTGTTACGAAATGTGGACTCTTGGGTTCCGTACTTAACTGGGCACACAGCAGGAGGTGGAGGAGGTCTCGTGAGCCATGTGATGGTGAGGAAGAGCCCAGGACAGTCCCCATATCTAACGGACGGCTGAATCTGAAGCTTCTGTTGGGATAGATAGGGTGGCGGTCTGTGAGAGTGATTCATTGTCCTTCGTGTTATTTGTGGAGCCTTGCAACCAGTGTTTGGCTGGTAGTGGAGCGGCGCCGGACGCGCCACTAGGTGATGCACCTCAAACTGCAGCTCGTCATAAGGTTGGTGAACCAGTTTAGTTGACATCTTTGGAGGTATTGATGCTTGCAAGTTGCAGCAAAAAAGCTGTGGAGGTGAAGTACGAGACATTGCATCTGGAAGACTTCATGAGCTTGTCTTGCTGCTGTTCCCAGCTTCTACACTTCCCACCACCATCATCGCGTAGTAGTTTTTATGTGTGGCTGCAATAGACATGATCGGACAACAACAGGTCACAGCTGGTGCTAGTATTGCCGTCACCTCTCCAGAGTACACTCGAAGTGTTCACTGCTTCAGCGGTACTCTAAAATGAGCGCATTTGGTGGTGAAATATCTAGATGATACGAGTATTTGTTGTGGCAATCTCTTGTCATTCTCGGCAGAGTATTTGCCCTCTCATGGCTGTAGTTTTGGGTACAGGACACGAGTGTCTGCAAGATCAAGAAATAACATTGCTCTTGTCTGTCTCCATTGCAGGGCAGTGAAGTGGAGGCGTTACTGCTCAACGTTTGTTAAGTGGAAGGGTGACTCTGTACCCTACTATTATGAGCAATCTCGACTAATGTGAAGCTGTCTAGGGAAATCGGGAGATTAAAGGTGCGTGGCTCTTTGCAAGGTGTGCCGGCCTACAGATTTCTATGCACTGTGTTGTTGCGAACCCACCTGTGCCTAAGCGATTTTTTTTCAATGAATGAATGATTTAGTCTAGAGTGTCAGACGAGGGAAATTACAGGGCAGCCAATGTCTTTACTTGTTGAGATTCGAGCCTGTTGCGGAGCTTGACATGCAATCGCAATGCAATGACCAGCTAGATGAGTTTCAAGCTTCAACTCAGTGCGAGTTTAAGCAGACGACACTAGGCTTGCAGGAATTCCCAAAGTTCATGATCTTTACTTGTGACCATTACTATGTCTGAAAACTAGACACAGCGAGTTAAATTGCATCGGCATTTCAATTCGTGAACTGAAGGATTTGATCTCCCTGGAAGTTGGCGGCCTCACTGACGGATTGGTTTGCTCTTCGTCAGCCATGGCAGAAGAAATTAGCTGGGCCTCAGCTCGCAGCGGGACAGCCACTTCTGTGGTTCTTGCGGTGACGACGTTGCTGTGGATAATTGTTTTTCGATGGCGGCAACGGCATCGATTAGAGCCAAAGGAGTGGCCGATCCTCGGATCGGCACTGGAGATAACTAGCCATTTTGGCGATATGCACGATTGGCTCCTCTCCTACTTCGAAAAAGGGCTCAAAACGTTTCGCGTAGTTCTACCAGGAATCGTGTACACCTACACTGTTGATCCAGCAAATGTCGAGTACATTCTCAAGACCAACTTCGCAAACTTCCCCAAGGTTAACACCCTCTTTGAAGTGAAATCATCCGGTGTTTTGGCTACACTTCACCGTAGGATAGGCTGCGCTTTGTCCATGCTCAGGTCTCAGAAGGCATGTTCTGTCCTGCGCAGGGAGAGTTATACCACAGACACATGGAGACTCTACTCGGCAGTGGAATCTTCAATGTGGATGGGGAAGAGTGGCGCCAGCAAAGGAAGACGGCGAGCTTTGAGTTTGCGTCTCGAATTCTCCGCGATTACAGCACAGTGACATTCCGCAAAAACGCTGTCAAGCTCGCCGAAATCATTGCAAGAATGTCCCAAACCCAGGAACCCATCGAAATGCAGGTCTGTTTAAGTCTCCCCAACTGATTCTCACTAGTCCCGAGCTTTGACCCCATTCCTGTTAGGCATTGGCTGAACTCGATACAAGAGCTTCATTTGCATAACACGTGCTCAACAGTTAGACTGTTGGGAGCTATCTAGTCTTGCACGCCTTTTCCAACATCGTGCAATGTTTTGAGACACGGGAATGGGTAATGTCGGTGTGATAGTCGGCTCTCCATATTAATGCAGCCGCGATGCTGTGCAGGACCTGTTCATGCGGCTCACACTAGATGGGATCTGCACGGTGGGATTCGGCGTTGAGATTGGCACGTTGTCACCGTCTTTACCAGCAGTGCCGTTTGCAACCAACTTTGACAATGCTAACGAAGCAGTGACGTACAGGTTTTTCGACCCCATATGGCCACTCAAGCAGCGTTTGAACATTGGCAACGAGGCCGTGTTGGCCCGCAGTGTAAAAGTGGTGGACGATTTCACTTACAAAGTCATTCAAACTCGTCGTACAGAGCTCCAATACACCAGCTCCCAGGGTAAAGAGATGGTAGGGACCTGGGAGACAAATCCAGTCTCATATTACAACTGAATATGAAAACCTCCGGATAACCATGTGATCGACATATAATATTTCACTTTGCCAGTGCAGAAAGCGGATCTGTTGTCCCGGTTCATTCTAATGGGGGAGAACTCCGAGGAAAGCTTAACTGACAAGATGTTACGTGATGTGATACTCAATTTCATCATCGCTGGTTACTGCCTTTTCCTTGCGACCAAGTCAGGGATTCACTTTCAGGATCATGTCGTTTTCATTGTTTTAATGTTGAATTGACAAACCTGGTCTCAGGTAACATATTCAATACTGCTTAAAGTTGCAAGTGTTACATTGTTGAACAGGTTGGAATAAAGCTGTGTTTGGAATTGGCGCAGGAAGGGATACTACAGCGGTAACTTTATCATGGTTCGTCTACCTCTTGACAACCCACCCAGAGGTTGCGGACAAGATTTATGAGGAACTTCGTCATCTTGAGGAAGAAACGACGATCGATGAGAGCTGGACCCTAAACCAGAGAATTATACAACATGCATCTCTTCTTACGTATGATGCTCTCTCCAAGCTGAATTATCTTCACGCTGCCATTACAGAGACCATCCGCCTGTATCCCGCTGTGCCCCAGGTACAACACTCACTCAATCCACATGCATGTCTGACGGCTACAAAGAGGCACAAACTCTTCGGCGCAGTAGATGGTTGCACATTTGGATTCTAAGGATAGTAGACTAGTTTGGATTTTGTGAACACGTGATGGAACATTCGCAGAGGAAGTCGATGTGAATGTGAATCTAACGAGGCATTTACTCGTTTAACGAAACACTTTCACTACTTTCAAGGTGAAAGTTCACGTCGAAAGCGAGTTGGACAGCATCCGTAGGTTACTTGAAACTCAAGGAATTTTTGTCGCTGTCCAGGTGTTGACGATTTCTATGCCTTGGGATTTGTGTGTTGTGTCCAGAACCCGAAAGGAATATTGGAAAACGATATTCTTCCAGATGGGACACTGGTGAAGAAAGGAGGGCTTGTGACCTATGTGCCTTACGCTCAGGGCCGCATGATGGAGCTCTGGGGCAATGACGCCGATGAATTTCGGCCTGAGAGATGGCTCAAAGATGGCGTCTTCATCCCTGCTTCTCCATCGAAATTCCCTGCTTTCCAGGTTGGTATTTAATCATATTTAGCCTTGTTGTATGGAAGTTCAAGTGAAAGAATTAAATATGCCACTTGTAAAATTTTCTCCTGGTCTCTGAAAGCTTTGTTAACCAATCTAAGAACAAAATCGTTCCATCCATTACCAGGCTGGACCCCGGATCTGCCTAGGGAAGGACTCGGCATACTTGCAAATGAAGATGGTTATGGCAGTACTGTGCCGGTTTTTCAAGTTCAAGTTGATGCCAGGTCACCCTGTGAAGTACCGAATGATGGCCACTCTTTCTATGCAAAAAGGAGTACGAGTATATGTAAGTGAGCGTGATGCATAAATAGCGAAGTTGCTTATTCACATTTCCCTAACGTTGAGTATACTAATTACTGTTATGCTAGGCAGAATTGCTAGATAATTTCTCATTTATCACATCCGTAGACTTCGTTCTAGTGTAAATTAGTAGAAGGCGTTGGATGACGTTCCAACTATTAGATATTCTTTCTATTGTGAATTGAAATCTGAATATTCTTCTTATACTGTTGGACGTATGCAATTAGATACTACCTGCTAACCCTATCACAAATTAGAATCGACAAGTTGAATAAATCAGTTACTCATCACAAGCTGCATGGTTTGGACGATGCAAAATAAATGCGATTTCCGGCGCAAACCAATATCTGCTTACCAGTTGCAAGTGCATGATTGGGTCAATCTTGCTTACGTACTAGATTTCACATTGGCTGTTCCTCTTATATTTTGAAACTGAACATGACAGTAATATGATGACTTTAAGAACACTCAACATGAAATGTTGATTAAATACCATCATAGCACTGATACTTTATATTACGCACTTGAGGGTAAAGAAAACGTAAAACAGAGAATCACATCCTGATATCAAAGTTTGAAGCCCTGACAAGCGAAAAAGTGTACGAAATAGGATAACAAGATCTATTAGCACTTTTCACTAGGGCTTTGATGAATAAAAAAATACTAAACATATTCTTACTATTTCTGATAATGTACAGTGGATGTTACTAAAATTTATGCCAAAATGAATTAGGTTAACCTCTCGAAGCAAAAGAAGCAAGCGATCTCAAACTGTCATAGTTATGAAAATCAAGTAATGACTACTCCGACACATGCACGAGACCCGTCCTCTAAACGGGTACGCGTACAATAAAAGCTTTTCTAAAGCAACTACCACAAAACAGAGCACCATATTGAGTTCCTAATTAATTATTAGTTATAAAAAGATGATTCCCCTTTCTAAGTATAAAGCAACACGAAGTAGAAATATCATCACAAAGCCGATTTTCAGTGACAAGACACGTACACAAATGCTGGCCATCATTGGAAAAACTCGAACAATTCCTTACGACGGCTACAAGAGTACTGAATTTAATCCAACACACACGTGACACAGAAAATTAGTCCATCTAAGGGATTAAAAGCTACAGAAAATAATAACCCGTCTTTCTCAACGTCCTGACCTAGACCTCGCACTACCACACGGCAATAACCACTCCATCAACTCCGACCTTTTCAGTAAAAGACATCCGCTGGTTCAAAAAAATTCCAAGCAACTGAAACCCACCCTACCACACAAAAAGCCTCCCGTCTCTGCATATAATCGCACCACTAACAGCAAACCAGAGCGAAAGACAGATATAAAATACCACGCACACACCAAGGAATGTACCAAAATACCTTCATAGAAAAATACTGAGGTTAGTTCAATGAGAACAAGTGTCACGGACAAATCCAATCGAAAACAGCTGAAGAGGACAAAACATGGCAACCTCTTTCGAAAGAGGTCCCGTAAGAGCTGTTGAGCAACAGTCTCCCATTAAGCAGAGAGAAGGGACTCGCAGAAACACAAAAAATGGTATATCCTCACAATTGCTGAAAAATACAACGATACTCGCAATTTAATTCACAAAACCAAAAACAAAGAAAATAACTAAATCATCAAAACTACACAACGACTTGACGCAGTAGACGAGAAAGAATAGACGAGATGATAAAAAAATGTCCAAAAATAAACTTGTCAAGGTTCAACCAAAGCTGTTGAACTCAATTTCGAAACCTAAACCAAAACAAAAAAAGTCAAAAATAAATAAATAAATAACGGTCCACAACCCTTAAGCCCACACCACACAACAGACTGCACGAGCATAACGTAGAACTCCCAAACGCCAAACATCGTCCGACAAAACCAATCATATGACAACACAACTAGTACAGAGCTACACAATTGTCTGGACGCCAAAATGTACTTCTCAAATAAATAAGAGGATAGCACCACCTCGGCCCTAAATCTGCTCAGAATCTACCGATTACCGTATCTCTGGTGATGATGCATACCTTAACCCTGTAGTCTGTGCTACTTTTACTAAACAACAAGAGTTCTGCAAAAATCGAGTGTTATCAGACAACACAGAGATTCCTAACAAACTACGAAAATACAGAGACTCTCTTTTTAACAAAAGAATAAAGGAGGGCGATAAAAACAGGAAAAAATAAAAGAAAAGAAAAGGAAAGACCAGGTCGTATTAAATGCTGCTGCGGCTAAATTTTGGGCTCTGTCCTCTCCTACCAATTCATCCTACACCACAACTACTGGCAGGCCACTCCATTGCCAACCAACCCCACATTTGGCTCAACGCCGCCTGCGCTCCACCTTTTCGGATGATCGTAATGCAGCCAAAATCCTGCCTCCCTTACATGACACCTAGGTCGACACACCTGCACATGCAAACCAACCACACCATCAGGACCGCATCAACCCAGACATCCACATTACATCCAGCCTGACCGATCCACCACCACCACCACCACCACCTCCCATTCACCACGCCTCACGCACTACATGCGATCCCAAACCCGCAACATCACTCCACACAAACGCCTACCACGACCCCACGCTCTGCCAAACCCGCCCCACCACTGCATACACCGCATTACACTCTCCTCCATCCCCCACACCTCGCAGCACCTTCCCACCCATTCTCTTTCAATTATCATCCAACATACCCTGCACCGTGCCACTATCTACGCTACATGTGCAACTCACCCCGGTCTCAACTTGCCCTCGGTCCCAAGCATGCACTACCTTCGCTCGCATTCATCTCAAAACGTTCACTCCTCTGTCCCCACCTCACATTCTACTCTCAACAAGCGTACAAGCATGCCGGTCCACGCCACACATTGCCAACTAGGACTAGTTTCATAAGCGAAGGACCTTATCAACATATGCTGCCTAAGCCTCGTACGCAACCAAATGCAGTGACTAGCCAGTGCGGTCACCAGCGGCAGGGTAGGGCCTGAATCTGGCATCAGGACCTCGCTGTGTCTGTCTGCCTGCCACACCGTATCCTCCCCCGTAGCCCGACGCCCCGTTCACTGCTCCATCCGCGCTAGCGCCTCCGCCCACGCCGAATCCACCTCCCGTCCCTCCTCCCACGGACCCCGCGCCTCCCGAACTGTACGAGTCCGTCCCCGACGACCTCCACGTGTTGTCGGCGTACCCTGAATATGCATCTCCGTAACCCCCACCGTAGCTCCCGCTTCCGGCCCCTGCACCCGACGTCCCGTAACCTCCTGCGCTCGACCCGTACCCGCTACCTCGACCGCCATACCCACCCGTCGATCCGTAGCCTGCGTCGCTGCTCCCGTAACCATACCCCGCACTCCCGTAACCCGAACTCACTGCGGCCCCCGCTCCCGTCCCCGTCGTCCCCCACCCTGCATTGCCGTACCCGCTCATGCTCCCCGTCCCACTGCCCCCGTACCCAGTCGAGCTCGACCCCGTCCCGTACCCACCACCCCCGCTCCCCCACGCGCTTCTCCCCCCCGCGGGGGCGCTCCCATACCCTGCGCTGCCCACGCCCCCGCTGCCATACCCCGCGGCGCTGCCGTAGCCTCCCGCGCCCGGAGCGCTCCCGTATCCTGCACTCCCGTAACCCCCCGCGCCACTCCCGTACCCACCGCTGCTGCCATACGCGCTGCCCCCGTAGCCCCCGTTCATCCCCGCGCCATACCCACCGCTGCTCCCGAATCCCGCACCCCCGTAACCTGCAGCCCCGTACCCCGGATACCCGCCTCGCCCGCCTGGACTCGGCCCATACCGGCTGTCGCCGCGCCCGCCGTAGCCACTCCCTCCTCCCGGACTCCCACCACCATATCCTCCCTGGCTGTACCCCGATCCGTAGTTGCCCCCGCCGCGACCTCCTCCGCCGAAGCCCGCGGCAGGCCGACCCGACCCTCCCGACAGCTCCTTCGGAATGGCCTTCTTCACTTCCACCATCTTGTCGTTGAGCTCGTGGAACGACTTTTGGATCACGTTCTCAACTGCATCCTCAGAATCAAAAGTGATGAAGCCAAAGCCCCGAGGTCTTTGAGTATTGTGGTCATACATAACAACCACATCTGTAATAGTACCAAACTGCTCGAAATACTTTTTGAAGTCATCTTCTGTGACTGTTGAGGCTAAGCCCCCCACAAATATCTTCTTTGTCCTAGTGTGGGATGTTGCTGGCCCTTGGCCACCCACGCTGTTGCTCCTAGACATATTCTGCTGTTCGTCTCTCGGCACAGCTTTTTTCGCTTCCACCTAGAATAGCAAAAGATTTAAGAAAGACATGCTACACAAGTTATACAACTGCCACACATCGCCATGCCACCAACACCATCACGCACCCCTCTCTCTCTCTCTCTCTCTCTCTCTCTCTCCCGCATCCCCTTTCCCACCTCCCATGCACCTCTCTTCACCTCGTTCCCTTCGCCGCAACGCTCCCCTACGCGCCTCACGCTCTAACCTCGCCACACTCCACTAAAGGCCCGGGGGTCCAAGGCAGGGAGCTTACCGTTCTTCCGTCGATGGTGTGCTTCTCGCCCGCCACCCGATCGGCCACGCTCGGGTCCGCAAAGATCACAAACCCGAACCCCCGCGCGCGCCCCGTCGCGCGGTCCTTCATGATCACGGTCTCAGCCACTTCGCCATAGCTCTTGAAATAATCGCGCAGCTTCTCCTCCGTGGTCTCCCACGATATGCCACCGATGAAGAGCTTGCCCTGATCGGAGTCCATGACCAGCAGCCCGTCCTGATCCGCCAGATCACCTGCCCTACCTACCGTAAAAACCACCACCCGACACCCGACCAAACCCAAAACGCGCCTCGCGTATGCAAAGATCTAAGATACAATGCGGGCGAGCGAAGCAAAAGCGACAGCGGCTACGATCTCCATGCAACGCGCGAACCAGGAGGTCGCGGTAACGCGAGTGAGGGAGGGAGCGCGCAAACCTAGGGTTAAGAAGGGAAGCAGACGAAGGCCGGGTGGTAAAAGGACGGCGAGCGGGAGAGGACAAGATGAGAGACAGTGAGCGAGGGCGAGTCCCTGGGAGGGGGTGGAGTGGCGGGGAGTGGGGAATGAGGAACGCGACGTCAAGGCTGGGGCGGGAACTGACAAGAAGTGGGCATCATCGCGGGACTCCGTCTGGCCGTGGCCGGGACGGGGCTGGAGGGTGGTGGAACTCCTTTGCCTTTCTCTGCTGGGCTGGGCTTGGCTGTGCTGCCGTGCGCTTCCTCGCACTTGGTCGCGTGCCATCCCCACCCTGCACGGCCCTCTGTGATGGGCCCGCTCTCTCTCGCTGTTCATTAGTTGGTTGCCCTGAGCTTCTAATTCTGACCCGGCTCCACGCCACGCCACGTATTTTGACATTTTCTATTGCCTCCAATTATTCCGCCGGATCTCTCCAGGCCCTGGGAATCCGACACCGAGTGCTCCAAGTCGGATGACTCAAGACCGTACCACCACACACACACACACACACACACCCCCCCCCCAGCCTGGTTCTTCAAGCCCCCCTTCTCTGTTAATCCAACCAACATTCTTTTGCATTGGTTGGTTTTTAAACGACTATCCATGTGTTGCTTGTCTATTGGACATACATTTGTATTCTCTAGCTACAGATTTCTTTTTATTGTTTACTTTGCAAATGACCTTAATTACAATGTCATTTTGTTCAGCTGTTCCAGTATTCAAATTTCTATGAGTATGTTGTGGATGCACATTGCAACTTGTTTTGGGTATTAACCTTCCGCAAATGTACATAGCATGATTTTCTTTACAATTGATTTATGTTAAACATGATGATACATTTGATATGCTTGTCTGTGTCAATTGTTGTTTTTTGAAAAACTCCTATGAAATAGCAATTAAAAAAACACCAGTATTTTAATTGTGTTAAAATGACATTAAAAAAGCAATCAATGTTCTTACATTCATACTAACAACATTTATAAGATTTTGTTTTGGATTGTAGAGGTTGCCATATGTTACATGTGATATTATAAATAAGGATGAAATACATAACCATGTCGGTGATTGGTTTAATTAGGTATGAATTACAAAATTACTGAAATTCAACCATCACAATGTTCTTCAGAATGTTGTATTTTAAACAAATAAAGTTTAAATTCGTACTTAAAATTGCTTTACACACCTCATCTAAAAATCTTTAGTCATGCTGTTGTAGAACCAAAATAGTACAAAATAAATAACCAGATAAAACTAAAGACAATACCAAACATAAATTACAATCAAAACTCAAATGAACTTATTGTGTGCAAATAATAAATAGTTGAATACAAAAATTAATTATATCATATGAATAACATTTATGATTACTTAATTGTTTCCTTGTAACATAATTTAAGGTTAGTTGCAATATTTAATGTATTACATTACTAAAATATTATTTAGCATCTTGGATAAATTGTTCTTAAAAACATGTAAAAATTCAAAGTGATATTACAAAACATGTTGTATTTTCCATTTTAGAATTTTATCATTATTTTGTGAAATTTTTTTATTAGAGTAAAAGCTATCAAATATAATTTTGATGTTGATTTAAAACCATAAAGTTAATTCTGATATTACTTTTTTCTAAAACAATAACTTACTTATCAATATATAAAACATATAATGTGCACTATTATTTGCTTGAACATCTCAAAAATTCATGGTAAGATTAACCCAATATCAATCTCCACTTGTAGCAGCACATATGCACCAGTGCTACAATAATCAATCTATATTTTGTTCTAAGTTTTTAGCTTACTGAAAAAAATTGTCAATTTATTCAAAACTATGGATACAACTTTCACTTGTATCTAAGGCCACAAATGGCACTACCCAAACACAAGCATAACTATCCTAAGTGATATATTTATCTTAGGCCATGCTGAAAGTGGATACAATACTTTTAAATCATTCTTCTTAGCAGTTACTTCTAATTTTTGGGAAATAATTAGGCAATCCATAAGAATCCTCCTAAAACCATGGAATCTCCTGTCCCACTTTTGATAATAGACATGCGTGCCCCCCCCCCCCCCACCCACCCACACACATATATAAAAAAATATATGTATATATATGTATATATATACACACAACTACACTTACATCCACTTGCAAGTTTTCTTACAACTCCATTGCAAGATTTTAGCAGGTCTCACTTACATGCTTCCTAGCATCAAGGACAACATAGCTTTTGGGCCCAAAGATGGCAATATAAGATATTGACCCTCTCTCCTTCCTTTTCCTTGAGACTATACTTGCACTCACTTGCAAGTCATCTGGGAACTCCCTTACAAGATCTTAGCAGTCCCAATGGAACAAGCCATGTGAGGATAGTCCAAACAACCTTCTGTTGGTAGCATGCACCAATGCTGACTGTATTATGAGCCTCATCTTAAGATACTTTAAGGATAGAGAAGAGAAAAACCATTGTTTTTTATGATATCCTTTGAAATCTTTGACGTTTTTTTTTTTTTTTTTTTTTTTTTTTAAACTTGGAAAGCTCATTGAACATGCCTTAAGAGGTCTTCTATACCTTTACTTGGCAATGTTTTATTTTATATGAATATAATAGAAACAAGGAAATATTCTTGGTCATCTACATATTGGAAGTACACTGATTAAGTGTGCATTTATCTAGTTTAAGTGTTTTAAGAAGAAGTTAATTCCTTATTAACATTAGTGATCAATAGGAATATTGTTGCTTGGACAGTTACTTCCTTTGATGATTCTTAGTAACTTGCTTTTACTTGCTAATAAGGTATTTTTCAGTATTCTTAATTATAATTGTGCATTGTATTTTTTCCACTATTTATAACCAACAATTCACAAGTTTTGATAACACTTTGAGGACTTTGTATGAATATGATCAAAATTTTTTTTTAATGAATTTAAATCAATGTATGATATTTTAATAATTGTAAATAATATGTTTGGTTGTTATGTAAATACAAATACTGTGCCATGTACCTCCAGTCAACAAATTTTGTAATTCTAAGGAAGACTTCAAAATATGTTATTTTAAGAAAATTTGCTTATATGAAATTGTGAATGATTAGAAAGCTAAATAATTACTTTAATTTTGGTTGTATGTGCAATTTTATCAAATCACCCATTACATCCAAAGTTCACTGCTAGATATGAATAAAATCTTATTGAAATTGGACTATCTCAATAAAATATTTTATATAAACTAATATGAGTTTTATATGTCAATTAATATAGTTTTAAAAATGTATACAAAAATTCAATCATTTTAACAAAATATCAAAGTCACATTGTAATATTTAAATCCATAATCATAAACATTTTTTAAAAAAATAATGTCTGATGGTAAAATGGTTGCTTAATTAAAGTATGTACTAATTTAACCATTGCATAATTTCTCTCTCTGTGTACATTTATACATGTTGACACAATCTTTTTTTACAATAGTAAGTATTCAAGTCAATTTTTGGATTTCACATATTTATTACTTATATACAAATATAAAGTTTACTTTGAATATAAAAAATAAAGCATGTAAAGCTTAAAGCAACAATTATAATTAACTGAATATAATTATGAAATTTAAAAACCAGTCGTAGTTCAAAATATGCCAAATATAATAAATTAGTGCATCAACATGAACAATCATGTGATTGTTAAAAGTATTAAGTGAATTTTTAAAATATTGTTTAGAAAGAAGTAATAACATCATGTTCAATTTTTACTAAAACTAGCCACTGTTAACCACCACAAGTAAACTACTGTAAATAATAAATCAACCTACACAACCAAATCTTGAAAATGCATTAAAGCAATTTTGAATTATTAAACACATACTTTTCAGATTTGAACATCCACCATACATCATCATTTTTAGCAGTCAATAACAATGAACACCTAACACATTCACACTATTCTCAATATCATTATTCATTCTCTTAACTTTATCATCCACTTTTCACAGCCTAAGGAAAATTCTCCATAAGCTGTCACCCTAACAATACGTTTTGAAAAGTTAATTATTATAATCATGAGCAAAGAGCAACACGAATTCATAGAGTTCGAGTTGAGTCACAACATATTCGACCTAGAGATAAAGAGATTGATTGATTCAGATGAGGTGGCAAGCTCAAACTCACAAGACCACACTAGTATGAGTCGCAATTAGAATACTCTGGACACATCCTCAATGATTGGCTCTGAACTTCTAGAATAAACAGTACCACCAGGGGAAGCCTTTACGACCATGAG
The DNA here is from genome assembly GCA_036785485.1 of Physcomitrellopsis africana. Taxonomy (NCBI): domain Eukaryota; kingdom Viridiplantae; phylum Streptophyta; class Bryopsida; order Funariales; family Funariaceae; genus Physcomitrellopsis; species Physcomitrellopsis africana. Next base: position 216,859 of record JAWRVF010000220.1, on the reverse strand, counting down.
AATACCATTCCGTTTTAAAAAACAACAATAAGCCTTGAATCTGAATGTAAAGTGCGAGGGCGGCGACGACTCCAACTCTTTTTGACAACCAGCTCAGCCAGCGCTCGTCCTGTGACTGCGGTATGAGCTCAGGTGACTCCCGGCTCGTGCTGGAACTGCTGGTTTAGGGTTTGTTAGAGCGCGGGATTGAAAAAAGGAATGAGAGCGGCGAAGCTCGAGGATCGTGCATAGCTTCAAAATGACTCTCTGCCCGGGAAGTAAAGTGAGAGCTCTGGAGCCATGTCTCGCTGGATTCGCGTGTGTAGAAATCTTGACAAGTGCACCTTACACCTCGAGAGTTCTATTCCAGCAGCCTAGAAGGCATGGACCGCCTGGAGATGGTTGCAGGTGGCGCGAATGCTGTGCACTAGTTGGTGCTTGGAGTCGCAGTTCTTCATCCAAGGGGAGTGGTGGCTACTTAGGGTTTAGGCCTGTTCTCGCTGCCCAGGATGGCTCCTCTATTCAGATTGAGGAAGGGAAGCCCGAGCAAACCTGGGGCACTAACGCGCCGGTGGTTTCCACGACCGAGCTAGTCAGCTTAAAATTACCTAGTAAGTGCAAATTAAAGATTGTACTTCAGCAGAATTTAACTAGACGACAGCGGAATGAGTGGTATGGTGCATGTGTACCAAAAAGTCATCGGTCACCATTCCTTGTCACGTAATTCAATGCTTCGTACATATACATGTGTTGTGAGCTCTCAAGGTCTACGGGATCAGCGATTCATGTTTTCTGCGGGATTTCAATTTCTAGCTTTCAATCCGAAAAGAATTAGTCTGATGGTTCGTTGGTATGTAGTACACTTCTTGGTTTTCTGGCTTTCCTTGGTTGAGCTTATGTTAAACGTGATTAGACAAGACTGTTTCCTTAACGAGACACTGTTGAATTCAATTCTTGCATATCCGTCCTGTCCGGAATTATCGCCATTTTCGCTTGTCGTGTTTAGAATTTGTCTTTGAATGACATAGTTTGTAGGTTAAGCGCAGGCACTATACGTTGCCAACCTTGTTGTTTTGTAATATTGTTAGGCTTCGTAAACCAAGAGCTTGTAGCATTATTTAAAAAGGAGGTATTGTATCAGAAGTGTACCAGTTCGTGATCGTCTAACGCAGTGTTCTCGCGGTTGGTTGACCAGAGCCTTTGTCCATCACCGATTTGGCCTTGCCACCCAGGCATGGATCTGATTTACGTGTAGCTTATCAGGTATCTTTTCAGAGTCATTTACTGGGAGCTTTTTCGTTTCATCTGGACCTAATTTACGAGTTCCTTTTAAAATTGGCCCCAGTTCCACTATGGATCAATAGTGCGTTCCATTAACCCGCTGCATTTCCTTTTCAGGGTGTTCCTGGAGCTTACAGTGAAGCAGCTGCTGCCAAAGCTTATCCTAGGTGTGAGGCTGTTCCTTGTGAACAGTTTGAAGCTGCTTTTCAGGTGTAGTGCATGTTTTTCAACGTTGGGAATAGGATTTCAAAGCTCGGTTGATTTTCATCTTGTCGTTATTGACTGCTCTATGGGATTTGCAATGGCCCTATTTCTCTGGTATGTTGCATGTGACGAAGACTCCTCTTATCGTCCACAGAAGCTTCAAGAGAAACGCTTTGCTGCTATCTTGTTAGTGCTTTGAATAGTAATACTCCTGCGCTTGTGACCTAAATATTGAAATAGGAAAGTTTGGTTGTTAGAAGAGAGCCTGTTTTTTCTTAAATTCTTGGTCATTAATACGTTTACTTTTCCAAGCCAGGCAGTAGAGCTTTGGCTGGTTGACAGAGCAGTGTTGCCGATAGAGAATTCTCTTGGTGGAAGCATTCATCGCAATTATGATTTACTTCTGCGTCATCGGCTTCATATAGTTGGTGAAGTTCAACTTGCAGTTCATCATTGCCTCTTAGCACTACCTGGTGTGAAAAAGGAGGAATTGTTACGAGTTGTCAGTCATCCACAGGTACATGATACTCCTCGCACTGGGAGGATATTTTTCTCGCACTGATATGTTTTGTATGAGTATCAATGGTGTAAATTATTCCAACTTACTGATTCGGAGCTGATGTCTTGAAACACTATTTCTCGGTTAGTTCTACTGCTAAGTGCTAGTAGTACGAGGAATTGTGGCTTGATGTTGATTGCTGGGCTTCAAATCAAGGATGTAATCCAAGTGATGCAGAGTGTCACTGTTCACTTCTTTGTAATGTCTCTCATTAGTTCTCTAACTCTTGTTTTGGAACGTAATGGATTTCTTGTCTGCACAAATGTTGGATCTCTTGTTCTCATGATTTCGACTTTGTTTACGAATCTTAGGCTCTAGCTCAGTGTGAGCAAGGATTGACGAAGTTAGGTGTGGCTCGAGAAGCTGTGGATGATACTGCCGGAGCTGCACAGGTAATCGAAAGCTGCACTCTATTTGGTATTTGGAGTTTGATGACTTGATGTTTTTTTGTCATGATGAAACCACTTGACAAGTTGTTGCCAGTCTCATTAGATTATGAGATAGAAGTTTTGGAGGAGGATACTTCAATTTTTTGTTTAAGCATTGTGATTTCGTGAATTTCATTGGAGTGAAAGTTCCATGGGATAAGTTGCATTGAACGTAGTGATAATTTTGATGCTGCATGTTTATGCTCTTCCTAATTTTGTTTGCAGTTGTTTTTTCTGATATTTATCAATAGGTAGTGCTTACAATCTTACGTAGTGCTTCTAATGTAGCATTGTGATTTGCTTGTGTGAACCCTCTTGTCTGCAGTTCATTGCTGCTCATAAATTAAAGGACACAGGAGCCGTTGCAAGTGCACGGGCTGCAGAAATATATGGGCTGGAAATCCTAGTGGATGGCTTACAGGTATGAATCTGCTTTAATAAAGTTTGAAGTCTGTCCTTGACAAGGATGCTTAAGAGCTATGAAAGCCAACAATTTTTTTCATTGGCAAGTGTGTATGTATATTGACACAATCAAGAAAAGCTATTTAACTGGAAAGAATGATTTATCAAGTTGAATGGCTTCAATGAATATCATGAGCGGTTTGAGATCAGGGGCCCATATTATTTGGTTCATTTAACTCACGGGGAGCTTGTGTTGAAGTAGTTCAGAGTCTGAGGACAAACAATATACGCGTCAATTTGTATTGTTGTAAAGTCTTGTCTGTCTATTATCCAGCGATTGTAATTCTTGTTATAAAAAACATGTTTCTTGTGTGATCCTGTGTATCTAATGGTTTGTAGGTATAAGCATTGCTTTAAATGAAATTACTTTTGATTGACACTGTAGGATGATCTAGATAACGTCACTCGGTTTCTAATGCTCGCTCGAGAGCCTATCATTCCAAGAACTGACAGACCATTCAAGGTGAATTGTTCTTTCTATCTCTCCAAATTATCGCATCAATTGATTGGTAAGTTAACCAACGTGAATTTTTACCATTGCATTAGAACTGGTCGGAATCGCATTGATGTATGTTTTACAGCTATTCATGAGCCAAGTGATCCATGTTTGTCACTGGATCTGCATTTGGTTACATGGAAGGATTTTGCATACTTGCAATCTGTAACCTATATACAGAGACATAACCAAAAGTTTTGAATTTGAACACTATTTCTGTGTGTATTTATTCCTTTCTCTTTGCGTCGGTGACTTGTCTTGATGCAGACCAGTATCGTGTTCACATTAGAGGAAGGACCAGGTGTTCTGTTCAAGGCACTCGCAGTCTTTGCCCTACGGGAAATCAATCTTACTAAGGTATCATTCAATTTCTAAAGTTTTACATTGATTGCATTTCTGTGTACGTAGATCAAGGTGCTAAAAAATTGGATATTTTGCATTGAATTTTCAGATTGAAAGTCGTCCTCAAAGAAAGAGGCCGTTACGGGTGGTGGATGATAGCAACAATGGAAGTGCCAAGTGCGTTCTTAGCCTCTCAATTGTTCGCTTCTTTTCTTCACAGTCGTGAGAAAGGATCGATCATTTTATTATTTATCGGTTTTTTTTCTTTTTTCTTTTTTCCTGTTAGCTCAAGCTGTACTAGGCCTAGCATTCTCTGGACGAACTCGGAATCACTTTCTGGTGTTGATTTGTACTCTACATTGGATATTGATGTTGATGTGCAGATATTTTGATTATCTATTCTATGTGGACTTTGAAGCTTCTATGGCTGATTTGCGGGCGCAGAATGCTCTTGGGCACTTACAGGTGTCCTTGAACAAAGATGACAAATGGATTTCGTGTTTGTCATTTACCTATTGTTGGAGTCATTTGTTCCATAGTCGTTAGTTGTTGCGGGGCTTTCAATGTTAAAATCAGATCTAAAATTTTATCTGAGCATTGAGGCTAATATATCATTTTCTGTATGTGCAGGAGTTTGCTACCTTCTTGAGGGTATTGGGCAGTTATCCGATGGATGTTAGCCCAATGCGAGCTTGAGACGGATACCTTTAACATGGAGTGTAAAGTTAACGTCGTTGCCCTTTTTGGTAAAAACTTTTTTTGCATAATCTTCCTGCGTGGAACGCTTCTGAGCCCTTAGTCAATGTGGAAAGTTGAACCGCTGGCCTTGTTTTGGATTCACTTATAAATTGTAGTCATGAAATGTCAAACCCAGTTGTGAAGACCATAAATCCTACATGAGTTCTTTCTATTCTTGGTATTCTTGGTCAGGTGATGAGTTTATGATGGATTATACTACACGTCAACGTGGTTCTTTCATTTTCGTACGCTTCTATTATTGAAGCGGTAGTTCAAGAATTCTTGGAGAAAGTGCTAATATAGTACCTTGGTGTTTGTATCCAATTTGTGAATATCAAAAATATGCTTCAAAAATGCTGATTTATTAAAAATAGGCCCAACAAATTTTTAATTTCCAAAAATAGTGTTTGGAATTTGATATAGAAGTGCAGGTGCAAAGTGGGGCTGAAGGTGGGGGATCTTAGGGTATTGTATCCAAAAGAAACTTTTGTAAACTGAAGTATCTTGATATACAATCAAAAAGGCTTTTTTTTGGAAAAACATCAAAAATAGGATTGACAGATGTTTTGGATGGATTCAATGCTTGTCAATAAATTTTTAATTTCAAAAACATAAATATTAAAAATGAGAGAAAGTATTGGATTTTATTTAAATGGATTCTTGATAAATTTTTATATAGTGACCAAGTTTGTTATAGTGGTTGTAATAGATTGTATGTTTGGTATGTCGACAATCTTCAATGTGCGCCTAATTTTTCTTTGGTCGTTTAGGCAACTTATATGTGTTCATAGGTAGCATTATCAAGTCACACTTCAATAAGGAGTTGTTTGATTCTTAGAGCTTTCAATACAAATTACAATGGACAATACTTTTGTATGCTTTACAATAGCAAGCAGTCATAAAGTATATATGTACACCCTTATACATATTGATTCTTCAATGCAAAAGAATTGTTGGGGCATGTCTATATGGTATACCAAGATGTTGCCATTCATAACATGTGTAAGTGTTGCTTCACAAATTGACAATGTGGTTTAGTTTGTCTCTAATACATTCATATCTAATATAACTTGCACATTGAATATTGTATCATTGAGCAAGAGTGATGTTTTCTTGAAATTGATCTTTGGCCTTTGGTATCAACATTGTCATCCATGAAGCAATTGCATCTTAGTGGTCAGAGAACTAGACCATAAGCTCGCTACGAATTCTTTCCATCATCTTGTATACAAGTAGATTTTTCACTTCCATCAAGCATTGATTTAACAATTCTACCATATTAGACGTTAAATGACAACATCAATACCCCTTAAAGAATGTTGTATTACATATTGTCTTATTTGAGAATGCACCAAGTACTTGGTTGTAGAAGGTAAACTTGTATAATGTAACTAATTAAGATCCTAACAACCCTAATATAATCCTAAATAAACTCTAATTGAATCTTTAACAATCTTAATCAAATTTTAAAAGAATTATAAAGAAATCCTAAAGAATCCTAATGAAATCATAAATAAACCTTTAAGAAATCTTTAAATTTTTTTAAAGCAATCATAAGGAAACCTTAAAGAAATCCTAACCAAATCTTAGCCAATTCTAAAAAAATCTTAACCAAATCCTAGCCAATTTTAAAAAATCATAAATAAATCCTAATTGAAATCTAATCAAATCCTAACAAAATTTTAATCAAATTTTAATCAATTTTAGTCAAATCCTAATCAAATCCTAGTCAAATTCTAATCAAATCCTAAATCAAATCTTAAGTAAAATCCTAATGAAATCCTAATACCTTAAGTAAATCCTAATGAAAACTTAATAAAATCCTAAGTCAAACCTTAATCAAATCCAATAGCAAATTTAAAACATCAATAATTATTAAACTAATAATTGATCTTCATTCAAAATTTGTAGACTTTTTAACCTACTAGTTGAAAACAAGCATTCAAAATTTGAAGGGATTTGAACTTATCAATTGGAAAAAAAACCTCCTAATCTTCTTGAATGTCGGCCATTTTCCTTCTCCAATCTTAATGTCAATCTTCCAACATCAATGTCTCCTTTTTGTAACATTCATATGTTCTAAAATTTTATAAAAATGCTAAAAAATAAGTCAACTACTAGCTCAAAAAAGAATCATTCTAATACAACTAGCAGATTGTTGAAAAACAAAAAAATCCTCATTAATCCTCAAAATCTAATTTTGGAGATCCTAGCTCATTTAAATTCCAATAACCTTTGATCTAACTATTGGATTAAGCTCAAATTCACAATTGACATTTAATACAACTATATTCACAAATCTACAAATTTTCACTTAAAAATCTACTACAAAATTCACAATATGTTCCAAAATGTGAACCTGCTTTATTTCTTAATAATCAAAGTCATCCAAATAGAATCTTAACTTTGTGTAGCTCTTACAAAGTCATTATAAACTCAAAATAATCAAAACTAATGTTTTAAAAAATCCTATCAAGTCTACTCTCAAATTCCACTCTCTAATCAACAAAAGAATTCCTTATCTACCGTAAGCATATGGTTTTGTCCCTTGGGGTCTGGTTTAGATCCTATTTCACAACCAGCCCTCTTCAAGTAAGAATCCAAGGTTTTTTTAAGTAATTTTTATTAGAAACTATCCTTTACTTTGATTTTAAGATGCATATAGTAGTATTTTTATTAATCTATCTTATTTTGTCTTATTTATGATCCTACAAAGTAAATAGAAATCCTTTTTATAAAAAAATAATATTAATATTAAATATTTTTACTACCTTTCTATTTATTTTACTTATATTTTTTAAAATAGTTTTATAATTTAATCTTAAATTAAGCTTTTTTATAATATAAGTCTTCTTTTGCTCTTTTATCCTATAGCTATGTTATAATACAATAATATTATTGCCTAAGTGTTCGGTTCTGATTCATTGATCCATATAGCAACTTCTTTTGAAATTATTTTAATCTTTGCAAGTTTATCTTGGCACAAATTGGATATGAGTTCTTGTATTGCCTTCCAAAGTAAATTTACTATCTCTAGATTCTTGAATTTTTTTTTGAAATTTTAGTGACATGACGCATATAAACACCATGAAAATTGTTTGGAAAGATTAATTGTATAGTTTTGAAAATTCCCTTCTGGCAATCCAAAAGGAAGGTCATCTATGAAATGCAATCAAAACGTTGAGGCTTGTCGTGTACTTCAGAAGTTATAACAATGGCAGTGCTTCTTGGATTTGCTTCAAGTAGCTCTATGTAGTATCTTGAAAGATATTTGTAGCTCTCTTCTTTGGTATTGATTAATTGATTCAACACTCTCTCCTTTCCACTCCATGCTTGTTGATACAAGATTATAATGCCATGATTTCTTCTCATATCTTCAACAATCTTTACTAACTTACATGTTGTAATCTATTTAAGGTATTTGTGCATTACTTCCGCTATCCATGCTATTGTTGCTTGGTTATTCTTTAAATACGTAGGTCCAATATATGAATGGGTGTTGTTGTATATACGCATTGTGAATGCTAAACTTATTGTCAACTTTGCTGCATGCAACTTCTATGAGCACTTTTTAACTTTGCACTTCACAGTGCATGTTTTTTTGGTAGCCTTTTTAATATGGATTTTGAAATTGTTAGCAATTGCAACATTCTTGATTGTTAGCTTGAGTGCCTTGCAGGTCTTGAAACAACCACCTATAAGAAAGGTTGTGTTCTCTTTTTGTTTATACTACAAAATCCATGACTACTCTCTAAGTCCTTTTTGACACTCTCTCATGCCTCCACCTAGCACCAGCACTAGCAGCATTTGCTAATTTTGGTAGCATTGAATCCATCTAAAAATATTTGTCAAGCCTATTTTTTATATTTAAAAAAATAAAAAAATAAAAAAATAAATAAATCTTGATATATATTGATATATATTTTTTATATATCAAGATACTTCAATTTACAATTTTTTTTTTGGAGGATGAGGCCTATTTTGATATTTTTCCTACTAATAATGTAAATTCTTAAAGGCCCATCTTGAACCCAATATAGCTGTGATTAAAATTACAAGGAAGGTCAACCTTTTTTCTTGTAACTTCTTAAGATCAGAGGTTGATTCATTATTAAAAGACTTTATGTCAAAATGCTATTCTGAAGAAATGGCATCTTGGGGACTAGTCTCTGTTGGAGAGTAGTATTTGAAATTATTTCTTGGCCAGAAAGAGTTAAAATTTTCTTTCACCTATATATTCTTCTTTCTTTCTTTTAAGCTAACATTCCAAACAAGCATTAGTATGTTTTGATATAATTTTTAGCATGATCATTCTAAGAGTATCCTTGATTCTTCTGTTGGTGTTTCCACGCATTAATTCTTTAAAAATTTTATGGTTGTGATTCTTGAGCAAGTCATTATTCTGTTATTTGAAAGTAACATATTACAAGATACACAGTACTAGCACTTCACAAATATTCTAGCTTTTTTTTTACTTACAAATTTAAATTTATTATACTTCTATTCATATATGAATTTGTGCAATTTGAACAACATGGAATTACTTTGATTTTTAACTTTCAAAAGGCTGGATCTATTATATTTGGCTGTGTAGATATTCTAGGATAAAGTGATATGTGTAAATACATGTATATGAAACTTCTTACACTTATAATTCAGTCAAGTTTGGCACATGTATGATAGAAAGAAATTAGAAATCAGAACTTGAAAGTATTTTTCTTATAACAAAATTAAAAAATTAAAAAATTAAACTATTCAATTTGTTTTTAAATGTTGAACATTCAAAACTTCAAAAAAACCATTCTTGCCCTATACTGTCTTCAGGATGTTCTTAAATTGTAAAATTTTATAACTAATTTAAAGTATAGATGTAACATATGACTTTTGCAATTTGATGTATGAAGTGAGCTGTTTCTTCCAATAAAACTTAATGCTATACAATCTATTTTTGTAAAGAATATGAAAATGCGTAAAAAATAGACTAGAAGAGGACAGTGGACAAAAGTTCAAAATACATTGCAAAAACTAAGAGAGGTTTTGAAGAAATATTTTTATAAGACTGTAGTATTTGCCACACTAAAATAACAATAAGAATTATAAGTTATTTTGACTTATTCTACTAACTAAGGATGATCTTATAGCCATGCGGTATACAAAAATTTTCAAGAAGCTCTTAATGAAGAGCTTAAAAACTTTTTGATGATAAAATTTGAATAGAAGTACAATTTTAAGTGGAAGGAATTGTGCCCAAGATGTAGATAATTTTGTACTTTAAACCAATAACTATCTAAATTCTTTTCTAATCATATCAATGGAATCAAATATTGTGTTTGGTTTTCTTTTTGCATATTTTGTATTATTAGAAAATATATCTAATTATTTAAATAAATATACAAATGAGAGAAAAAGAAAAGAAAAAAGAAAAAAAGAAAAAAAAAGAAAAAAGAAAAAAGAAATATATATATATGTATATATATCATAGTAGATATATTTTATGATATATTATCATAGTTGTTTATTTACATATTTTTTTTGTACCAATAATGATCTATTGTTGATAATAGTATTAGTCACAAAAAATTTGTAATTGTATTTAAACAAGAGTGACTACAAGTTTTAATTGTATCATTGTTTTGCAAATTCTACCTAAATTTTTATGAGTTCATTTAACCTTATTTTGTAGTCTTCCAACTTGTTGTACTAAAGTCAATTTATATATATATATATATATATTTTGTTATGTCATTTAAATCCCTAAATATTCTAATACACACAACCTAATAGCAATTGGTACTTAATAAGGTCATCTTTTATCTATTAAAATTTTATTTTGTTATTTTGTAGATAATTTAATATAAGATAATTTCTTATTTTTAATTATAAAATATTCAATAGATATAGATTATCTATTAATTTAATATTAATTATTAAATATATACTTAGACATTTTTTTTTTTTTTTTTTTTTTTTAATTTAAAGATTATAATAAAAATTTGGCATAGGTACATTGGTTTTTCTAGTGCTTTATAAAAATATTCAAATATATTTTTGAATATATATATATATATATATATGCACATATAAAACATAAAAAATAGTACCAATTGTCAAATAAGTTAGATTAATATGCTCACTAATTAGTAGAAGAAGGACAAATTGACAATCTTAAGAGATGATTTTTTTACGTTACTTAAATGATTTCTTCTAATATATAAATACATAACCTAATAGTTTTTTTTTAAATTTATTTTCTATTTTACAATGATATTTATTATTAATCTATAAAAAAATTTAAATTATTTAAATTCTATAAAAGTTTTGTTGTATGGTGCTACAAGATGTAATAGAAGAAAAAATAAAAAATAATTTACATGTTATGTGCTAAAACCAAAGAATTAGAAAATTTACCAAAAATTATTAGATTAAATTTTTTATAGAAATATGCTCTTAAAAATAGAAAGTGATATTTTTTTTATAACTCTCTTATTGTAATCTTTTATTTATATTATTATTTTTATAGTGTACAAATAAGTCTAAAACTTTAAAATAAAGTCAATTAAACTTATTTTGTGGCGATTTATAAATAATATTTTTATTTGACATAATTCTTGTATTATTTTAATAAATATCTATCTACTATCTACTGTATTATAAATACTTATAAAGATATATAAATATATATAGTAGATAGTATATACTATATACTATCTACTATAAATATGCATCATATATAAAAACAAAATATATAAATAATTTGCATATTTTAGTCATATTATGATATAAGATTTTATATTTAATAATTTTTTTATATAAATAGTATATTATATTTTAAATACTTTTTTATTTTAATAAGAAAATATATATTTTAAAGCGTAAGTATTTTTCTAGTTAATAGTTTTATACTTTAAAAATAATATTTTATATACTTTTTAATTGTAAGTTCTTTAATTTTTCTAAGATATGAATGCAATGGTAACTTTATAAATCTTGTAATTGTATTTTATTTTTAGTAGAAGTAAATACTTTAAAGGATTTTTGGCTTGATGGATTAGGTTATAAGTATTATTTGCTAGACACTTAAGTCATTGTTTATGTTTTTTTTTTCTTATTAGCATCAATATTTTAGAAATATAACAAAATAAAAGCTATTAGGTGTTTTAAAGTATTTGTAAAACAAAAAAGACAATGATGAAGAGATTTAGAAGTGATGTAGTTTTTAATATAATTATGTTTTTGAGTAATTATTTTATATATATACAAATATTTTAAAAAATTTGGTGTCAATATATATATACTATTATAAGTAATGGTTTTTCTAGCATTCTTCAAGTCTAATATAATGATTTTGTATTTAGTTGTTTTATATTGCAACTATACTCTATTATGCAAAGATGATTCTTTGTAATATTCTTAAAAGGTAAATAAAAGATAGTATCTTTTAATTTATATACTAAGTATTATGCTAATGCATATTTATAGTAGATAGTTTTTTTTTACTAAGACTTATATTAATTATTTTTTATTTTATTTTTTACTATTATTTATTTTAAATTGATAGATAAAATAGCCTAATAAAATAAATAAATAAATAAAAATACAACAATATAATGTGATTGATGTCTTATTTTTTTAGATGCCTTTTTATTAATATTTAATTGTTTAGATTTTTTTCTTAAAAGTATTAAGAATATGCTTCAAAAAATTATTAGTTTTTTAAACACTTTCATTTTAATTATAGAAAATTTATAATTATTTATAGTTATCTATAAATTTAAGCACATCTTAGTATTAGAATTTTATTTTTGTGTTAATTTTTTCTTTTATTATAAGATTTTTTAATTTTTTATTATTAATAAAATACTTATACTACCCGTTTTTGTTGGAGCTTTCTAAATCTTAATGTTTTGGTTGTAAGGTGACTTGTGAGTTAAATAGTTACATTATATATTGCCAAAAAATTTACATATATATCATAAATAGAGAAATCTTATAGTAGTATTATAAAAAAAGTGTTGGTTGTTTTATGGTTCTTACAAGGTTTGTTGTGTAATAAAAATTAAATAAATAGTTAAATAAAATCTCAGCAATAGTAAAAACATTATTTTATTAAATAAATATATTAAATTATATATTTTGTGTAGAATATAATTAGATTTAAAATAATTAATATTAGTGTATTTAAATAATGTATACAATTGCTAAAATTTTTGAACTGATAGTTATATACTTTTTTCTTCTTTTGAGCTAATAACATAGAAATACAATTAATTAATAGATCTGTTTTCTTTGTAATATTTTTAGCCAATATAAAACATTAAATGCATTCTTACAAACATGAAATTTATTGGTATAATCTATTAGTAACAAAATATGTACATTTTAAAAATTTTGTTTGATTATACAATAAAGAAGATTATGCACTGATTTCTAAAAAGAAGTTATTTCATAGTAAGATGTACTGTTAATGCCAAAATATTTACATGATTTTTTATGTTGTATTAATTGGATTTCAATGTGATATTTTAACCTATAAATATCTTAAGTAATATAATTTCTTAATGCATGTTGTACAAAGGTATTTAAATAATCTTTAAGAATTTTAAAAAATACTGATAAGTAGAAGAAATATTCTTTAAGCAAAAAATCATGACAATAAAATACAACTCATTTAATAATGAAATTATATTTATGTTTTTTGACTTGGTGAATTTTTAATATAGCAATAACATGTATGAGAAAATCAATATCTGATGATGTGTTGCTTTAGCTATCACATCTTTAGAAAATTATGATAGGTTTGGATCTTTTTAGACATAGCATTAAAGTAGTATAAATAATAAAAAATTAAATGTCTGTACTTTTAAAACCAATAATAAATAAATTAAATTAAATATTTCATACATTTGACAAGTTTTAAAAAATCTCATATCTATATGTATGTATATATATATATATATATATATATATAGAAATCCATGAAATATAGTGGTAATATTTTTTTAAAAATAAATTGGGTATAATTTTTATATTCAGGTGAGAAATAATTGATTCAAATCTAGTGTGGTGATTTTTAAATTTCCAAGTTAAATGAACCATGTTGAATCTTTTTCTAATTAAATATAATATATGAAATTAACATAGTTTTAAATTTATAAAACTTTTAATGAAAAACCAATAATATAAAAATGAGTCAATTTTTTATTAAAAAAAACATGTTAGAAGATTTAAAATTTTCTTATTGTGAATGTGGATAAAATTAATTTTTAGTACATTAAAAGTGCAGATTACCAAGCTGTTAATTACATTCAAATGTTAAAGAACTAAAAAAGGATTGAAATATTTATTTTTTTATGTTTTTTGTAATCTTATATAACGTTTTTTATAAACAGAAAAAATAAAATATTATGATATTATAGCAAGCGTTTGTTTGTCTACTACTACTGTGATTGCAACAATTGGTAAAATAAATTCCAAGTAAACTTACTTATATTATCTTAAGAAGTGTAAGTCTACTTTAGATAAATATTTAGTTTTAAATAAAATTTACTAAATATTTGAAAAAAATATAAAATATGTAAATAACATCTTTTAATGAAATAATAATAAGATAGGTAGTTTTGTCCTAATCTTGTATAATTTTAACCACTAATGTCATAAAATCTACTTATCAAAATACTATTTATTATTTTGCACATAATATGTAGATGTGTGTGTAAATATATACATACATTAATGTTTTATTTACATAAAAAAAATCTAAAAGATAGGAATAGTAAAGAATACATTAACAAATCAAAAAACAAAAAGATAAAAAAAAAAAAAAAAAAAAAAAAAAAAAAACCAATTTTTTTGACATAGATGGACCATTTAAAATTAACATCCAAGATCATGTACAACCTACTAAAGGTATTACCTTCTCTAATTTTATTCTCATATATATATATATATATATATATATTTTCTAATTTACATAAAATACACCATATTTAAAATCATCATACACATTTATCCAATCACATACATGAAGGGAAAAAAATGTATTATTAATGTTATCTTGACATAAAAATTTCTTAAAAAGCAATTTATAATACATATGTTTGGTGTCTTTGACTTCTAATATTATCAAAATAAATATAATAATAATAATAATAATAATATCAATAAAATACACCAATTTTCAACAAGATATGATTTATAAAAGATTAAAAAACCATTAGTTGGATTTTAGGATAGGATCTAGGAAAACAAAGGTTAAGTAACAACATGGATTGCAAAAGGTTAAAGAGCATTGCAAAAAGATGACCATCTTAGGTAAGTCCACAAACAATGTCGGAATCTAAATAGATGTATCAACTCCCATGGCACACAAACACACACACACAGTATATATATAGAACACAAAAAATTAAAATTAAAAAATAATGGACTTATGATTACAACACCACACATGAGAATAATCAAGAAGGGTGTCCAAAGTTCAGCACCCAAAAGTCAACTTGCAGGGTCTTTTCAGAAGTAGGTGGATTTGTGGGCAAGAGACGTGCTTGCACCCATTTAAAAAAAAAAACAAAAAGAAAACAAAACACAAACACACATGCAGGGGGGAGGAGGATCACACAACATGGGATTCATGCTGACTAAGGTTCTCTACCCCCCACAAGTCTCTCTCTTCCCATGTTGCTGCTGCTCATGGCACCACTGACTGGGTTGCACCTTTTTTCAAAACCCCCAAATAGCAAAGGCATAGTGGGCTTTGCATTTGTGACCCAAATTGGTCAAAGAAAGCTTGCTTGCTTGCTTGCTAGAGGACAGTGAGGAAGGAAGGCAGGAAGAGGTCCATGGCCATCTTTGGTGATGGGCCTTGACCATTTGGGCAGCTTATCCAAACCCAAGGTCATGCTTTTCCTTCACAGTCACCACAAAGGATGCTCCAAAAGTTAGTAGGAAAGTGAGCCATTTTAAGAGGATGAGGAAACTAGGGCTGCTTATCTGAGTGTCAGATGATGAGACTTTTGTGTCAAGCTTAATCTTGTGTCATGCTGTTCCTCCTCTGCTTCTTCTTTTTCTTCATCTTCTTCCTCCTCCAGCATAGTGCTTTGCTCATCTCATCCAAGTCTGGAATGCACAGTGAAAGTGGAACCATTAACATTCCTACATGGGTATTGTAAAAGAAAAAGAAAAAGAAAACGGAGGAGGAGGAGGAGGAGATGAAGAAATGGTAGGGGGTAAGGTTTGCAGATGTGGCGATGGAGGGGGGGGTGGGGATGATGCTGTGGGTGGTGAGGTAGAGCATGAAAGCTGATGAAGACGATGTGACATGCAGACGATGTGGCAAGAGGGTTTTGTCAGAGAGTGAGAGAAGAAGAAGAATAGGGAAAGAAGAAGAAGAAAAAGAGGAAGAAGAGGTGCTGTGTGTTTAGAGAGAGAGAGGGAGATTCGTTACATTTGCGGAGAAGTAGGTGGGAATGGCAGGGATTCCAAGGAAGCGGTGCCGACGCCGTCATTAGCCAGGGCTCGCGCGCCATAGCCGGTAGTATTTTGCTTCTGTCGGCGAAGAAACCGGCACATTGGCTGCTGTCATCATAAGTTTGTCCTGGGACGAAGCCATTTCTTAATATAGTTTTACTATTTAAAATAGTATATACCGGAGTTGGGGTTCACTCTATGTGGAGGGTAGAGTTATAGACAGGGTGAAATTACATCTTCTTTTTTTCTGTTTTTTTCTTTTCGTGCTGCTTGCTGTGGTGTCAGTGACTGTGAAGGTCGTGGCTTGTGCTGAGAGGTTTCTGTGTGTGTTGAAGGTCCATTGGTGGAAGGTATTGAGATTAATTGCTAAGGCGGTGGTGTTGGGATTTTAGGTTAGGCTTTGGGTCTCTCGGATTAGGGTGCCTGCAAGGTAGCAGCTTCGTAGTTGATCTTGTGGATTGTTGGTCGATCGATTCTGGGCTTTCAGGGAAGAGAAGTTGTGGAGCAGAGAGTCGAGCATTTTTTGTAAATTTTTTGTTGCCATAGCTTGCTCACAAGAAACAAGAAGGTTGAGCTTCGGCTCTGAGTGGCAGGTGTTGAACGTGACGACTGTAGGTAGTTTGTGCTCACACAAGCCGCAGTGCTTAGTCTTCAGTGATCCTCGCAATACGTGCACTCTCGCCATGTTCCTTGTTAGACGAGTCTTCCAGAACTTGCAATAAACATGGCATTGTTTACTCACACGTTATCGTTTCTTTCATTTTCTTGCCCCTCCAGCCTGAAAACGTGAACAGATATGGTTCTTCGAGCAGAATAGGCATTTCTGTATTAAAGAACGGGTAGATATCTTTCTCTCAATTGATTATTGTAGCATTAGGGAGCTAAATCCGCCAGTGCCTCTCACCATTTGAAATTTTTTCTACTATGCCTTTGATCATCGACATGGCAAGAGTCGTTCATAGTTTTCAAGCAGTGCTGTTGCTGGCAATGTTGGCGGCTTTGACGGCCAACGCTCAGCAATCAGGGCCCAAACTGGGATTCTTCAACTACTCGGGGATGCAAGCCACGGTTAGATGCGTGGACTATCCCACCAAAGACTTGGAAGCGGGAGATACCTTCTACATTCCGCTCACGCGCAGCGACCAGGCGTGCATTGTGACGTTGAAGGACGGCGAGCACGCCTCCGCCGTCATTGACAAGGTGTTGCCCAGCTCCTCCAATTCGGGCCATTCTGTGTCTGTGGACATCAATGACACGTTCCTTTTCTTCGCTCTGGACGACACTCACCATCACCACTATGTAAACTTTCTTGATTCTCAGGATGAGCAGATCCAGATTCAGAGGTCCTCTGATCTCCAGCTATGGTGAGCTTGACATCCTGCTTATTTCACTACATGCTCTTTTGTTATCTAAAACATTTGAAATGTCGATATTTCATTCATCAGGCTACGATGCTTACCTATGTCGAAGTAAACGTTTGCAGTTTTGATTGAAGAACACCCACATTTTGACGCACAGGCTGTTGGCATAAATTGTCTCGTTCATTGTGTTTTGCAGGACGATGGAAGAGTCCATGGATGAGTGATGGCGTTTCACGTCACCCTCACTGACTTGAGCATCTCGGGCGTTCGAGATAGCTATCTTGTGGCTGAGCTAGCGATTACAAGAGAAATCAAGGTTTCGATCGACCTATGTGTGGAAGCAATTGCCACAAGGGCGCTGACCTGTGTAGATTTGAAAACGACCTGGTATTGTGGATACCGCTTAATTGAACACACGGCTGAGGACCAACCACGAAGTACCCGGAGTGTAAAGGCTTGATCACTTCATGAACCCTGGTGCCAGCTTCATCGAGACTTACTGTGGCTCAGTGTACTGTAGTGTATATTAAGTCTTGCTCGCAAATCATTCTACACGAGTTTCTGTCTCACAAAAAGTGAGCTGAATCCAACAAGTGTTGATGATCGACTATGTGATAGCATTCTGTTTCTTCTTGCTTTGAAAAGACTGTTCTCGAGGCGTCAAATGTATTTTACAGGCTGGTGCATGTCAGCCTCTTTTCAATAACAATATGCTGTAATGTTGGGGTAAGTTTGTAGTTCAGCGTTCCAGTTCGAGAATCTGAATCATCACTAACTAAAACCCACTCCAGCTTTTATAGCCGTAACCCTTTTCGAGCTTTTACTACCATCAAGCGAGGTATAGACGCTACTTTGGCAGGTTCATGAGGACATGGTTTTTGCCACTTAAAGCGTAAGAAGCAGCTCGAGTTTCCTGCCTGCTTTGTGCTAATTCCTGCACTCTGGAGCAACTAGTTAAGGTTGGTGAATGTCTCATCAATCCAGCCATGGCATGAGCTTGCCGTCAGAGTGGACGATCAGGACACAACTGGAAAACGATCAACCCACCGTCGTGCAGATGGATCATCGGCCGGCGCATTAACACCGTCGTCGTTGTTGGCTGATGCTAGTCAATCGTAGCTGGTGAAATAAACAGCAACACACATGCCACTGTTCTTCTTCTTCTTCTTCTTCTTCTTCTTCTGCTGATGGTTGCCACCATGTCACAACTAGTGCCATCGATGAAACACTTCCTAAGGAAGAGAGCTTGAAGGAGAATCAAACCCTGTTGAGTAGGAGAGACTAGTACTTGGCAAAGGCTTTTCTTCCTGAACACTAAAAGCTGGTTATTAACGTTACTCCTGCGCTTTCGGTTGCATTCTTCTCGCAGTCACCGTGAGTAGTGTTTTCTTTTTTTGTCTTTTCTTTTTTTTTGCAGTTGAGGCGATAACTCAACTCATTTATGTTAAATTTCTGAGGGACCAGAGCTGTCAGTTTGAAGTTATGAAATATGGCTCACAAAACTTGGTTCAAAACCTGAAGCTTCTTCTGGAGATGGTAAGGGACATTACGAAGGTATGTTTATTTGCACCAACAACGTTGGCAGGTTTAATCCCAACTATGACATTTTTACCTTGGCTGGTGGAAACTAGCATGGGGGCGCATTTGATGATGCAAACATGCAGAAAGATTCTTTTTTTAAATGTAACTTATTTTAATTTAATTTTCAAGGAGAAATAAAAACTTGAATGAAAAACATTTCCACAATTGCATTTTGAAGAAAGCAAGACGAAAAATATGTTGCAAAATTGAGACAGTTTGGGAACCCATATTCTCTTGTTTTGTCTAAAGAATGTTGATTTTAGAATATGAAAAGCAAAGATAGTCTCCATATGATAGTAGTAATATATCATATTAGTCCTTCAATCGAGTTTTTGGATTAAGAAATAGTGCATCATTAATCATGATTTTATTTATTATTTAAAGTAATACAGTATTTTCTCATAAACGAAATCTTGGATTTAAAATCAAAACCATATCTGAAATTTTATTCATTCATGAATTTATTGGTTTTTGACAAACAGTACTCGAATTTGTTGATTCAGAACTCTATATTTAAGAGTAAGTAGAATAATTTTAATAAAAAAATACTGGTAATAAAAAACAGTTATAGAAACAATTGCTAATAAAACTTATTACTAATAAAACTTAGGTATTATAAATATATATATATATATATATATATATACACACATTAAATGTACATGGAACTACTAACTGTAATAATAAATTGATTTTTAATTAAATTTAATATTCGAAAAAAATCATGAACTTATAAATTTTGTAGTATTTTTAGTAAAAAAGTTAATTTCATGACATTTTATTTGATTGCAAAAAATTGTTTAAATTTTATTGATAAAAAATTGACTAGTATTACAATTTACTTAAAAACACAAACAGCACATATTTAGTTAACAAATTTATATTTAATAACACTGTATGCTTAGATTTTTTTAATTTTTTACTAGTTGATCAAATGTTAATTGCATAATTATTTAAAATCCAAAACCAATAAATTTATAAATTATTGAGCAACTATACTACATTACAAAAGAATTGCTTAAAGAAAAATAATTTAAAAAAAACTGCAGAAAAATTTAATTTGAAATTGGTGTATATTTTATTTATTTATTACTTTAAATTTTGTTGCACAAGTTTCTAATAATTATGTGCATGAGGTGTTAGAAGATTTATTTAATAAAATTTTCCACCTCACCTTTTAAAAGATGTTTAAATTTGTTTTAAAAATATTTAAGAAAGTTCTAAAAGTATATAGAAGAAATATTATTAGATTTATAAGTTATTATGTATAACACTCTAATAGGGTAAAATATATATATATATATATATATATATATATATATATTTTTAAATGTTAAGCATAAAACTAAATGTTATAGCTCTTATTAATACATTGTACAATTCAACTTAAGTTTTATTTATTTTGAATAGGTGAGGATTGATGATGCTATGTAGCTAGAATTTGAAAAATTATTTATTATTGCTCATGATAGTGATGCAAATTGTTGTTTTTGATCTATGTATAGATGTGTTGATGTTAAAGAGACAAAATTTTAATGTATTTTTGTACAATTTAATTTAAAGACTTATTTGGCATAAAAGAGTCATTTCAAAAACCTAACATTTCTTTGTAGCTTTTAAATATTTAAAAATCTAATGCATTATATTCCACTACAAAATTTTGCATTGTTAAAATTATGCTTGGCAATTTTACATAAAAGATGATTTTTTAAAACAATTTTTCTTAACACTCCTAATTTTCATCTCATTATAGGTATTCTCCATAATTTAATTTAATTTTTTTTGATATTTTGTTTCAATTTGTTGCATTGGCTACTTCAAATGCAACAATAGCATTAAACCTTAAGACATATGGAATTTGGACAACAAAAATGAGAACTTTATGTATCAATATTGTGTTTTGGCTTGATTTATGTGTGCATTCATTATTACGTTATTTTTTGTTGCTGCAATCTTGGCACCAGTTTAAAATTTAAATTCTTAAAACCAACTTTTGAAAAAAAATGTACAATTTCTTTCCCAGATTGAAAAAATACATCACATGTTACAAAAGCGACAAAACTCCGTCTTGCTACACAAAATCCAGACAAAAAAACCATGTCATGGTAAACAAAATTCAAACAAAAACTTCGAATAGTGCAAATCAAACTGAAACAAGACCGCGTCTTATCATACCAAAAAAAAAAACAAGACAAAAAATGAGATAAAAATGCGTGTGGACATGCAGTTTTGTGCAGCATTGTGGCATATTCATCATCATCAACATCGCATCATCGCAGGGAGCTCGGCAATGTTGCGGCGAGAGCACGCATCACCATGGAAAGCCGTGCTTTTCATCGAAGAGGTCCTCGCAGCCTCATGAGTCGATTCTCTTCACGAGGAAGAAGAGACCACGACCACGACGAAGAAGACGAAGAAGACGAATAAGAATACGAAGAAGAAGAATATGAAGAAGATGAAGAAGGTCAAGATGAGGAAGAAGGTCAAGTTTTGCTTTTCCAGGATGAATCGTGAAGGGAGGCTGCTGACGCAGTTGGGGTTATCCGCAAAAAACTTGCCCTCCTCCATTCCTGAACTTCCGTCGTGCGGAGATTCAGACAAAAAGGGAATTGGATTCCGACCTTTGTGACTTTTGTGGGTGCGAGATGCCTTTTTGTGAGCTCGGGACTTATTGGGTTAGGTCAACACTGGTTTCTGATCATGGTGGTAAGAATGAGCCACTGTACCCACCTGGAGTTTTCTCAGTTTTTTTCCCGCTTTGATTGACGTTGTAGTTCCACTCTTCGACAGTTTGTGTGGTGGAATTTGACGGGTGTGTTTTACCGGTTTCGAAGGTTTGGCGTTACCTGGCGACCTGCATTGAAAGGTCGACTACGATTGGGCGCTTTCGGTTTGTTGCAGGGTCGGAAGAGATCTCTTCTCGTGGACGATACCCTAATCCTGTTTGTTCCCTTCGTGGAGTCATTAGGGCATTACAATGGGAGGATAGTCCCAAAAGATGTGAGCATCCCCACATGCAAGCAAACTGTTGAGAGATTGTCCTGTTCGGCAAAGTCACTCCGATCTCCGATCTAGGAATGGGAGCACCATGACGGTTATCACACATTATAAGATGAGCTGGCCGGACTTCCAATCGAGTTTGTGTTGAGTTTGACATCGCTTTTGCTCTGATGGACTGGGTGGTTTCTCCTTCACACACGAAACAAATTGATGGCTGTGTATAAGCGATCGAAAGCTGAAAATTCTAAGCTACTAAGATTCGTTCCACATCTTGCTGGGAACCACCAATTTGCATGTGGGGTCTGCGCGGAGGAAGACTTGGAAAGGCAGTGGATGTGCCGACGCATGATACTGGATTCCTCTTGTGATCTCCGTTCTTTCGGCTGTGTGAAGTTCGCAGGATTTCTTTAAGTCTCGTGGTAGCGAGAGAGTAAGCTGCATAAAGAGCATTTTAGCTTTGTTTGGCAACCTGACTGGGTAAGACATTAGAGTGTTGCTCTTTTTCAGCCATGAGTGAAATCTTTGATGGTTACGAGAGGCAGTATTGCGAGCTCTCCACAAATCTCAACAAAAAGTGCAATTCAATCAGTTCCAATGAAGGTGCGTGAATAGCATCCATTGCTACAGGATTAAATTAATTCCGTGATATTCAGAAGAGTTTGTACCGACTCTATTGGCTATGCTCCTAGAGAAGGCAACTTTCTATCACGATTTCAAATTCGATTGAGATTTCAGTGTTAGAGGACATGTTCTGCCTGTTTGCCCTTATTGAAGAAAAAATGCTTCTGAATTGCAGTAGAAAAGAAGCAGAAGTTTGATGAGCTCACAAAAGGATTGGACCTGGCCGAGTCCCTGGTACTGTCGTTTCCTGTTGCCATAGCTCATTACGATGTCAGTAAAATTATGACACGACCAGGTAATTATCGGGTCGTTCGGAAGAAAGGGAAAAAGGAGAAAGGGGGAAAAACAGAGATGAAAAATTAATAAATTAATAAAACTTGAAATTGATTGCATTGGTGAACGGATGTTAATTCCACTGGATCCAGATAAGGAGAATGGATCTGGAAGCGCGGACTTTACCTCCCGCACAGAAAGCAACACTTTTAGCCAAGTTACGAGAGTACAAGTCGGACTTAAATGTGTTGAAGCGCGAAGCTAAAAAGATCTTGGCCTCGAACGATCCTTTTTCAGCCAGGGATGAACTGCTAAATCCTGGACTTGTCGGCCGTCATTTAGGGGTGCGTTACTCACCATAAAAAGCTCAAGCGCAATCTGTTACTTATTTTGTGTGAAAAGCAGATAATGGCTGAGGTGTCGAACCATTTCTGAAGGTTTCGTGTTCCATCCCAAAGTAGCAAGTTCATGAGATTCAATCTTTTTTTTTTTTTCTTTCCCTTTTTTCGGTGGTATTCCTACAAACACGCCTCTCTCTGATGCTTGATCTATTTTGTCACGGGTTGCTCTACCTAATAATGAAACATAGTGTCTTAAACAAGCGACTGGTCAATCGTTTTGCAAATTTCAGGTTAATTCAACATGGTTGAGATGCACAATCAACGGGATTGGTCATGCTCCTCGTCTTCGTTGAGTTAAGGGAGAATTAATTTAACAGGATGTGTTCGCTGCAGCCAGGATTGGATCAAAGAGACAGATTGATGATGGCAACCGACAGAATGAATCAAACTGGTGAACGAATCAAAGAGAGCAGACGACAGCTTAATGAAACCGAGGAGCTAGGCGTAAATATTCTTCAAGATCTTCAACTCCAGCACCAGACGCTTCTTCACGCTCAACACACTGTAGGCTCCTCTAAACCCTCTGTTACCAATGTCTTCAAATTCTGCTTTTGAAGATTTCTGGAGGTTGTATTTGATAAGAAGAATTCCTATCAGCGATTCGCAAAAGGTGTGATGTTCCGACTTGCAGATTCATGGAGTGGACGATGGCTTAACAAAGAGTAGGCGTTTACTGAGTTCTATGTCCCAGCGTTTTGAACGTCACAAGTATATAATGGGGGGCATCATAGCAGTTTGCCTTCTCGCAATTCTGTTCATCATGCACGTAAAATCTAGCCATTAGTTCAAACTTGCAGACTCTACGACCAGAAGGTAAA
This sequence comes from Physcomitrellopsis africana, assembly GCA_036785485.1. Taxonomy (NCBI): domain Eukaryota; kingdom Viridiplantae; phylum Streptophyta; class Bryopsida; order Funariales; family Funariaceae; genus Physcomitrellopsis; species Physcomitrellopsis africana. The sequence goes on along the minus strand of JAWRVF010000220.1, from coordinate 192,849 downwards.
TCTCGACGCACGGTTGCATGCATTCAACCCGGCAGGATGACTCATGAGCTTCACAATTGCTGAGTATTTCTTCAGCAGGCGTGGGTTCACGACCAAGACTCATCCTCTTCGGAACAGGGTCAGGATTTCACATTTGTCCACCCGGATCCCAGCAGCCTGCACTTCTCACAGAAGCACCAGTGACGTTTGTCTGATTCTGTTCACCGTTTGTGACTCGTTGCAACGTGAAAGCTTTCGGCCATTGCGGAGTGTGTCTACAGTTATTTATTGAACCCGACAACCGACAGAGAGGCTTAGAGCTACGGAGGATTGGTCTATAATTCAATATATATATATATATATGTGTGTGTGTGTGTGTGTGTGTGGTGTCGGTATGAGTCGATGGCAGAATTTTTCAGGGAGGCATTAAGCGGAAGAGACCTTGAGGAAGATAAGATTTGATGGAGGAGGTGGAGCCCAAAAGAGTTTTGTGTTTTGTTGTACAAGTTTGGAATCGATGACTCTACTGCTTTTGGGGTTCCTAGCCTTTGAAGCAATCCGGATGGCCTGCTTTTTCTACTCCAAAGGACTGGTTCACTTTGCGGAACGCTCAATTTATAAACAATCTGAACAAAACTGTGTCCTCTAATTCACGTGACTGTTGTTTCCGACACATGAACATGGCCCTTCAAACTAACAATTCTTTGCTTCTTCTTCTTCTTCTTCTTCTTCCCCTTATATATATATATATATATATATATAAAGGAAATTAACATGGCAAACTAGCAAAGTTTTCGTAGGCTTGGCCTTGACGAAAAGTTTTTAAACCCAATTGTCACCTCTTGATTCCATTGCGTTTCCTTAATCATATGCCTAAATGCAAGCCATTCTTGAATTCAACTATTTAGTTTTTTTTATTATTAGCGATTACTTTTTCCTGCAATTTCATCATTTTTTTTCCCATTATTACTCCCTTGTTTATACTTTCTATAGTACAGTGGTTCCATATTTAATTTCTTAATCATAAAACAAATTAAATTTTTGTACACTAAGCCAATTTTTTAACAAATAAAGTAAAAACCCACTATTATTTTTTCCATTAGAAGAGAAATTAAGTTTAATTCCAAGAACTTCGTATTAAGAATCAAAGATTAAAATTGGAAAATTACACTTAATTAAACCATTCATAATTCCATATACACAAATAAAAATTTAATATAGCTGCAAGTTTGAGAAAATCAATTATACAATCAATTTTCAAATCCAAATTTTATATTTTGAAGACCTATTAGAGCCAACTTATCTTTGCCTCAACATACTATTAGCTTTAACTTTACTATGCCATCACTTCTAGCAAGGGCAACCTTTATAAAGCTCAATAATCAATAGACACAATTCAAGCATGAATTATAGTGGGGTTTGCAAAGTACAAGACTATGGTCCACTTCTATAATTGAATTTCACTTGGCAACATGGGTCCACATCAGCTTTTTTGGATGCAACACATACTTTCCAACCATAATATTTTCATATTCACATTATAAGGTATGAAGTCTTGAAGATAAGGGTTGCCCACATTGGAAGCCAATCTTTGAAGGACATGGGTTTGTGTATGACATAAAGAAGATTCTTTCAAGGAACATCAACTTAATGTGTGAGTTTTTCATTTGCAACAATTATAAGATTTTATTTGATAAAAATAGTATATCTTTTACATGAATTTTATTATTTTACCAGAACTTATCAAACTTCAACACATCAAAATACAAGAATAAAACATAAAACTTGTTTTTAAATATAAGAAGATGTTTTCATGAAAAACATATCTTTTACTCACCTTTAATTTAGGTGTTTACTTGTGAGCACTTATAACAATATTAAATAGTTCCAATACATTAATTTGTACAAAAATAATAATATTCATACCACAGATAATATTTTCACTGAAGAAAAATAATATAACCAACCTACTGTATTTTGCATTTTCAATTTATTCAAGAATGCAAGAAGGAAAAAAATCTGCATGGAATGCTGCAAATTTTCTAAAAATAACACATGTTGGTGTGTACAATTTTTGGGAGCAAAAATAATAGAAGAAGCAAACTTTTCCCAAACTGAAAAAATTTACTTAAAAAGAAATTGAACAAATTTACTTGATGTTTATTGATTAGTACACATTGCTATTTATCTTTTCAAAGTTTTTTTTGGATTAGATCTGTAAATTTTGTGCTCAATTTAAATACTCTACATCTATTGTTTCAAACAATACTAAAAAACGTGTTATAATATAATTTTACATAAAGAAGAAAAAATATGTGGACATATGCAAAAGAATGTTATTATTATCATTATTATTTTATATTAAAAAAACTAATCACAATCACTTCCATAAGTAAAAACTTCTTATTTACACAATGGCAAAATCGTGTTGTTCTTAATTATTCTCTAAATTATCATTTGTTGTTTCTGATTTAGCTCATACAGAAAATGACTGAATATTTTCGCTTAATAACACCTCAGCAACAAGAACCACGTCAAAAAAGAACCTTTTTTTTTCCTTTTAAAGCGCCTTTTATCCATTAATTCCAGTCAACGCCTCCAGTGAACCCGTTCACACCGGGGGACCAGTTCCTCATCCTTGGCGGCTCCCACGAATACATTCATCCACAAAATCATCCATCCTTATATCAAGTCCACTGAGCCCGCCGCGGGGTCGATAAAATCACGCCGACAAGCGCCGCAGAGATTGAGCATACGAGCAGCGGGAGATGCGAGACGTGGTGCATGGGGAGCTAAAACAAGGCCCTGGAATTAAATTCCCTCGTTTTAATGCAGTCTGAGGCTTGGATTGCAGACCTGCAGCTAGAAATCAGGCACACTTAGTTACCCTGAGTCGTTACTAGTCTCATGCTTGCAATGCCTGCAGCAATGGCACCAGCCTCTCTCTGACACCACCAGAAGCGTCTGCACTGCCCCGCAGCTGATTTCGCGTCGCGTGCACGCCGTTAAGAATCCCTCCTGTGACATCCCCCTTCCCAATTCTTGCCATCTGGATTAGCCGCTCAACGTCCCAGTTCCACTACCCCGCCATTACAGCTCTCATTTGCGGGATCGGGACATCCTGAGGTCGTGTCAGTAATAGTGGAGGCATTAATGTTGGCGGGAACGAGGTGCCCTGCCCAGGTGTTTTGTTCTGCGAGCTTGGCCTTTTTTTTAATGTCGTGAGGAGCTGAAGTCGGTCGGACGAATCGGGTTTGGAGGCTTGTTTGATTGAGTGTAGACACCTCTTGCTTGCTGCGATGGCGGCCTCGATGTGGCAACAATCCATGGCCTTGGGTGTCGTTGCTTTTCTTTGTCAATGGGAGTGGCTGGGTTGTGAGGCTGTGAGGACCCTGGCCTCTACTGGCTCTGTGAAGCTTGAGGAGGCGCATCTGCCTGGTGCTTTTCACGCCGTTTCTGCTCACGAGACTCTCAAGAGTGCTGCGGACTCAGAGCTTATGTATTGTTTTCTTTTCCTTCCTTTTTTATATTGTGTGTGTGTGTGTGTGTGTGTGTGTGTTTGTGTTTTAAGTGCTTGTGTGTTAACTTCGATGCTGTTGACCCACACAATGGCGTTAAGTCGAGCTTGCAAAAGTGATGATCGTGAGGAAAATACTACGTTCATCTGATTGCGTTGTACCACGACGTTGCTATGAGGGATAAGAGATTGTTTTGATGGACTGGTTTTTTCAGTGGTTTCTTATTTCGGTATAGAGTCTTGTCTGAATACTCGACGATAACGCCATAAAGTAGGGAAATGTTGCTAGAGTGGGGGCTTAGAATGAATTTCCATTGTACAAGCAAGGTGTCCTGCGCATCTACTTTCAAGGAAATAGTTTTTACACTACATGGCACTGTTTGTATGCCCGAGTCTAATGTGAAGTGTTATTTTGGTGCGACGCAGGTCCGATTCGAACCGGGGTGATATTAGAGGGTGTAGCAATGGCAACCCTGTCGATGATTGCTGGAGGTGCAATCCAAACTGGACTAAGGATAGACAGCAGCTCGCAGAATGCGCCGTTGGCTTCGGCAAGAATGCCATCGGTGGTAAGAATGGAAGAGTTTATGTTGTTACAGATGACAGTGATGACGATGTAGTAAACCCCAAAGAGGGAACACTTCGCTACGGTGTCATTCAAGTCGAGCCTCTTTGGATTGTTTTCAGCCGCAACATGAATATAAAACTCGAGCAGGAGCTTATCATGAACAGCTACAAGAGCCTAGATGGTCGTGGGTACAATGTCCACATCGCTGGAGGAGCGTGTCTGACGCTGCAACATGTCAGTAACATCATTATCCACAATATTCACATTCACGATTGTAAAGTAACCGGACCTTCCCATGTAAGGAGCTCTCCATCTCACTACGGAAGCAGAGGCAAAACTGATGGGGACGGCATCAATATTTTCGGCTCTCACGACATCTGGGTAGATCACTGTTACTTCTCAAACTGCGCTGACGGCCTTGTTGATGTCATTCAAGGATCCACTGATGTTACCATCTCCAACAATTACTTTGAGAACCACGACAAGGTAAAGAGTTTCTTCGCGAATAATGGTATCTCCCGCATATTTTCTTCGTTATGGTCGTGGTATAATGTAGATTGAACAAAAGTAACTAAAGACGTGGTCGCTTTTCGATTCAAAAGTTTCTGAAAACTATATGCAGAAACCCAGTGCGTCAGGTTTTGACTCGTTGTTACTCGTCACCTTGTCTGCGCAGGTGATGTTGCTTGGGGCTCACCCGCAAGACTCTATAGACAAGGGCATGAGAGTCACTGTCGCCTTCAACCACTTCGGAGCAAATCTCATTGAGCGCATGCCTAGGTGAGTGTAACATATCTGATCCTGGTTTAATTCCACATATCACTTCATGCAAGAGAAGCCATTGCTGCGCACTGCAAGTTCCACATTGAGAGCATATTCATCAGCGTTCCACGGTGCTGTAGGTGCCGACAGGGTACATTTCACATAGTCAATAACAACTATCAAGGATGGGGAATGTATGCTATTGGAGGAAGTGAAAATCCTATCATAAATAGCGAGGGAAACCGTTTCTTCGCTCCCAACGCAAAGTTCAAAAAACAGGTACACTTCATGCTCGTCTTAATCTTATCATAATCAAACCAAGCTGTCAACGCCTTCTATAACAACTCAGTCCATGGAATGGAACTTCTCACTTGTCGTCGCATCCTTACGAATGAAACAAATTTGTGCGAAGGAACTGAGTATCAGCTCTTGTGCAGGTCACCAAGCGCATCGAAGACGGAGGCAACAAGAACGAGAACAGTTGGAACTGGAGGTCCTCGGGTGACATGTTCCTGAATGGTGCTTTCTTCACCGAATCAGGAGATGAATCTACAAGTACTCGATTCTTTGCGAAGGCCACCAGTTTCAGCGCTCGCCCTGCTGCCATGGTGCAATCCATGACCAACGACGCAGGGCCCCTTGCTTTGTGACCGAGAGCATAAGCTGGATGGCTCCATTATCCAACCTAACATCACTCTCCACATGATAGTGATCTTCGCAATCTGCCAATAAGTTGCTCGAATGACTTTGTGCTTTCGATAAGACGGAGTTTGGTTTTTGTGCACTTCTGGAGCGTCCCCTGTGTTTATGGCCGAGTGCTGGCCATGTATGGTCGACCTAGCCCATAACCACAGTGTGGTGTAGCTAGTTTGTGTTCTATTCAATACGTATAAGCCTTCGAAAATGAAAACAACGTGTAGACTATTCACTTTTATCTTTCTTTTGATGAGTGGCCGTGCGAATGTGGCCCACACACTAATGCCAGGGTACATTCTTACGAACTGTTGCCATGTGATGATTACCCAAGGACTTAGAAACAAATACGTTCTGAGCTCTGTACCTCGTGATTTCCATAATCCCAGCCGTGAATTTCTTTTTCAGAACGTATTAAGACTGATCAATTTAGTCCTGCAACTGATTACCTCCTTGATTGCCATCACACTGCTGGATTCTGAGCGCTGAAATGACACCCTTGGAAAGTAACTGGATTCTCAGCCCTGGCTTTTGCAACTTTTGCCAGTTTTTTTTACAATCAAATAGCCTTTGATGGTACGTTTGTTGGACGATCACGTCGACATACAACTCGAGCTGCCTCTACATCCTGGAGCACCCCCTACTGACAGGCATCATTCACTCAACTTAGCGATGGATGAAACTCTACTCCAGAACACGACCATTACCTCCTCAAAAGAAAAAGCAATTCACGGAGTGCGGGGCTGAACCAAACTAGTCAAGTATGGCACCGTGGTTGTGTATGGATCACGAAAACGCCTTTAAAACTAAGAACCAACACAACACTGATGCCAGATTGGTGCTGTGAGCTGTTCAGCTGTTGAGATTTATCCATTCTTTTCTGGAATGGGTACTTCACCCTCAGCCTTTCATTCCTTAATTCATGATCTTATCAGAACTCAACTCCCCATTGGTTCATCACTTTCGTCGTAAAAACTGAATACCAGTTGTTTTTCCTTTTAAATCTTTGAAAGGAATTAATTCGCCTAGAAGACCAGATTGTGGTTGATGAGAGTTGAGGGTAACTATTAAGGCATTTAGGGTAGACTTTTGGAGGTGAAAACCAAGCCCTGCTGTGTTACTTTAATACAGTAATACAGAGATGCTGACGAACGCGACCTCAGCCGTCCATTCTTGTGGCTTACATTCGACGTCCTGGATGTTGCCAGCTCGGACGATCACAGATGGGCAGCGGGTCGCAGAGAGCACGGGCAGCGCAGCTCTGACTGAGACCCACCGGAGTCACCTCATGGTAGGAAGGGCTGGGCCAGGCCGGGCCGGGCAGAGCCACGAAATTTCCCCCTCCAGCTCGTCTTTAGCCACGTGGCGCCGTTGGGGCCGGCGAATGCTCTTAAAGGTTGGAACCTTAGAAATTCCTTTTTAATATATAGGATTGAAATTTACGTGGAAATATAAAGTGACTTTTATGGTATAAGTAATATATATATATATATATATATATTTAATTACTTGTTTTAAATAAATAAAATATGAGAATGCTCTTGTTGATTTTTCAACTTCCAAAAGTTGAGGTGAATATGAATGTTATTTATTTATTTATTTTTGGAATTGAGAAAATTCATAACTCAATTGAAAGGACCCATTAATAATTCATTCAAGTATTATATGCATGCATGTGTATATGTGTATATATATATATATATATATATATAAATTTAAAATCATGAAAGAAGAAATGATAGAGTTTTTAAAAACATACGTTGTCTTTTTTTCTTCTCATTATGATAGAGTTTTCCTTTTTTACTTTCTTCTTCCATCAACAGAGATTTGGTAGTGAAGATGCTAAGATTGAGTAGCTTGCATTCTTTTAATATTAAAATTCTAAAATTCACTTCACTTGAAGATAGAAATAAGAAATCATGAATTTCCAAATTGGATATAAAAATGGCATAAAAATAGAAAAATATTCCAGGTTTTAGAGGGACATAAATTCCTCATAGTACATTAAAATAACACAAATGAAATAGATATTTACAGATTTATTAAATCTTGGTAAAAATAAACCAAACCACATTATTTTAAAGTATAACAACAGCAACAAGAAAAAAAAGCAAGAATTGCCATGGATTGGCGAAATCAGACATTTTATTGGAGAGTCTCCAAATATAAATTAGCTAATCAACCAATGCAAAAAAGCATTTCCTTACCAAATGTTAGAAGGTAGTTGGTGGCACACAATATCAAAACAAAAAAAAGCCTCTCACCTCCTTACAAGAACCAAATCAACACACAAGCAGAGTTTACAAATCCAAACACAAAACAATCTCACCAAGCTCCAATCCTCCAAAAAAGAACTACACAAAATGATCAAAGCCACAAAAACAATGCCACCAAAGGCAAAAACCCTAGAAACTCAAAAAAGAAACCATGACGTGTAATACAAACGTAGTCAACTAGGTTACACAATAAAAAAAAATAGAATAATAATTAAGTGGTGGAAATAGGAACCAAATGAGAAGATGGGATACAGAAGGTGGCGATAGAGTAAAGGGCACATGAAACGGCCCTTAGAAACTCCACCTTGAGCCATGAGTACCGGCCCCGCTACCTAGGCCCGCCACCACCACCAACACCGAGCATGCAGAGAGCGGGGCCACGCTGCACCGCAAAAGCAAAGCAAAGGGAAAGGGAAGCGGAATGTGCACACGCAAATCCCACTCCCACATCGGGAAGCAGCCGCCACAGCGTCGCCATCGCCAGGGCTCCGAGATTAAGCAGCGGGGGGCCGCAAGGTGTTTGAGGGGCAGCAGCCTCGTCGCCAATTTCTATTCTACCCTTCCTTCTTGTCTACTACCCAGCTAGCTAGCTAGCTACCCTGCTCTACCCCACATGGCGCACCGGATGAGCGGCAGTGCAGCCCCACTTGTGGCCACCGCGCCTTTGTCCCCTTCACCGCTCTCGCTTCTCATCATCATCATCGGAGCTTGCCTGCACACATCTATCGTGCAATCAGTCACTATTTCTCCCCCGCTCTCCTACTGGGGGGTACCAGGCTCTTTCCTCCGCTGGTACGACTTGTCTGCTCGACCATGGTCGCCTGTGTCACGCGGCGTTTGTTTCGAGGCGCGCCAATTCTGCTCCTGGGGTGCACTTGATTGTGGGTGTTGGCTTGTCCGATTGGCTTCGCATGGTAGTGTTAGGGTTGGAGGTTGCATTGATGGTCCGGTCTGCCGTGAGGTGGCTCATTTTCGAAGATCCCTGGAATTCCTCTCGTCACTTGCGAAGACAATTGGAATTGTCGCTCGCTTAGATCGGCTCCGCCATCGTTTCGCGTTGAGGAGAGTTTGTTGTGTGGTTGTAGCTGTACTCAGCTGAACGTTTGTGGAATTTGAGCAGTAGCGGATGATGAAATTGGGGAGTCTAAGAAGCAGACATGAACTGATTCCAAGTGCGTTGCAGGGCTTCTCTGTTGCTTAGAAGCCGCATGAGGGGCGCTCGTTCGTAATTGTGTTTGGGGGGTTGGGGAAGTTAAATTATTGCAGTGTCCATTGTGCTACCGTGACGTTTTGGGTACTGTTGGATGCGGTTGATGAACGTGTCCCGCAGTCCGATTTCTGTATTTTGGAATGATTCAGCCAGGGACATACGCTCATGTACCTCGCCGATGTGATTGGGGGACATACCTCTAGTCGATTACTGCAGCTCTTGCTTGAGAAAGAAATCCTTTTCTTGAGCGGGCAAAAGCTCTGCTGTTTTTGCACTCCGACAAGCCAAATGTAATTAGCAGGTCCAATTCACAATGATGGCGCTAACACGTTAAGCAATCGCGAAGTTTGGAAGAGTCCTCGTGAGGGTGTGCAGGCGAATTTTACATTCGGGACTAGAGTTGCTGCTTCTATTTCAGAAACAGAGAAAGCGTGATCTAAGTATCATGAGATTCTTGTCCCTTAAGGTGCACAGGAATCCTTGATACGAAAAACCTTTTGATCGTGGTGGACGCAACAACAATAATCATCTAATGATGCCGATAGAATTGGGAAGAACCAGAAAAAGGGGAAGGGGACAGGCCATCTCCGCAGCGTGCTGATCGTATCATACCCCAGGGATTGCGTGGTGATTACACTTACAGACAGGCATGGCAGACTGTATTTCCAAAGTGGAGACAACCACAAGGCTTGCGCAATTGCGTGTGGACAGCCTAGGAACTGGCTGTTATCGTCGATCAGATCCTTTCAAAATCGGTCTCTGGAACTGGTAATCCTCTTCCTGCGACTGAACTTCTACTTTCGTGCACCAATGAATTTCTTGGACTTCTTGCATTGAAAGACTTCATGATCTGTGCTTTGAATTGTATCGTCGGTGAATAAGTTCAAACAACTCATTCACCGAATTTCGAACAAGTGCAACTGGTTTTGAAATGAGCAATTGGGACGGCTGGAGTAAGCCCGTCTAGCATGCTGGAGTCAAAAACCTTGTTTATAGAATGCTTTGTCTGTAGAAGTGGGGGCTGTTGTGCTTACAACATGAAAGCTAATTTTGTAGGCATATTCTCATCGAGAAAAAGGCATCCCTGATCGTGCGTCTTTACCCAGAACATTGCCGCAAGGAGCAATCGCCCATTGCCACTTTCACGGTTCGGATTCTGGTCCGAGGTAGCGATGGTCAACGTGTGGAATCCCAGGGTTTGATAGGTACTTCAAATTTTCTCCCCCTTGCCAGCACGTCTGTCTCCATGCTGCCACTGCTCCAACTTTAAAACTCTTCGAATATGGAGCTTAATGATTCACTTGTCATGTGGGATGTGGCAGTAAGTGACAAGTTGCTTCGGAGCTGCTCTGATGATTTCATGTGGCCATTAGACTACTCTGTGGCATACGGGAGATTTCTAGTGGAAGTTGAATTTCACGATTTGAAAGTAGCATTCTCGCATGTGAGCTTTTCTTCACAAATTCTGTATCACTTTCACTCGTTGCTCATCGTTAGCCTAGTTTGCTCGAAATGATTCCAGGAGAGATCTCACAACGTGGCATGCAATGAGCTCAGATTTAACGTATACTTTGTAATGTTTCTTCCATAGTAAGCCGATGTCTGCTAACGTAGTGCAGAAGAAATTCAGAGCTTCTGAAAGCTCTGCATGTTCGTTATGGGGCATGTTTAAAATTTCTCAGATGATGTGCAGGGTGGCGAGCCACATTCAATCTGGACAGGCGAAGAACATATACAGTCGCGAACTCAGGTTGGCTTAGCCCGGTGCCTGTCTCGTATGCTGGAAGAAGGCCTTCACACCGACGTGACGATTTGCACGGCCACTGGTAGCGTAGGCGCTCACCGCGCCATTCTTGCATCACGATCCCCTGTTTTCGATTCCATGTTCTCCCACAACTTGATGGAAAAGCAGTCCGCCACAGTTCACATAAACGACATGTGCTTGGAGTCTTGTCGTGCGCTCCTCGGCTATTTGTATGGGAATTTGAAATACCCAGATTTTCGGAAACACAGGGTTGCCCTCGTGCGGGCGGCGCACAAATATGACATCGTGGACCTGAAGGAGGCCTGCGAGTCGAGCTTAGTAGACGACATTGACGGTAGCAATGTCTTAGTCAGGCTGCATGACGCATGGCTCTACCAGCTCAAGGATCTGAAGCGTGAGTGCTTGCGCTACCTGCTTGAATTTGGTAAGATCCACGACTTGCGCAACGAGTTCGACGCATTTCTACAAGAGATCGACAAGGATCTCGTTGTTGAGCTTGTGCAAGAACAAATCAAACTGCTCAAAATACATGGCTTGTAAATTAACTGTCGGTGTTCCCCTCGTCGTCTCCTTCGCAGCCCTTTTTCTCTACCCATCTCTTGACTTCAAATCTCACAATCGATCGATTCATTTTGCTAATTTTGTACATGTTGTCTTAAAAGCTTTGAATCGTTTTCCTTCTCCTCACGAATTCCGTAGCAAGGCATCTCCAGGTCCCACTTCTTCAAGAGCCTACCTGTTCACGGCTCGAGCTATGGCGTGCATTTCCTTTCATCATGCAATATTGCAATCTCTCAATTATTAAGAAGTGAATGGAAAGCGCAAAAAGATTTGCACGTCGTAAATCACCACCTAAGCTTTGACAAAGGCGTTTCAAACGCTCGTGTTTCACACTCCAAGTGACACCAACCTATGCACACAATCTAGAACATTTGATTAATTATTGATCATAATAGGGGTGTTGTATCATTGTTAGCCAAAACAATTGTTGTGAGATGATATTATCTTGCAATAGCATCACATTCTAGAAATCACTATTATGATTTTATCAAGTGGAGGGCTTTTGGCTTGTCTTTTGCAACTAGATAATATTCAATAGGAAGAATTTTGTTGTAATAAGATTTTGAAATTTGTTAATGTAAGATGTTTAAATTGATTTTACTATTGCATGATTTGGAATAAAAATATGTTTTGCATTTTTGACAACCATCTATGAACTTTTAAATATTTTTATTACAAAATTAAAATAGAAGGTTCAAAAATGTTTTAATTATATTGGTTTTTATTGAATGATGGTCAAATTTTGGAAATACATCAATATTAGATTGTAAAAAAGCTATGGTTAAAAAAAAACTCCTAACAATAATATTATTTTTTTCTTTATAATATATTTTTTTATATAAAAAATGTTCCTATAAAATAATAATTTTGTTCATGTGATCTCACTTGTACTAAAGTACCTTATATATAAAATATGTAGTACAATTGTGTGGCACAAAGGATGTATAAAATTACAACTTTGACATTCAATTAGCAAATATTTGAGTATAAGAGTCATTAAGAAATCATTATATGATATGCAATAGAAATGGGTGGTTGGATCTTATAAAAGGTAGTATTTGCTTTAAGGCATTTTGTTGAATGTATTGTAACAATGCAGTAAATATCAAATTAAATAACTTCTCTATTTTAGCTCCAAATGGAAACCACAATGATATTTACAACTATCTTTTAATTTTAAGTTAGCTTTTATTTTTATCTATGTCTCAACATAAAGGTAACACATAATCAAAATATAACAAGATTATTTTATGGACTATGCTATTCCAAACATTGTGAAATAAAAGTAAAAAAACCTATAACTATTTGCTAAAATGTATTGCACTATAGAAAAAACATAATTTTTAAGGTTGCAATGTTGTTGACTAAGAAATACAAGTATTTCTAACATCTAACTAGAGGTGGCACTTTAAGTATTAGTATTATTCTTTTTAACATCTTAATATAATTTTCTACTTTTACTTATATAGATGCATAAGAAGTATTGAAATATACATTGTCAATGCTTGAAGATTGAAGATGCTTCTATACTCCAATGATAATTATCAATACCAAAAAAATTACTATTTGACAAAAAATATTTATTTTTGGTGAAGTATTTTGAAAAATTAGTCTATAAATTAATGATTACAAACTTTTCTATTATTATGTGCACATTTTGGAAATCCAACATATACATACAATATCTTCTCAACATGATTGGCTACAAATAATATCCAATTAAGTGTATTATTTGGAATTCAACAAAATAATGCTAAAAAAAAAAAGAAAAAGAAAATTGCTTTAAAATATTTAAAACTATAGATTTGATGAATTGAAAATTTAAACACAAAACAAAATATCAATTCTGATCACAATAAGTATTTATATTAATTGGCTACAAATATTTTTTTTATAAATTAATTCTATTAATAGAAATATAGTCATAATATAAATAATTTTGCAATTAATTGTTAAAAAGCAGTATTTCTATGATATCTAAATTTAAATAATGCCACAACAAATTGAAATTTGAGTAGTGCTTATTCAACAAGTTTACAAGTATTTTAAAAAATAAGATGGTTTTTACTATTTTCTAACAATCTATATAAAAAAATTGACAACATTTTTAATTTTTCTTAAAATCTTTTTTTAGACTAAGAATCTAGAATTGTTAAAGAAAAACAAGTTTTGGAAGATAAGGTCTCTGTGCAATATATCATGTGAAAGTTTCTCTATTGACAACAACAATTTTAGAATGCAATCAGCAAATAAATTTAGGATAAGTATATATATATAAAATAAAAAACAACTTTTTATTTATTAATAATGGCATATGAATGTTAGGATGTTGAAATGTAAACATCTTAGAAAGTGGTAAAATAAAGCTTTTACATCTAAAGAAATAATAATAATAATAATAATAATTTCCAATTAAGTGTATTATTTGGAATTCAACAAAATAATGCTAAAAAAAAAAGAAAAAGAAAATTGCTTTAAAATATTTAAAACTATAGATTTGATGAATTGAAAATTTAAACACAAAACAAAATATCAATTCTGATCACAATAATTGATTTAGTAATTACTAATGGTTGACACCATTTTCATTAGCGGATATTTGTTAAAATAAACATACAAAACAATTTTGTGAATTTAATATAAATAATAGTTATTCAAAAATAATTGGATAATTTATTTAAAAATACTCCAATTGCAAGGAACATATATCACATCAAAATAAACTATGATTTAAAGGTTAAAATTTTAAAATTAAAACCCTAAAAATAAAAATAAAAGATAAAAAAAGGTTGTTGAAGTGGCAAAGGCCCCATGAAAAACAATAAATAAACAAACAAATAGAAATGGCTGTGGTTAAGAAACATGGAGAAGGTAAAGAGATCATATAACCTTTTGGAAAATTGTACAAGTCATAGTACAACAGTTTGAATAAAATCAGAAGCTACCAAAAAGAGGAGATGATGCCGGTTGCTTAGCCTTGTTATGAAATTCTAAACAAATGAAAACAGTGAAATTCTCCTCTGAATGAGCATGATGCCCTGAACACAAAGCTATCTTACTTTGAGCATCTGACCAAGCAGTTGTGTTCTGCGGGGTGTCGAAACAATCTCCGACCTTGAATATGCTCCTACAGCTTCCTCTTTGATCCTGCTAAAGATCCTGCGTCAAGTAAAAACGAAGTATACAACCAATATGAATACATAGCTTCTCAAGGGGTTCTCAGTCAAACAATAGCACATGGAATCAGGTTGCAACCATGATCTCGCAGTGTTCCACAAACCAATTACTCATTGTAATATGTGACTTCAGCAACAATACTATGCCTGACTAACATGCTTAGCACAGCTGAAAGCTTCAACATAAAACTTGGGCGGATTCACATTTGATGTGCAAACCTGATTGTGATTTCATCTTCTCGGCAATGACTGCCACATCGTCTGCCGCCACCTCTTCGTGCAGCTACATATTAAATCAACGTAGAAAAAATTAGCTTTAACAATGCAATGAGTGATCAACCTTGAGAAGGACGATGCCCCTGATGGTGTTGGATTAGACGAACATGTAAAACTGACTATCTCTATTCAAACGCAAAGATAAAAGAATTAATTCTCAATAGGAAACTTACAGCTGCAGACACTGGAAGCCACTCCATAACTGAGCGAATACTATCGTCTTTGGTGGGCAATGTATCATGATTCCAGTAGGAGAACTCTCCAAACATTGAATCTGCTTTCCACACATCGAAGCCGTCCTTCTCTGATGACTTCACCTTAATCTTTCCGTTCTCAGTATTCGATCCAATATCCTTCTTTAGAACAAAGCCTGCCACCCATCAAGACATCTGCATTATGAGTGACCAAGTCCAGTAAGACAAGACGGCTGTAGGGGAGTGCATAAACATCGCCACAAAATAAAGTCTGGTGCTAATAATGCCTGTAGACCGATTCTGAAGACTACCCAGAACTTCAAGCTAAAGAAAATCCCAAAGAAAATCAGATGATGAGCAAAAGAAGATGAGCAAGAGCAGAACATACAGAGGGCATGCGTGAGTGCAAGAGGTTACCACAAAAGCCCTCCGGGAGGGGAAGCCAAGAACCCATTAGTTTCCTTCCTCTAAACGCTGCCTCCTCCATTACAATGCCATCCTCGTTTGAACCTGCATCAGCACAAGTTTTTGGATGTTTTAATAACAAGAATTGTTACATTAAAATGAATTCAAATGATGAGCGACGGACGCTAACCAAATCAAATGTTTGCTATCGGCTTCCACAAGACAAACTCCCATAAGCCAATGTACATCACTTTATGTATACTCTGATTGATCACTTAGACAGGTGAGAACCCTAAGCTACACAAGATTTTTATGTAGCTGCATTGCAGACCTGGAATAGAGATTAGCCTTCAGAACTCAACTGCTAAATGTTGCCTCATTGTTTCACAATCCAATCTCAATGAAAAGATACTATCACCACTTTAATTTTTATTCTTAAGAAAAAAAATTCTGATGATGAATCCACGCTGACTGAACTCATAGAAGCAGCAGAATTGAGATAGGAGCAGATTTCTCCCCACGATTTATCAGCCCTTAAATTGAGGAAACTTAGGAAGTAGTAGCATTGCGAACGTGTAAAATGTGGCCCTCGTGAAAGTCATAAACATAAAGAACACAGGTCAAAAAATCATGTGAATCAAAATAGGGGCCACAAAGCCAACTAACCAGCTGCTTTGATTTTGAAGTAGTCTTCCACAGGAGCAGGACCAGAATAATTGGTGCCGCACGGGAGCAAATGGATTATCTTGCCTTCCAAACCCGACTCTACACTCATAACTCCAAAACAACCCCCTCTTTCTCTCCGCTCGTTCTCGTCCTTAAGTGACCCCATAGTTCAATTACTATCCCTCCTTATCCAGATCCTCAACAATAAGCTCTTACAACAAACTTCTCTTCCTGTCAGCTTCAGATAACGGAAGAAGAAGCTCGAGAGACAAGCGCATCCTTACTACATCCTGCCATCGAAACATCCGTGCAATCACCTCAACAGTCCAATATCTCGATCGCTAAAACACATTCACTACCCATTCCTCACTAAACCCAAAACTCATTGAATCTCTCCTCAACATCTGAATTCAACAGGCCAGCAGCAGCAGCGGTGGTGGTTACTCAAAGAACACACCGAAACCCCTACCGCCCGCATCGAGACGAAGAGCAAACGTGGTCCCACGGTAACCATGGTAGATGGGCGCTCATGAGCCTTATGGCCTGTAACCGTTCATCCAGAGGGCATTGCGCCGTGCTTTATTTCCGGTGAGCTGGGGTTTGTGGGTTTGTGGGTTTGAGAATGTTCATCAAGAGTTTCGCTCGCATTTATCTTGAAGCTGGCCGTAGGGTTTAGGGTTTAAGAGCGTCTTCGACCGCCGGCGGATCGCTAGCTGAGTTCCTGAACCATGTGCAGATCTTCAATTGTGTCTAACTACAGGGCTTGCGACTCTTAATTGTGGCAAGTAATTGTAGTCGGTTCTTTTTATTGCCAACTGCAAGGTCTGTGGACGATTCACTTGTACTGTTGTGATGGACAATTAAAGGGATGATTTGTATTTCGTGAAAGGGTGTTGGGTGGTGCTAACCTCTTAGATTCAATCCCTTATTTCCTTCTCACTTGGGGCAATTCTACGTATTCCTTTCTGCTGTGCTCTCTCTGTATGCAAGAACTCAAACTAGCGATCGAGGATTCTGAAATGGCAGGGAACATTCTTACCAAAAGAAGTAGCATTAGGCAACGCACCAGCAGATTTTGATGGAGCCTTACGACACTCTGTGACTGCATTAGTTGCACAGAGTTTGAAACCCTCGTGATGAAAGAACACCAAATTCTCGTGATCACTCAAATCAGCGCAAATTCGGACAAAACGCAGATGCTCTCTACAATTTGTACACTCTCCTCCTGATCCACAGACGTTCTGATCAGGAACGCATCTTGCATTTCTAGTTTTTTTTACATGGGCGGGAAGTAGAGAACGTTCAATTGTGGAATTGTGGGTGTGTACGAGTGCTTGTTGGTTTGTGGGTTTGCGACTCTGTTGCGCAAGAATATGTATTGCGTCACACAGGATTTTGCTTTGAAAGGTTTACTGGTCCATGCCCTGATAGCAACAATGAGGGGAACTTTTACCGTCTCTGCCAGAAACATATCTGAGCTCCAATCCCAGTGAAAGTAGTTCAGACATTGCTAGGTCGGTAGAGGTTTCGGTTTTGTTCGTGTATTTGGAAGTTTTGATTTTAAACTCGGCCGACCATCTATATCGATATATATAAATGCTAAAAAATAGGAGATGTTTTGGGTGGGTGTCACTGAAATAATGTTCGAGAAAATGTGGCTGTAAAATATGTGAAGCAAGAACAGGAGCTTGGAAGTTGTGGATCTGAAAATCTACTAGTAACCTTTTTTTGAAAGAGAAAATCGTCAGAAACAAATTCTCCTTTCAAAATGTTAGAACCAGTTGTGCTGTTGAACAGGACCTTTTCAAGATTGAGTTTTAATGTTTAAAATAATCACCCGACTAAAACATATTCATCTCAAATGTAAATTGTAATCGTGGTTTCTTTTTCCTTTTTTTTGATATCATAGATCCCAATAATTCAGATCTTCCAAAACTACCGTTGGGTTCGTTGACTCTGCAAATTTTATAAAGAAGTAAAACTGACGAGAAGGAGAATCACTATTGAAACAATTTGAGAAATTTAAAAAAAATCAACCAAAATAAAACATTATACTTCATATCTATCTAATTGGAATTTTACGTTAGTGTCTTAATTCAATTGTGTTGATTATGATTTTAGTACGGTATCAAACAAATTATTTGATTTGTTATGTGCTGCGGTAGATTGTTTGTTGCATATTAAGTAAAAAGATAGAATTATAGTACAATGTTCTTCTTAACTTCAATTCGTAATTTTGATCATTAAAACATACTAGATAAAAAGTTATACATTTAGATTAAAAAGACATTATTAATATATTATGAATTGGTGTGTACACTTAATGTTACGAAAAGTTGACACCCCCCAGGTAAACTATAAGTTTCAAGATGAAATCCGGAACACTCTAAACAAAAGAAACCGTGGGTGTTGCAGATGTCCACTCAGTGTAACCCCTCAGTCCAACTAGGACTTCGGCACGAGGTATCCTGCCAAATTGGTGTCATAGAAATGCAACATGTTTTCTGAGGGTTAGGTTCGTATTTTCACCGCAGTAGCAATGAAGAATGAAGATGGGATGATCTACTTATCCACTTCATAATTGTAAGTCCAAAACTTAACAATAACAGAAATCTACATCAAAATTTGCTACAAAGTAACGATAGCTTACGGCAATCAAATCTAATAATGTGATTAATCCTACCACTGTACATGCACAAAACATGCACTGTATTGTGGTTTCTGTTCTATGATATCTCTTCTTAATCTGGATGTAACAAGAATTAGCCACAGAACACAGCATGTGTGTGTATGCTCAATGTGCACCTGCACGTGTAATTTAACTTGAATCAGATCCACTCCTTGCGTATCCCTCCAGATTCACCCTGGGAGCAAATGTTTGTGATACCAAAAGGGGAAATGCAATCGTAGCGTCACAATGAACCTGTGATTGAGAACCATCCAGAATCATATGTGAGTTTTGAAGAAATTTCAAAAACTATGGTACAGAAGACCAAAGTTACAAAGAAACGCAGTATTCCGTTATCGTATTTTTCTGACCACCGTTTTTGGTGACATAGAATACATATTTTTCGATTACTTCTCGTTTTATTGCGTTCTTAACCAGTAGGAACACAGATGAAGACTTTAAAACTTTGAAAAACGTACAATTCCTAAATTAGGAACAGAATCTCTCGAAGAAAACGGTTTTTTGTAAAGTTGCGGAGAACGTATGAGAGACAAATAGATGGACATAGTTTAAAGCAGAAACAGCCTACCTTAACTGAATTAGCATTGCCGCGGATCTTTCCCCACGAGACTGCTTCATCAGGTCGTGCTCCCGAATCACTACCATCATACTCTTGGGCCGTATTAATGAAGACAGCAAAATCTGCTCCATTCCGCATCAAATTTGCATTGCAAATGTGGTGCTTTGGGAGGCCACCCCCTAAAATGATAACTCCCGTTTTTGAGGGTGAGGCATACACAGCTTCACCATTCATTCCTCGGATATCTGCCGCCATTGGAACATTGTAGGTCGTTCATACATTTCCGAAATCGGACTGAACCAGGAGTTTAATTGAGAACAGTGACCATGCGAAAGACCAACCAGATACAATGCTTACCTTGAACAATGTCTATAACAAGGCCAGGGTTGCGAAAAGAGTGGAAGTAGATCATATCCCCTAACGAACCATCAGTAAGTGCAGGGCAGTATATAGGTATATCGTTCTGCATTTCAATCATCTCTGCCAATCAGAATAACATGGATGTAATTTGCAAAAATATAGCTGACATGAACTCCTTTGATAATGATAACAAGGTCAATATCCTTCCCCAACCGATACAGTTACATAGACTCTCAAGTAAACCCGTAAATCTGCGATACGATGGCGATAATTATTACAACTGAACCACAAACCATAAGGAGTTAGCAGCCCGAAAGAACTCTGCAGCGTGCTGGCATCTCAACAATCTGACAACTGTTCACGCTTAACAGCAGCATACCTTCTGTGCCCAGTAGCATATGGAGTCTGGGTGATTGATCTCCTTCCCAAGTCTGGCTATGACTTTTGACGGAGTCCACAATTTACCCTGACAAAAATGGATAAATGCTCAGTTTGGAAACTCCCGAAGAAATTCCCAGACAGACACTAAAACGACTTGAATAAAAGTTTCATCTAAAACCCTGTGTATGTTCATAAAATTACTCTCCCATTATTAAGATATGCTATTAGAGATCCAGACCAATACAAAAGCACTTCAACGTAATCTTATTTGACTTTTCTCCTCCTTGCAACCGCTTACGAGGACAGATGCGCAAACAAACCTGATCTCTCTGCTCAACTAAAAGTTGATCAAGAATGGGTACAACCCAATCCTCAAATTTGCAATAATTGTCATTGGGTACCAACAGATTTCCAATGCGATTGAGACCATTGGAACGAAGCTGAGCTCCTTGCATAGCAAAATCGCCCATATAAGTGGGTGCTAAGCACTTGATAAGATCCTCCTCAATTCCACCTGCTGTAGTAACCAGCACATCTACCTGAAGGCGCAGCACCACCATAATCTCTGACAATTAATCACCAGGAACCGTGAACCATGTGCTCTTTCTCTGTATAGCAAAAGATATGCCACGAGGTGCTATCTCGAGGCCTAAACTGTCACAATGTGGAGAACCTCTAACATGGCTGTTCTATCTTGATGACGAGGAAGAATAAAATAATTTCGAGAAGGAAAAACAAGCACTCACCATTTTGTGTTCAATGAGAAATCTTATAGTTTCTCGAAGTCCAGACGATATGAGATTGGAAGTACATCCCAAGAAAATCTTACACTTCACTCCTTTCCGATACTCTGGCTCTTTATAATCATCATTAGTGTCTTCATCTATGGGATCATCACTCAACCGCCAGTCTAGCTGCAGTATAAAAGTTCTATGGTAAATCATCGGTTGGAAAAGTGACACTTGGATTCTTAATGTTTGTACATATTTAAACACTTACAAATGAAACCAAAAAAAGTAGTCTGAAAAATAAGAATCAGGCCATCCGCTTCAAAAAATGCATGTTTCCTTGTAGACCGTAAGCAGCACTGAAAAACCAACCCATTGTCTGTCTGACACAAAAGCACATAAGAAGAACTACGAACAGAGGCATGGTTTTATCATACAAGAAACTCAATGAACTCCTATTACAAGATAATAATCATCATTATTATCTCAGCCAAATTTGAAACTGTGATGCAGAGTGCCCTTCCGGGAGTAAATTCCACGATTCTTTCAATTATACAGATATAATCCAACACCCTGATTTTCCAATATCTGAACGTGATCAATCTGTGAAATGGTCTTCCATTAATGTCTTCTATCGAAAACCATCATTTACGCAGAAACATTAACTCTCTGGTCATGCAATTCATGAACCACCCAAAAGATCGATTGTATTGAAATCCGATTAGATGATGAAGTGAAGAACTATAAAATCGATGCGCAAAAATCCAGAGAAAGAGAAAAAGAAACACCAACCATGCGGTTGACCTCTACGATCGCCTGACCCAAATGCGCGGCTTGGAAGCCGGTGGAGTGAAGGGAGCGCAAAAGCGCACCAAGGTCGAGACCGTTATTGAAATCGTAACCTACTACGAGATTTTTATTGTCTTCAGGCAGATGCGACGCTCGCAAGACAGCATTCAAAACCTCGGCGGGCAATTTATCTTCCGCCATAGCTACCTCCGATGCTCCATTCACCCGACCCAACAACAAAGAGCTCAACTGTGGGTTTAGGGTTTAGGGGCTGCACATAACCGCCGTGAAATCGTCGACGGACAGAGTCCGTTGAATATTTCATCCAGATCTGGGCAAGTGTGAAAGGCACCAGCACCCTCAACTAGCTAATTTCAGTCCACGTCATTCCGAATGCCGTCGTAAGCCCACCTTCATCCAAAAACGTAGCTGGATGAAGACGGATGATAAATCATTGTCTCTATTTTTTGTGCGTATTTGTCATCTTTTTTCTTTTTCTTTTTCAAATTACATTAATGTGTAACAAATTATAATTTAAAAAATTAACAAATTATAATTGTTAAATTGTTAAATCCATATTAAATTCTCTTGTAAAATTCCTTAATTCTTTTTCAACATTGATTTTTTTCTTTTGCATGTTGATATTGTTCAGTATTCTTGTCTTTATGTGCATTTGTAAAAAAAAAAATCAATATTAATTTATTGTTTATATTTTATAGCATAACCTCATGGAAATTTCTATTCAAACAAGTATAAAATTAAATATTAAGTATTTACTATTTTATATCGATAGTGAATATCATATGTTTAAAATGTAATTTAAAATCAATAATATATGCTCGTGGACAAAGAAGTTTATGTGCTTGAAAAATTATATAATAAAAAATATTTTGTATTGATATTTGTGGTTCAGATGTTATTTTGTTTTTACATTTATATTATAGAATTTTTTCTTGTTGAGTTGGTTTTTTTTATTTTTTTATTTTTTGTTTTTTGTTTTTTTAAATTGTTAACATTGTTAATCTTTATAATAAAACGATTGCAATCCAAATACTAAAACGATTCTTTTAGTTTCTATAAACATAAATATGTGTACACAACTCAAAAAAGTTGATTTTATTAATAAAATAAATAAATTGAACATCTAAAAAATCTACAAGAAACAAGAAGTTACACAATCAAATGTGAGAATTGGCAACAAAAAACAAGTTTTGTTTGTAACAAGCAGATTGTGTGCTCAAATCACAACAAAAAGACATATTACAATTGCATGTATAATGTCCAAACATTCAATGTATAATGCCATTCTATGACAGGGCTTTCCCGATTAGGATTTGAGCTGCCCGAATTGGGTTGCCCAGGGTATGCCCAAGCCACCCCAAGCCACCCCAAGCCACCCCAAGCCACCCCAGGTTGGGCAGCCCGACCAGCTTTGTGTTTCACACTGACCCCTGCTGCTCCCGCTGGGCAGATCGGGCGGCCCAGCCGGGGGGCAGCAGAGGTCGGTATCAATGAATGAAACACAAAGCTGGTCGTCATCCACGCACCAGCTGAACACTTCGTTGTGCCAAAGGCCTTGCAAAGAAGAGCTGCCGAATCAGCAGCGCTGATTCAAAAGCTTCCACCATCGGCTCCCGCCACTCCGCCAGCAGATCGTCGTCCCTGCAATTCCAGAGCCATTTGCTGGATTTTCTAGTCGCACAGTGGTCGGGAGCAAAATACCTTTCCCTGTGAAGATTTGTGGCGCATCTCGTGAGTTTGATTACTAGCTGTAGACTAAACGGCTTAAAAAAATCATCTAATTGTTCAATCTGACTTCTGTGTGTGTGTGTGTGTATCTGTGATAATACGCAGGTTTCTTGAGATTTCAGGTGATTTAAAATCCACTCTCTCCTCGCTTAAATATCCAAGCCGCATCTGGTGATACGACTGATTCGTTGTTTCGACATTCTCATTGTAGGCAGAACCAACGAACATTCGGTAATGGCGCCCAGTAGTTTGCAATCGCGATAGTCGACTTTAAGCATTCCTGTTTGAAGTTGAATTGAAATGCGCGTCCTTATTTTAATTATGTATTTGTTTTAATTTTTGCAGTAAATTGCGTGCAATCTTGCTTACACAAGATTTACAGGTAGCTGTTCAACTTTTGTGAGCTATTTCCTCATTGGCTTTCAGGTAATTTCTTTTTTCCACGTGGTTTTCTAAAATCCTCTTGCATTGCACATGGTGCTTCATCCCTTTCCATGCTTGATTCTCATTATTTGGATCAATTTTTGCATGATTTGAACTAACATATTCTTTGGGTGCAGGAGCTTGTTTCGTGGAACATGTGCATGTGAACAATTTTACTGCGTTTCTCCAATCGTGTGGAGCCTCGAATTACTAGAATCTGTATGCCGATCGGGTGCTTTCTTTGCTACACAAATTTTGTGATCTTTTATAGAGCCATCGTCAACCTGCCATCTCTGTTTTTTAATTTCTGTCAATGATCAAGTACTTACTGGTGTGTAGTGAAAATGAGTTTTACATCCTCGCGGCGAATTCCGAATGACAGTGTTTGTGAGGTTGAAGAACCGAGACTCGATAGAGAATATGACTCAAAGGTACTCTAGTACAACATGCATGTATCCTTCGATGTAACGATTCAAGATGAGTAATATGACTTCAAATTATTGGAGAGCAATGTCTACACGAGTTTTGGTCTCGTCCATAAGGTTTAAAATCATTTCAATCTCGCTTACAACTAATTTTTATTCCAGGTGTACATGGCTTGCATTCTACAAGGTAGCAGGTATTCCAAGTTCTTTCATCTCGATTTGCAGCACATATATTTAAATAAATTGTCATACTTCTTTTTTGATAACCAATTCGTTTATGCGAACACCACTGACGACTAACATCTCAATCCTTGTTGGTACAGGTTAGGCATGGCATATTTTGACACGGAAGCAAACGCGATGTTTGTTTTGGAGACTTGGGAGCATGGAAGTGAGGAGTTTCCGTCCATGCAGCTTAGTGAGTGGATTCTTTAACCAAATCGACAGGCCCTCGCATCCTAGAACTGTACATGCTTACTTTATCTAATCAGAAGTTACCATTGGCTTTGATTGCTTCGTGCTTGATGCTTCAGCTCTACGCTATGTTCTATCATTGAATCTATGTTGCAACTCCTCCTAAATTTTTGTTATTGATATCTGAAATTCTAATTTTATTGATGTCTGATTGACGCGTTTCGTGCTCCGCAGTAAAATACCAGGTACGTTCAACAGCAGATTAACAATTCTCACTTAGTTACGCGCTGAAGAGATTACCACTATCGGTAACAAACATTGATCCAACGAGGGCTTTTCGTGTGTTTAGGCTCAGCCTCTTGTCATCTATACCAGTACGAAAATGGATGACACGTTTGTAACTGCACTTCAAAAGAAAGGTGATATCGTAGGCCTGCCTTCAACCATTTAACTGATGAATATACCACCTCTGATCTTCACTTACTAAGAGCACGGTAACTGCATTCTGAAATTTTTGTTTGTAACAATTTACAAATCTCTTTTTTCCTGTGATCCAGCACTTTGCGTTCCAGTCGGAAAATAAAGAATATAAACCCCTTTTAGCAAGTGATAATAGTGAATATGTGATAGAGGTCTTTCGTGTTTGTGTTTGACATCAAGCAGTCAAGGAGGAAGATGAACCGCATGAAGTGAAGATAGTAAAGAGTTCACTTTTCAGTTACCAGCAAGCAAGTCACAGGTGCTCTAGATCTATGTCAAGCATTGAAAGCCGAGCTTTAGTCTTTTTTGCTGTCACTTGAGTGCTCATATCAAATATCATATTCACAAAGTTTTCATGACATGACATCTGTTCTATTTGTTGATGTTGAGAAACTGCTATGTGGTATCCAAGGAGAGGTATAAAGATGCGAATGCGATTGTGCACCACAGATTAGCAAGAACTTAACGTCAGCGACATTTCCAATTATGAAAACCTTGTAATATCACAAGTTAATGGGTTAGTCATGATCAGGTGTGGTGAGCGCCGTTTCTTATACCCTTTTAAAGCTTGAGGATGTTTTAATGTTGTTGCGTTTCCTGATCTCTGTAGATTGGCTTATCTGCGTGTCACTGGAATGGAAGAAGATTTCAATGACAAGGAAAGAATGCACCTCGTAAGTCCTCCTACCTTTTTCGCAAATCTTATGTTCCATGCTTCCGATCTTCCCCATTGCAGAGTGATGCCCAGAATGTTCTGTTTTGATGTAATGTATGATACCAGTACAATTCCGCAGAAGATGTTCCAACCACGAATAATGTTGTGCATGGTGCAGTTGAACTCTATGATGAATCTTGACAGTGAAATGCAAGTTCGGGCTGCTGGTGGCCTTCTTGGTATTCTTCAGCAAGAAATGCTCATTGATGATATGGTAGTTGAAGAATACAGGATTTCTCCTCTCCAAATTGAAAGCATCCGCGAGCTCTCTCTGTATCCTTTTATATTCAAGTCGTTTGATAACTTCAACCACATTCGACTATTTAAGGGCTTACTGTCAAAACCGAGGAGGATGCAAGATATCTTCTTTGTGTATTATAAGAATGTCTATCGATCTATCAGTCACATAGTTCACCAAAACTAGTACCTGATAACGAAACTTTGGTGGCTCTGTTATCTAAATCGCCCAAGCTATTCGATCCTTGACAGGAGGTAGTAATGGTTTTCTGAATGTTGATGCTGCAACGCATGATGCACTACATATTTTTCAGGTCGATAAACATGCCAGTTCGATGGGCATTGGAAAAGCAAAAGAAGGGTAAATTCAAACTATGACATTGGCAACTTTTCATGGCAACTCTAGCACATGTTAATGCGGATTGCTGATTCCAATTTTTTTGGATGTGATTTGACTCCATGTCAGGTTTTCCCTTTTCGGTCTCTTTAACAAGGTATGCAATCATCAACGTGCTTCTTCGCCCTTGAATAGGGCATTGGCCTCTAGAATGCACCCCCTACTGCGAAACAGTGTTAACACATGTATACATGCTTGTTGTAAGACCAAGAGGAAGTAGGAGGATTGATTGTACCCAAGCGGGGGTGGATAAGTACGTTTGAAGTGATTATTTTCCATTGAGTGCTCCTGATATTCCTCACGTTGCTAGCTCTTCCACTTATTTTCATAAATTGATTCTAGCCCAATGTTTAATCATCGTGGACTTCTTGATCAGTGTGTAACACAACCAGGGCGGAAACTTTTAAGGTATGCTAATGCTGCATTTTCGAGGTCTGGTACACTATTTGTAGACAGAAAGTAGTTTTGAAAATTTTAATTTTCTTTTCCAATTTTTTAAAATTTTAAATTAATTAATTATTTTCCTGCTTGGGATTGCTGGTAGACAAGTTCCAAGTGACTGTGCTTAAGAGTCGAGATTGAGGCGTTTGGTGTTGTGTACCACAGGTTATGGTTTCTTATGCCAATTTTGGACTTGAGCGTCCTCAATGACCGGCTTGATACGGTATCCTCTTTTCACGTTTCAGCATGATTCACTTACAATTTTGACAATAAAGAATGGACCACATGTTGCAATCCTTTACAATGTAGCGCCAGGTTTCAGCTTTCAGATTATCCCAGGACTTGGTGTCTGCTTTGCGGAATACATTGAAAGGCATCAAAGATATTCCTAGGCTTATCAAGGTAATAATACAGTGTCCTGCCACAGCCTTCCAGTTGACGGATGTTTCAGGTAGAAGTGCGCTACTTATTTCTCTTATCCTAGTTGGTAACTTGAATGCTCATGTTACAGACGAAGCAAGGATACTCACCAAGCTCAATATTTCTTAATCTGGAACGTTTGTGGTCAACAGAAAATAAGTTCACCAAGTTCAGTAGTGACCGCAAAGGATTGGGCAGTTTTCACACAGGTAAACCAACAAGTTTATCGCCCTTCCTCTGTTTGGTGGATTCTGAAACTGCCTCTGTTGAATTTTCTTTTACTTTTGTTTATATTTTTTTGTAATTCTTTTGACGTTGATGTGTCGTGTTTAGCAGAGTGTTAGCGCTCTTATCCACATTCGAGCCATGTTTGAGGTGGCAGTGTCCCAGAGACATCAAAGTCAAGTTTCTTTGATCGATCTTCAAATTGTGAAGAAGGTGCATACAGCTCTTACTTAACACGTTGAAAACCTCGCGAGTGTCTTCTTGTAATTTTTTCTCGCTCAGAGGTAAACTTGTGTCCAGTAAGGCATACTTACCAAAATGATTCCGTAAAAATTAGAAGACATTTGAATGCACCTTCATCTGTCGTGGTGCTCATATACATGTTATGGCGAAGTTGAGAACTTGTGGTAGGTTTTGAGAATTTCTTTGATTCGGCTGGACTTGTTTGTTCAGGTCATGAGTCAAATTACCGAGGATCTCATGTACGTCAACAGCATAGTAAGTTACCCTTTCGGACTTCGTTGATCGATTAAGAAAATGAGTACTCACTTTGTTAGATTGAAAGGCTAGGCAAAATGATGTGGATCACCCAGGATTACCCTTTTCATCATACATTTGCTTGCGTTGGTTTATCATCATATTGAGGAAATTGATGCCAATGCATATAGAAAGTGACACTCGCTATTGTTTTCCGATATTTGCAGGTAGCAGGCGTCATTGACTTCGATCAGAGATGTGGTGACTCCTCCAAAACGATGGTTGCATATGGAGTTTGTGAAGAGGTTTGATCACCCTAAAACTCGGTACTGATTAAGCAGTGTCAAGTACTGTTAGGCTTCAACAGTAACCCGATTCCGTCGCTGGTTTGAGATGGAACTAACATGATCCTGGTTTAAAACCAAGCATTTCCTAAACCAATCTGACATATTAATTCGATCAGCTTGATGAACTCAAGAATATTTTTGAGGGGCTCCCCGACTTCCTCAATCAGGTATCATTATCTCTTTTTATTTTACAAGTATATTTAAGTCGATCTTTTATTTCTAATGATTTGTTTAACACTGAAGAGATTATTTTCCTTATCCAGGTAATCTTTTGTTGAAGAGAATGGTATATTGTTAAGACTTTCCAGCAGTTGCGCACATGTTGAGTTGAATGACTGAATGACATGTCCAGATCACTTCGGTTGAGTTAAATGCTTTGAAACTACAAGTCGGGTCCGAAGAAGCTGCAATATGTTACATCCCTCAAGTTGGTAGTACTCATGTCCATCAATCAGCGAATCAGATTTATACAAATAATGTTCATTTTTGGACACCAGTTATTCGTTTTCCTCATTCACGTTATGTTGAAAATTCGAATTCGACACTACTTTTCATCTTATAAAGGTTGTAACATTTTCTTTTTGTCAATGCACAGGTTACTTGTTAAAATTCGAGTCAAAGATGCTTGATGAGTATACCCTTGAGAGCCGTCCAGACATACAGCTAGCAGTAAGTGAACCCGTCCTTCATGTACAACGTCAATAAAAATTGCGGCAAAAGACGCATCGCTGGTGCCCGCATTTCTTCTCATTTTGCTTAGTTGAGTGATATGTGACTGATGCTATCCTCGACAGAAGTTAATGTTGACATCAATTCGGTAGCAAATAATTTAAATGGTGCCATCTAAATCAGCGCCTAAAACTGTTCAGGGTGAAAATAAACACTGAATAATGCTGATTGTGACGTTTGGGTCGTGTCCTAGTTTGAAGGAGGGATTGAAGGGGGTTACTTTTATCACACCTCGAAGACAAGGGAGCTGGATGAAGTGATTGGAGACATTCTACACAAGATTTTAGGTACGTGGATTCACTTTAAAGGTCAGAGAGCTTTGTGTACTTTCAAATAAGTTCTTGAAATACTTTCAATAAGTTCTAAGAGGGAATTTTTCCAGATATGGAGCATGCAATTCTGAGGGATCTGGAGCGCAGAGTATTAGTTTATGCTTCGGCATTGCGCCATGCAGCGGATGTAGCAGCAGAAATCGATTGGTACAGAGATCTTTCTATGATTGAAGCTTATAATGATTTGGTATTTCATTCTATCACATGCAAAGTTGAGTCTTTATTATTAATCCCGAGAAAAGTGTGCATATTATACAATCATTATTAACGTTAGATGCGAATGATATGATTAAGCATAAGGTGCATGTTACGAATTGTTGTGTCCACCGTTTCGGTGGAGATAGTCTGAACAGCGAAGTAACTTATTGATTGTCGTGTTTCTGTTGCTGAAATATTGAAGCTTGGTTGCACTGAGTACTGTGGCCCACGACCAAAAGTACGTGCGTCCCCAGTTGTCGGAGAACAATGTTCTCATGATAAAAGCTGGAAGGTATGCAATCTTCAAACTACACAATTTATAGAGGCAATTTATGGTCTTGGCTTCCAGACGTATCTATAGAGTTATATTCACATCACGACGAAGTGTATATTTGAGGTGCAGGCATCCTCTCCAGGAGTGTATTGTCAACACGTTTGTGCCAAATGACACCAACATTGACCAAAGTGGTAAGCAATGCTAGTACTACCTCGCATTTTCGGATCAGTACGGGGCAATATGTATCACTTTGTACTAACATATTGCATTGATTACGTAAACTCTAAAGTAATTGAATTTAATTGAGTATATTACGATCAGCCGTCCTGACCTCAGATGGAGGATAGTACGTACTTCAAGCAGCCGCTGAGTAGTAAAGTGGTTGTTACCAATATGCAGGTCGTATAAACATTATATCTGGCCCAAACTACTCAGGCAAGAGCATTTATGCGAAGCAGGTATATCTTTTAACGAGGAACTTTAAGACATGTTATGCTTATTAAGTCCAGCTCCGTCTTGTAGAATATGCAGTCGCTGCACTCTATTTTGAACCGTTATGCACAAGAATTCGAGACACGCGCTCGTTTAATTCAACATTTGATGCCTAGAAATAGTAGACGTGATTGCAAGTGAAAACGCTATAAAAACTTCCAGGTTGCTCTCATCGTATTTCTAGCACATATTGGAAGCTTTGTTCCAGCAGAAGCGGCAGTAATTGGTCTTACTGACAGGTGCAATATCAAGATCATGTACATCCTGTTCTGTCCATGTCTACGTAATATCAAATTACCCTTGAAGGACTGAATGAGTCACTCCTGTTGGCGAATCTAATCTCTGCGTAATCATGACAAGACAATTTCTAGGAGATGGTGATGATATTGCATTGCATCCCGCAGAATCTTCACAAGAGTCTCCAGCAAAGAGACAATGGCTGTTCAACAGTCAGCGTTCATGATTGACTTGCATCAGATAGCCTTCATGCTGAGGCAAGTCCAAAGCATAGATAACACAAATGTCATTATGAATAGCGATTGCTGCGTAAGAAGGGTATCACTCTAATGTCGGAAATCACGAAATTGATGAGTTGATCGATAATTGTGGTTCAACTTGTATGAGTTTCCAGTAAAATTAGGGAACTTGTTTTCTGATTACAATTGGTAACATTAACTGATGCTGAACCGCTAGACATGCTACTTCGAGGTCCTTGTGCGTGATTGACGAGTTCGGCAAGGGCACCTTGGTTCCAGGTATGGAAAGCTACTCTGCAGTTCTTCTGAGCGATTTACATCCTTCTTTTAATTTTTACCTTTTTAGAAACAAGGTACGTATCATTGAATAGAACAATATCCTCAGGCTTTATGCATTTTTTGTAAGTTCAATTCTTATAGACGTTTGACATGCAGCAATAATAACTTAATTATGGTGGCAGATGGTGTTGGTCTCCTCTGTGCAACCTTGCATCATCTTACGAGCCAAGAAGAAAGGCCTAAGGTAAGCGTGTTGCAAGATATTTCATTATGTAGATGATCTTTTATCTTAGAATGAACCTCCTTGACATAATCATCCTTCAATCTCCTTTATTTTGTCAGGTTTTGGCATGTACACACTTCTGTGAAGTCCTCGATGAGAATTATTTACCCAAGGTACTTTTTATCTTCCAACATATACAGAAAGAGTGTCTAATTGATCATTTGAGACGACTCTTCTGAATATGATCTTTCTTTAAGTTTTTCCCTGAAACGCACCCCTGTCGACGGTGGATTGATGAATCTACTCCATTGTCACGAAATTCACCATTTTGAGTAGAAGACCTGAAAGATTTTTCCCTCGTCATGCTGGCAGTCGCAGAATATCTCATTTTACACCATGAGTGTACTCGAGCCGGAGGTAAATGAAAATGCTGTCAGAGGCGTTGATGAGATTGTGTTCCTTTACAGGTCCTTACTCCTCTACTTAAGAACTACTAGAATACTTTTTCAGAGAAGATAAGAATTAAACAAACTTGATCGGAATAAACGAAGAAAGGTTTTATATGTGGTTGAAACTTAGAAAGCATGCCCTTATTGTAAGAGACTCTGTATTAGAAGAATGGAGGAAACATTTTTCATATGTTAAATGTCACACTCTACTTCAGAATTGTGATGGTTTTAGACTACAGTTGCGAGGATACAGAACTGTTGACATCAGTGTAACTCAATGCTCATACGCAGGCTCGTTCCTGGTTGTGTGGTTCCAAGTTATGGTATGTTCAGAAAAATTCAAAACTTTGAAATTTAACAAGGGCAGATGTTGTTGGTTCCTCAATTTTAACATGGGAGATTTTTCTGAAAGTCTGAGGCAGGGATTAGCAGTCTTAAGCGTAATGTATTTGAGTTTTTTGAATTTATATTGTTGGAAGGTTCCGTTTTAACTTTAGAATTTGCAGGTATACATTGTGCAGAGCTTGCAGGTACATATGAATAAATTTTTTCAAATCTTGAAATGTATAACATTCAGTTGTATTTGACGGAAGAGCCGCTCACTTAATTTTTTTTAATCATTTTGTATGGTTGAACTTTTCGACTGTTTAGAGAAGAATCTTCAAGAGGAATTTCTCTTTGATTTGCACTTATTAATGTAACCGAAATTAAAGTAACTGCATTTCATGTCCTTTATAGCTTACTACTGAAAGTTTTGATACAGGTGTTCCAGCCGAGATTTTGAAGAGATGCGTTGAAATTTCAGAATGTACCAAAGAAGGGAGACCAATTGAGCGCCTTGGTACAAGACGTACCACTGCCATGGATCAAATTTATAAGGTAAAAATACTACTGTCTACCAAGGCCTCTGACTTCGATGCAGTAACAAATTAACAAGTTCCTCGTCAAATTTACTAGCAGTGCATAAAATGTAGAACACGGTGCTTTCTTTGGCAAAGTATTAAACATGAAACCGAGTAAAAAGATATCTCCCTCAAAATACACGTACCAAGCAATCGTAACTGTATTGGCGAATTTGTTAAGTTGTAGAGTTCACGAAGGACTCTCATCAATTGTGCAGACCATTGCGGATCTTCTACAGAAATTCGACTGCGAGAAGGATGATTTGAATAAGTTCCTATCTGAAGTTTTTTCCCATTTCGCTAGTTAGTTCTGGTCTAGTGCAATCCATAAAATTTCTATCAAACTACTGGTATTGTGCGATTTAGAGATAGCATTTCATTGTAGGCCATGACTTCAAGTCAACACCTACTGCTCGGTGCGTGGCGTTACTGGAATTGAAAGGATACATATCACAAATGATACTCTATAACTTAACTCTGATTGTATGGTATCATTCCATTCGCAATCGCAAATCATCAGTCCTATTTGTGGCATCGTTGTGTAGAGCTGGAGCCTGTGGTTTAACTTACGCAGAGTGAACGCAAACCTCTGCTGAGGTGCTCTGGAATGAGGTGTTTCTAGTATTGTGATTGTGCATTTGCCGTAGATGAAACATCCATTTTTTGTATGTAAACATAATGAAGCAATAACTTGAATAGTGTATACGCATGTATTTACAAAGTGTCACATTTTCTTACATTTATTTAAGAGTGGTCTTCATTAAATTGGTGCGTTTACAAATCATTACTCCGTTTACAATTCATAAAGTGTTGTAAAATATGTACATTATATGAATTCATATTCAATTACATAAAGAAATAATCGTATGTCACATATATTAAACAGAGCATTGTTATACAGATTGTCGTACTAAATTTCAAGATTAATAACAATAAACAAACGAACAAACAAACAAATAACAAACACATTAGTAATAGTCTCAGGCCCTGAGCCGGGTATTTACCGGGTATGTGCAGGGTATGTTCCACAGGACGCTAGCACGACGACGGAGGGAGGACGGCGCCCATCGTTCGTCGCGTTTCGTGGACGAGGGTGACACTGCCGAGGAGAATGTTGACGGATCGTGGCGAAGATGCAAAGCGGGAACTCACCCCGCTGGCGTAGATTTGTGAGGGAGTCCTTGAGGGATTTCGGTAGTTTTTGAAGACTGCGTCCAATGGTGATTCTCGCAGCGGAAGAATCAATCACTGCTCTAGATTGAATGCGCAAGGTCCCTTGGCAGGAGGAGGGGGAGGAGCAGCGACGGTGATGCTGGCAGAGATGGCGTCACAGCAGTTCTCGGTGTCGCTGTCGCCATCGCCATCGCCGTCGTATTCGTCATTAAGCGGGTCCAGTCAGAAACGGAAACGATCCGCGCAGGATGCTGCAACGGCAGACGAGTTTGTGGCAAACTCCCCTAACCCCTTCCTCCAACAACACTCCAACGCTCACATCAAAGCGTCCACCAATCTTCTCAACGGTGGTGACTCTATCGCCTCCCTCAATCAGCAGCATCCGATTGTAATGCCGTTGTCCTCGCTGGACTCGCAGCACACGCTGCCGGAAAATCCCGGGAGTTCGCTGGAGGACGAGGACGATGGGGAAAATGGAGGGCATCATCACGTCATGTCGTCCGATGGGGTCAAGAATGGGCCTAGCTATGGTCGGTTCGAAGGAGCGAACGGCGGTGGGGATGGGGATGAAGAGGAGGACGACGATGAGGAGGAAGGCGAAGCGAACGAAGAAGAAGGAGAGCATGATGAAGGTAAAACCCTAAACCTTGGTTTGTCTTCGCAATCAGCGTTCTTGCTCAGGCATTGGAACGGGTCTTGACGATTGTGATTTATTTATTTTTTTTAAAAGCTTACTTTGCAATTTGAGGACTATGTGGGAGCTTTAGCAGAGGGCTGTTTGGAATGTTGGATAATGATCTTGCTTGTTTTAACTTTTAAGATGACGGTAGTGTTTGGCACATTTGATCGTATCATTTTATTTTTATTTTTTTCCGTCTGCTTTAATTTGTGGAAACTGATTGAGAATGTGATCGTATCTCGGGAGCCCTTTGAGAAACCAAAAGACTGGGGGTTTTTATGATGTGATGAATCCAATCTATTTAATTCTTCACTCTAATGATAATATTTACGATAGTTGTTGTATGAATGTCATTTACAGATGGGGAGGACGACGAGGAAGACGATGACGAAGAAGAGGAAGATACGATGCAGACATTCTCAGTTGCACGGCTTGAAGGTTGGTGCCGCGTTAGTTGTTTCCATTATCTCATTTGACATTCTAATTGAATTTCCGTTTCTGGTATCGTCTGCTGTTGTAATCATGTTAGCAACTAACTGCGAGTCCCCTCACTCTATTATATTGTTTCAGCGCCTCCTGCACACAGTGTTTCCCGTGTGAAGGCTGAACCATCAGTGGATGGAGCTCGAGAGTCCGGAGCACAGTTACCAGCCGTAACCCCAAGTCCCAATCTAGCTGGTGCTTGTGGCAACTCTGTTGACGTCAAGCCTATCGTGGCAGATACAATTCAAACTAGTGGCGCTTATTGTTCTCGTGAAGAAAATCTTAAGAAAGAGGTACTATCTTGACCATTATTTGTAATCTTCTAGGTGATGCTTGCGATATATTTCGTTGTGACCAATCCCTGGTACACTGCATAATCGAGAGACATTGGTTGTTGGTTCTCTATATTTGGTGATCAAAAGAGAGTCACTTATCAAGTTTTTAGTCGAGATTTTATCATGGATAAGCTTACCACAGCTTCAGAATTCTGCAGGAAGATGCTGGTCGCCTTAAGTTTATATGCCTTAACAATGACGGCGAGGATCAACATATGATTTGGTGAGTTTTCCAGTGTATTGTTCGATGAAGTTGTGCTTGAGACATAAAAGGCTTAATTTGGGGGAACCTTCAATTCATCAAAGTAGTGGTTACTGTTAAGCTGTTGCCTCGTGAATATAATCCGCTGTTGTTATACCAACGTCTGAGCAGTTTGAGCATAAAAGCATTTTCTGGGCTTCTCCTGTATGCTTTTGAGCGAGATATCACGTTCAGAATTTTCCAAGTTGGTAATTTTTTCGTTTGTTTAGGATTGATTCTTTCAATGCTCAGCAGAGGGTTGCTACTCACCAACTTTTCAAATTAAATTTGATAGATTAAATGTGAATTGTATCATATATACTAAAAAAATTCCACGGGACTGTCCACAGGCTTATTGGTTTGAAAAACATCTTTGCAAGGCAACTTCCCAACATGCCTAAGGAGTACATAGTGCGTCTTGTGATGGACAGGTACGTTTTTCTCGAAATACATGTGTTTATTTATAGAGGTTTATTTCATTCAAGGTCTCTGATCTATTTATTATTTAGTTTTCTTCCTACATTCACTTAGGTGCATATTGGTATTCCGTTTCTTATTTTTTTCTGTATTCTTTCCATGGTGATTTTGTTCTGTAATTAAGGAATCTAGATGTTGATGTTGCAGAAGCCACAAATCTATGATGATCATCAAAAACAACAACGTGGTGGGAGGTATTACATACAGACCATATCTTAGGTAATGGACGTTTTTTTTTTTTTTTTTTTTCTTTTTATAAATTTTTTCTCTCTTTTGTATTTTTCATTGAAACTCTAGATTTCATCCTAGAATTCTTGGACTAAGGTGCAAGAGCAGGTCGAGAGAAGCTTTAAAATCTTTCTTATTTAAGTTGCTTTTTATTCAATTCACTTTTATACTTGATATAAGTTTGGATTCTTGAGCTTACAATAGACTCTCATACAGCCAAAGATTTGGGGAGATTGCCTTTTGCGCTATTACTGCCGATGAACAGGTTATCTTTCTGATATCTGATCCTTTAATAGAATGAGACGATCTGATGCGACTAAATTCCTCTTGTTTGTGTTGTATTGCTGTTTGATAGCACTCCTCCAGCAACTACTTCTTAGTGTTATCCGTAGTGAGGAATTGATGTAATTCTGAGAACATAGGCATTCAACCAAATTCTAATTGTCACTGTTGTGTAACCATAATTATAAAAGGAGTAGCATTGTGATCAATTTGTGGCTTTCTTAGATAGCTGTGTGGACATTAGTAAATAAAAGTTGTCATCTACTTATATACGGAGTGTTGAGTTCAAGTGAAGATACATCAGGTCGGTAATTTTTTTGAATTATGCCTGCAGGTGAAAGGGTATGGTACACGCTTGATGAATCACTTGAAGCAGTATGCGCGTGTTTCTGATGGTCTCACACATTTTCTTACGTATGCTGATAACAATGCTGTTGGCTACTTCACCAAGCAGGTGCGATAGTCAAATTTTGATTTTTTAAAATAGTGGTGTAATTTCCAGCTGCGTTGCTGAGAAGATGACTCGCTGCGCATCACCTCAATCAGCATTTTGTGGAACTCTTAGAATAAGGGGTGATTTATGCGTGGAGTTCTTTTGTTTTATAGGGATTCACAAAAGAAATTGAAATGGAGAAGGAGAGATGGCATGGGTAAGCTTTCCATCTGTGCACTGTTGATTTTGTTTCTCATTCCGAAATCGTTTTCTATGGCACTTGCATAGGATGTGCTTTTAATTTTTATCACGAAGGATATGCTCCATCATCGGGTGCAATCTAACTTGTATGCAGTTACATCAAAGATTATGATGGAGGGACCTTGATGGAGTGCCGCATTGATCCAAAGTTACCCTATATCGATCTCCCTGCAATGATTAGAAGTCAGAGGCAGGCATGTGAATCTAGTCTTTGAGTTTCTTCACTGAGAAGTAGATTTGAAGAAAATGTAGTGATTCTTCCTGGGAATTAGCGGTTGCACAGGGTTGAAAGTGAGAATGTTTTAGTTACTGCACACTGTTTTTGAACCACGGCTTGTCTTGAGTTTAACTTTTGGTGTCTGTCGTTTGTCAAACTCTCATGTATGCATGCTCGCATAATGTTAATAGGCTATTGATGAGAAGATCCGAGAACTTTCAAACTGTCATCTGGTCTATCAAGGGCTTGATCTACCTAAGGTAATAGATACGAGCTTCATTTTGTAGGACCAGAAGTGCTCAAATGATGCCTACATACGTGTAGTGATGGCTATATACAAGGAAGTTGCTAAAATGTTTATTGATTAACAAAATTCACCCGGTTTAGATACTTCAACCGTTTAAGTAACTTACGACTCCTGCTTTAAGCTATCTTACTAAGTGTAATTTTTTCTTTCCTATGCAGAAGGAGGCTGGAGTCCTCAAGCGACCCTTACGAATAGAAGATATTCCGGGACTTAGTAAGTTCTTCATTGAGTTTCCTTACTCAGTCCTTTTCTGTTGAATGTCTTTTGGTCATTACAATTTCAAGTTTCAACTCTGCATTTTGCACTTGTGGTTCTTGTGACTTGTCTCTGGTCAGAAATAAGAGTACCCAAAATCTTTATTTCTGATGTGAAGTTGCCTTTTTTGTTCTAACAGAAGAGGCAGGGTGGGTACCTGATCAACCACCTCATTCTCGGTTTAGGCTCATCAACAACCCCTCGGATGGTCCACCATCACGTCAAGCTTTGCATAATTTTATGCGATCATTGGTTAAGGTATGCAGGTGTTTTTCAATTGACAGTTTTAATTCTTGTAGGTTTCTCATGTGCTTTCGCATGAATGAATAGTATTCTAATTGATGGTATCATCTGGTGTGATGAAAACTTTGACTCGTATTTTGTGTATTTCAAACTACGTGTTCGCACCTTAAGCACGTATTGAAACTTGGGAGGTGGGTTGGAACTTAATAAGGTTTTTATTGTGTGCAGGCTGTAACTGAGCACGCAGATGCGTGGCCTTTCAAAGAACCAGTTGATGCACGGGAGGTTCCTGATTACTATGACATCATCAAGGATCCCATCGGTACAAGATCACTGCCCTTATGCATATCATATTTGATTTTCCTCGCACAGGTTTGATCACTGAAAGTGCGGTTCTTTTGATTCAGATTTGAAGACTATCTCTAAACGCGTGGAAAGTGAACAATATTATATAACTCTGGAGATGTTTGCGTCCGACATGAAGCGTATGTTCAATAACGCTCGCACGTATAACTCTCCAGAAACTATCTATTACAAGTGTACCAACAGGTATGCCCTTCCTATTCCATTATTATGTTGTCTTTTATTTTGACGTAGAAACTTGCACTGGTTATAATTCTGTGGCACCTTTGTAACTTACAACCATGTCATTAAGTTCTTGTGAACGTGTTTTCAGGCTGGATTCATTTTTTACAAACAAGTTTCAGGCTGGTGCTCAGTTGGTCAGCAGATCACAACACTTGTAACGACATACTACTCCAAAGCCAGGCTACCTGCAAATGCTGTGGAGCTCTTATGATCTAGTGCTGTGACACAACTACATATTTGTTTATGTGAAATTTTTTTAGTATTGTGTACAGAAGAAAAGGTCCGATTAGCCTAGAGATACACAAATTACAATTATGGTAAATGTCATCTGCTAGGTATGCGCAGGTTATTTAGCATACGAGTAGGTTGATTGTACACCAGGCACTTGGCTTAGGTCGTCCCAGCTTTTCTAACGGTACACTTATGGAAAGGCAGCTTCAGATGGGTGGTTTTCTGTTACTTGCAGAGGAGAAGCAGAGTTCAGGTTTGAACTGTATGTCCACTTTGAGACAGGTTCTCCGTAGAGTTACTGGACTTGCACGAGGATCAACGAATGTAGATTACTGGATTTTTTAAAAATGCATGGATGAAAGTGAAGTTATGAACAGTGTCTTTGGCCTTGGTCCATGAGGATTTTAAATCTTTAGTGTGGATCTTGAACATCCCTCTTGTATGTGTGCTTGGCGAGTGACCCGTTTAGGATGGGGCTGCCATATATGTAAACATAAAAAAAACTTCGTGACCTTTTAAGTGTCGTATCGCACTCAGCATTTGGAATGTGGTGGAACAGTTTCGTTTTTCTTCATTGGTCGATTTTCAGGTTAAGAACATTTGAAAGGGAAAGTTATAGTTCTTGAACTAATGTAATTATTGTTGCCCTTCAAATGACAAGATTTTAGATTCTTTCCAGGTTGTTATTTTTGATGTGGAATTATTTATAATTTGGAATGTTATTCATGTTTGCAATTTTAAAATAGTACTACATTATTTTTTGACCTAATTATGTTTGGTGGTATCATTGGTCTACCATTTATCAATCACAATGAATGTATGATTTTGTTTTTGTTTTTGTTTTTTTTTTTCTTGTAGCTATTAATAATTTGGATATAACATAGAAGAGACGGCATTTTATTTGCATTATTAAGTGTTAATTAAAATTTAAAAGACTTATGTGTATGTATGGCCAAATTGTTATCTTATAAATAAAATAAAAAGGCTTTTCACAATACCTGTTATAATATTGTGATATTATAAACTATTTATGATAATGATTTCCACTGCACTAGTAACATTCTATTAAGCACTCAACAATCGTCTAGCTTGCTAAATAGGTCTACTGAATGTCTGCACCTTCACCGAAGTTACCTCCTATTTCAAAGTCAAACTGCAAAAGCTCAGTGTCATTCCGGACCCCCATTCTCGATCGAGAGAAAGCACCGACTTGCCGGATCCTGCAATTCATGCTTCAGAATTGTGCTTCCACAAGGTTGTTGAGCTTGTTCTCATGCATTCCTCGCAGGTGTCGCGGCGTTCGCATGGCGATGCTCCGGCGAGAAATCGTGTGTCGGTAGTAGTTAGTCTAGATCTGCATGTGGGTCCAAACTCCACTGCCTCAGACCTCGGTCCCAGTCCCGGTGGTGGATTCGTCCGAGTCCCTCTTCCGGCATCAACAACTTTCGTTTAATCTGTGATGGTTATTATCACTCTCTTGCAGCTCCAACGATGTGCTATTCAGTTCTGTGGATGGCCGAGTATCTGGACTGTGCCATTCAGCAGTTGTTCTGAGCATGCTGCGATGTGCTCTGCATCTGATCATGAGCTCATTGTATCGATGTTTTGTGAAACAAGTGTGGACTTGTACGCGACGTGTTGTTCTCTGGATCTGTGAACGTTGGTTAAGTTCTTTGCCACTTCAGCACCTGCATGGTGGATGATGTTTCACGTGTGCGTTCTTCTGTCTTATGTGGACACCA
This sequence comes from Physcomitrellopsis africana, assembly GCA_036785485.1. Classification (NCBI taxonomy): domain Eukaryota; kingdom Viridiplantae; phylum Streptophyta; class Bryopsida; order Funariales; family Funariaceae; genus Physcomitrellopsis; species Physcomitrellopsis africana. The sequence goes on along the minus strand of JAWRVF010000220.1, from coordinate 152,013 downwards.
GAATTTGGGTGGAATCGGTGGTCTGAGCTCAACTTGTGGGTCGAAGTCAAGGGCTGTGGGTAAAAGTAGGACAATAGAGAGCATTCTATCGCTCGTTATAAACGTGAACATTGAAGCTGGTCCATGAAACTGATGTCTGTTTTGAGCTTGATCGAGTGACCGGAAGCTTGGTCAGCTTAGAAATTTTGACTGACAGCCAAAACTTCGTCCAGGACAGATCCGAGCTTTGGCCACTGCCAAAGAAGCTCCAAGGGGCTGTGCAGATACCATCGAGATTCAGACCCCTGCCAGGGGGGTGACAGGCTCTGACGTGATTAACTGTTCGTGACTTCGAGTTGACAGAATTCCATTAGATCAGCGAGGGAGATAAGTAGATGGAGGATTAAAGATAGGCTGAGGAAAAACTAATTTAGTGCGTCGTCACAGTTGGTAAATAAAAAGAAACCATCAGATCTGCAACCATCCGGATCGCAAAAGGAAAAGTCTACTCTCTCGTGGACAGGCCAGAGGCTTAAGAGTAAAATATCATACTCAATAAGTGAGTTAACTGGCAGGTTTGCCTGCCACTGACGACTGATTGTCGATCGGTTAATCAAGGCGCATTGAATGAGATCAGGGATACAATTTGTGGCCAGACAAGGCTAAACAATGACGTGAAGGAGTCAATTCAATCCTTTAACGTCTGAGTCTGCATTAAGGGAAGACACCTTAAGTCCTATAAGTGGAGTTCATTACAGGATTCCATCCAATCTCCAGAACTACAACCGGTAATCCTCAATCGTTGAGCTGGATGCTCAGACCTTCCATGGCGAGGACTCGCACAGCAGTGCTTGGACTTTTGGTTCTTTGTACATTGTGCTTGGAGACCCTACCAGCTATGGTAAGAGCTTACTACAGCGGTGAGGCAACATATTACGGTCCATACTACACTCGTAAGCATGCACACATGCCTCTCTGCTCTTTTCTTACTGATGGATTTGCACCTGAAAACTGTTACAATTTTGCAAGTTTTTTTTATCATCTTTATTCATGCTAATGACGAAGATGATCAGACTCCGGAGCAATTCCTGAACCGTGCCGGTGATATTGCAGCGTCGGCATGCTACGGCTACAACACTCGCCCGCGCCCGTTCCCATACGGCACCCTCATCGCAGCAGCCAGTTCTAGCCTCTTCAGAGGTGGAGCTGGTTGCGGTATAACATATAGCGTCACTTGCACAGGAGCACCAAGCAGCGATGGAGAGTTTTACCCTTGCTCTGACTATCCCACAGTTGCTGTGACGGTGGTGGACTTCTGTCCTGATTGTGTAGAGCCTGGCTTGGCACTCTCCCAGGAAGCCTTCTCTCGGATTGCCAATCCAGCCGACGAAGACCAGATCTTTATTGATTTCTTTCTAGATGATAATTTCTGATTCCTCTATGAGATACAGACTTGTGAAACTTAAAGTTCAACTTCACAGACCAAGTTCACAATGCACTTTCGTTTCCTTTGCTTTTGTACACACAAAAAATGTGTTCCAAGATGACACTGTTTACTCCGCCGGAACTGATTGAATTTGCACAAGTTTTCACATAGCTGTATGTTCAAGCTGTGACGATTGGGTTCTCCATTAGTGTGATTGTTGAGGGCTCCTATGTCGTCATTGTCGACCAGGCACATCGACAAATCGGTGAACACATCCATTCTGGACAAGCACCGGAAGATCGATATGCTTCGAAGTACTCGTTTTGTTGTAGAAATTATTCAGCATTGCAAGAGCATATGGGATTGAGATATTGCTGATGAAACAAGCATGGCTGTGCCGTGAATTCACGGTGCCAGTGGTCACACAAATATCCCATGAAGAGCGCTGTAGAGGACAAGCAACACTTGGTTGTGTTGTGTGCAACTTGGTCGATAGTATGATCTTCTAGAGAAACAAAAAAAATAGTAGAGAAACTAGATTTAATGTGTTGTGTACTAAACATGAGGTGCAATTTAATTTTACATACAATGAGTTTTGTGCTTTTAGATAGGATTGATTTTGAATTTCTTTTCAATCATAGTTTACTGGACTTTGTCTCAATATAAATAAATAAATAAACAAATAAACTTAAGTATATTTACAAACATCTGCTAAATGTTTTTATCTTCTAATTATAATATTTAAATTGCTTCAACTATTGTACCTCAATTTGTTTTGAAGTCATTCCAATTGTTTAATTTTTCTATAAATCTAATAAATTATATATATTTGGGATTTTTTACATGGATACTAAAGATTTGTTGTATAGATTATATAAATTTATATATTTAATTTTCTTAAATTTTAATATATATGTTTAAAGAATAGATTACATTGTAGTATAATTTAAAATAAGTCTTGAGATACTTTTACAAAAATAAAATTAGTCTTTAGAATTATTTAAATAAACTCATTTATTGTTATAGATTTTATTAGATAATTTTAAAATTCTGATTTTTTAAAACTTCCTATGTTTTATTTTATAAAAGAATATTAGTTATTAAAATATTTGATACATCAATTATGTACTAAACTTTTAATGATTTTTATAGATGATGTATTATCCTTATAAGTTATAATTTAAATTTGTCTTTTAATTTTGCTATCGTGTATTGGCTTTAAAACTATAAATTTATTTTAAAATATTATTAGTAATTTTATATTCTATTCTACAAAATAAGCATATAATAATAGTTTGTTTGTTTGTTTGTTTTTGTTTTTGTTTTTTTTGTTTTTTTTTGTTAAATAATAATATTATAATACTTTCTAATTTGATAGTATCAATACTAATTGAATATAATTTATTTCAAATTTATTACTAATATACATAATTGAAACTAAAAAGCTATGTAATTATATTTTTATTGCCGTTATAAAAATAACTTATTTCTCATTTTTTTAAGATAACTAAAATTGTGTTTAATTTTTTATCAATGTAAAATAAATAAAAATAAATAAATCAAATATATTATTAATAAGCATACATAATACTATTTTTAATATCATATATTATGTATAGTAGTAAATTTATATTTATTTAATAAAACTTAATTTTATTTATTCTAAGTAATATATTAATTATATATTTAGTAAAATAGCCAAGTTTTATTAGAATGGTTAATATTTTAGAATCTTCTATATTAAACTTAGATAATAATAATATTTTTTATATAAATAAACAAATAAATAAATAAAAATATATATAATTTTTATACATAAAATTAATTTTAATGAATAATACAACTTATGTATATGTATTATTTTATAGTACTTTTGTAATTATTTTTTACAAATAACTACAAATTTTAAATTCATACCACCAATTAAATCATCAACATAAATAAAAAATGCTAATATTGATTTTCTATCTTTTTAGATACAAAAAAAATTAGATATTTTATATTTTTAATATAGTTTTTATAAAAAGACTAGCCAATTTTTTATTCTAAAAACTACTTCAAGCTATACAATATCTTTAAATTTTTTGAATATTTTACTATAATATTTGATTAGAATATATAAAATCTTTTGGAATTAAAAAGTAATTTTTCTTCTACTTAAAATTATCACTTTTATAAGCTTAAATAACATCTAATTAATATGTACTCTACTCCAATTTAGTTGTTATAGCAAAAAATATACAAATTCATGTTAAACATGCTACATATAATATGTTTTGTGTTATTAAATTTTTATTAATATTTATTATCTTCAAAACATTAATACCATGTACAATAATCTGAATGATGTTCATAACATATTTTTTTAAAAAAGTTTTTTAGAATTAATATACTTACATTTGATAGATTTAAATTTATTTGTAATTTAAATAAAAAATTTGGTTGCATAAATTTAATATCATATATTTAGATTTTTATTTAAAAAAAATATTTACATAAAAATTATCTTTATCAATCATTTATTTATTCCAAAATTTTAATGTAAGTATGCTAGTAAAATCCTATAAGTACAAAAGTACAAATTAATAGTTATTATTTCTTTTTCTTTTTCTTCTTCCTTCTTAGATATTAGTAAAATAAAATTAATGACTTATAAGATTTTTGTAATGTATATTCAATATATATATATATATATATATACAACCTCATGTCTTGTTGTAACAAAGATTACAAAATATTATTTTTTTGACAACTTTAAAAGTTTTTACAATCCTAGCTTGCTAAGTCTACATATCTTTTTTTTCTTTTACAGACAAAAATATATGTAAAGAAATTATGCTTTGAACAATATAAATTTTTACTTTTATTTCACCCAAATTCTATTTCATTTTAGTAACATGATTTTTTTTAGATTCAAATAATACACTCAGTTTTTTTTAGATTCAAATAATATACTCAGTTTGTTTTTTTGTTAAGTCTGAAAAATAATTCATCATAAGTAACCACATATGCTAATTTCTTTTATTGAGTTTCTTAAGGTGTTATTTTCTACAAGATAAATCCATATACGTGTCTGTTGTTTATCAATCTTTCTAAATATAAAAACAAAAATAGAATAGAAAGATCAATTATACACATTAAGTACAAAATCTAAATTGCATCAAAGATTATTACTTTATACATATAAATAATCAATTGAAAAAAAGAAAACAAATCATACAAACAACAATTGCAACATCATGTTGAACAAACCAAAAATCATAGAAATCACATGCTACATAGTGGAGATGAAATGCAACTAACATCAGAAGAAGAAACCCAAATGTAAAAAAGTGTGAACCACCCAAACTATCCAAACGATCCAAACTGCAAGACTTGTCCAAAAACATCCTCCAGTGTGCACATTGTGCTTTGTGCAGACAGATGCTGCGGCGATGGGTCTAGTGCCCACGTCCTTCATGGTGTGCTGAGTTGTGGATGCCGTCACTGTGATGCTTGAGGAGGTGACATCCTTGTGCCTGTTCCATCTCCGGCTCAGGATTGCCAACCTCTCGGGTCGGAATGAGTGAATGGCCCAAACATCAGCAGTGAAGCAAACGCAGATGAGCCAGTGAGACCTTCATCCTCGCCGCATCGGTCATGCCTGATCCCCTTCATACCTTGCCCAATGTTTGAGTGAGCCTTGGCCCGACCATCTGCATACACAACATTACTGACAGTCTGGATACTGATTCTGAAAGGGTCGCCGTTGTGTTAGACCCTTTTAGAATCCATCCTCGGGTACGAATAGCACGCTGAACTCTCGCCACAAGCAACACTATGAGATGACGCGCTTCTGTGTCACAACGATGGAAGCTTGACAACCCCTCCGAGATGGTGCACCACTAACATGCCTGCAGACAAGAGTGGAATCAGTCTTGCATCACAGAACTTGAGAGCCCAAATTTGTGTACCTAGGCTAGTAGTATATCCCCAAATCCACTGTGGTCGGAACTTCAGTTTTGCCGAGCACTGTCAATGTACATGGACTTCAGCGTTGTATACCATCCAGGGACGACTCACCCAAGTATCCATTGCCAGATCATTACACAGCACAACTCAATTTTCGGGAGCAGTGTGTTTGCCACCATGAGCAAGCACATCATCATTCTAGTCTTTCAAGTGCAGTGAATGATTCAGAGTGGCATGTCAATTGTTGGTGAAGCTGCAGTGTTGGGACTCTGTGAAGCCCACCAAGCCAACTGCAGTGTCATGATTTCTGAAGGCCAGTCTGCAGTGGAAGTTACTGGAAGCCTGGTTTCCTGCATTTGGCAGTGCAACAATGGCGCCACTCCAGCTCCAATCCTCCTCCTTCTCCTTCATACTGTTTCTTCTTTGCATTAGTTTTATCCCAACAGTTCTGTGTTGCACATTTGTGTGCGATGATGGTGCCTACTTGGCACGCATGATTCAATGTGCAGGCCGGTGGTGGTTGTGGTGAGTGGTGGAAGAAGAGAATGGGCCACAGGATTTGCTTTGGAGAATTCTAGAATTGAGGAGAGATCCATGAATCCATCTTATCCCAAGCAAAGAAGTAGTTGACTTTTATAGAATCTCTTATTGTTTAAGTGGACATTGCCAAAAATAAGCCATGCTCTACAACGTGTATATTAGTTGTTTTTCATTCATCAATTTCAAAAAAAAATTGGAATGTCAATAACAGGCATTAATAAAAAAATCCAGTTTTTTAAAAAAGAAATGAGAAAATGTACCGTTTATTAGATTTTTTTTAATATTTTTTTAATCAGTCCATCTTCTTTTTTTGACATTGACAATTTATTGTTAATTTACAAGAAAATTAGTTTGATGCAAAAAATATATAAAATAGATAATTATTTAATTTGGTGGTTGGTTTTGTTAAATTTGAACATTAATTTAATATTTTAATTATAAAAGATTATTCTTTCTTTCTTCTTTTAATTTTAAATTTTTTTTTTCTTTGTTGATACATTTATTCAATATATTGGTCAAAAAATACTTTAAAATGAAATAAACCTAACAATCAAGATTTACATCTTTTTAAGTCTTATTTTAAATAAGTATAAAATCATTAGAAAGAATAAATTAAATAGACTAAAATAATATACTAATGCATCCTATCTATTATATTCATTAATCAAATAATATTATTATCGATTATATTATTGATTGTGTATTGATTATATTATGGAAGATTGTTATTAATTATGTTAATTATATTAATTTATAAAGATATGAGAATATTTATATAACTTTTTATATATTTATAAAATAAAAAAAATGATAAAAAAGAATAAAATTTAATATATATATTTCTCAAATAGTGAATATTGCTAAAATATTGTATAAAAAAGAATATATCATATAAATAAAGATTAAAGTTTTTAAAATAAAAATCATATATATATATATATATATATATATATATATATATATATATATATATATATATATATATATATATATATATATATATAATATCTATTATATAATTATAATATATTTTAAAATATATTTATATATTTAATAAAATTTTAATCTTATTTAAATAAATATTTATTTAAATTTTTAAATAAATCTTTAAAAATTATATTCATGATATATTTATATAATTACTTAAAATAAAATTATTTCAATAAATTTTATAAAAATTCTATAGTATATTTTATTATAAATAAATAATATTCTAATTAAATATAATTTTATCATACATCATCAATTGTGCAGATTGGAATAATTGCTTTTATTCTTAGCCTAGCAAAAGAAGGACTAGTATAGAGATAAGTTGTAGAATCACCTATAGGATTTGTGGTTGTAAAATCTTTTAGATGATCACTTTAAACTTGTTTATGAGATGTGTTGTATTGCATCCCTTATCTTGGAGTTTTTGAAAGAAGAGAGCTTGTGGCTATGATGCTTAGCATGGCTATAAGATCCTTTATATTAGTACTTATTAGATTAAAGGGGGTTGGTAATCTAGTCTCTACGGACTTTTGTGGATGTTGGTACCTGCCTCCCTTTCAAATTTTTTTGGATTGGAAGTCTTTTGTGGTCTGGTCTCTTCATAACCATATAAGTATTGATATCACCTTTTTAATTTTAGTCAAATTACTTCATTCAATAAATCTTTTAATATTAGATTCTCTAAGACTATTGATGTTAAAATCTTAATGTTGTCATATTACGTGAAATCTTATTTGAAAATATACTAGACACTTAGCTCTGGAAGATAAAAAAAGAAATTATAAAAATAAGTCTTAACACCTCTAATAGAATTTTATAAAAATTACAATTAAAGATTAACAAGTATACTCAAATATTAAAAAAGTTTAATTAGATTTTTAATTAATTATAAATAAATACATATAAATTCCAAAAAACTTTTAAAGAAGTCATAGAAAAATAATAAAGAATTTCTAAAGAAATATTAATAAAAAAATATAAAAGAAATATTAAAATATATTTTTTTAAAATACTAAAAATAAAATTATAATAAAATTCTAATCAAATCCTAGTCAAATTTTAATCAAATTCTAAATCTTAAATAAACTTTAATGAAATCTTAATAAAATTCTAATATAATTTTAATTAAATCCTAATCAAATCTTAATAAAATCTTAATAAAATCCTAGTCAATCCTAAATTCCAAACAAATCCTAATGATATTCTAGTCAAATATTAAATTTTAAACAAATCCTAATGATATTCTAGTCAAATATTAAATTTTAAACAAATCTTAATGAAATCCTAATAAAATCTTAAATTTTAACTAAATCTTAAATTTTAAATAAATCTTAATCAAACCCTAATTAAATCCTAATTTAATCTTAAATCCTAAATCTTAAATAAATCTTAATAAAATCCTAATCAAATCCTAAATGAAATTTAATAAATCTTAATCAAATTTTAATCAAATACTAATAAATTCTAACCAAATCCTAATTAAATCTAAATAAATCCTATAGAAGATTAAAACCTCAATAGCTAATGATTGAACTATTGATTTTGACTTAAAATTTGCACATCTTTCAACAACTAAGTTGGCAACATGTACAAAATTTTGAAAAAGATCCAACTCATCAAATAGAAGATAAATCTAAAACTTTACTTAGATGTAGGCTAGCCTCCTTCTCCAACCTTAATACCAATCTCCTAGTACCAATATCTCATTTTTATACTACTTAATTATTTTTAAAATTTACAAATATGTAAAAAATCATGTGTACTATCGATACAAATAATGCTCATATCAATCCAATTAGTAGATTGTTGGATATCTTAGAAATCCTTACTAATCTTCAAAACCTAATTTTTGAGACCTTGACCCACTTGAACTTCAATAACCTTCAATCAAACTATTCAATCAAATTTAAATTTATAGCATGCATTCAACACAACTATAGTAAAAAATCTATAAAATTTCACTTATAGATCTATAACCAAACTTATAAAATATTTAAAAATATAAACCCTTTTTTATTTTATAAAAATCAAAGTCACCTAAATCAACCTTGACTTTGCAAATCTCTTACAAAATCAATATCTATTTAAATCAGTCAAAATCAATGCTAAAAAAAAACCTTCTAAATTTTGTTCTCAAACTATATTTTTCAATCTACCAAAAAACTTTCTATCTACTATAGGCATGCGGTTTTGTGCCTTTGGATCAGATATTTATCCAGGTTCACAACCGGTCCTCTCCGGATATCAATTCTTAGAATTTTGAGATAAATTTTACTAAAACCTATTTTGAATTCCTTCCTAAAGATGCATGTATTATTTATTTTTCTAATCTACTTTGTTTTGCCTTATTTATGGCCATATAAAGTAAGTAAAAGCTTCTTCTACAAGAAGGTAATATTAGCACCTTTTAATTTTTACTACTTTCTTATCTATTATCTATATTTTTCTACTATATCTTTTTAATTAGGCTCTTCATAATAGAATCCACATTCTTATCTTTTACCATATAATTGTATTATAACATAAAAATATAATCTTATTTTTAAAAGATCATAAATTTCTAATTCATTTATAATAAAAGAGATTGCTATATGAAGATGGTTAGTAGCTACTTTGGACCTCGTGGAAGAAGAAGATTCCATAGTATACAAAAAGATAGAAATCTTATTGGAATTAGAGATGTGATTGAGTTCTTTAGACTTTGTGAGCCCTAGGTACTTCACTTTGGTCTTTGTGGCTAGTATTGCTACTATATCATAAGTTTAAGGAATCATTTATTGTATATTAGAATTTTTAGAGAGATATGTGGAATTTTTTTTGATTTATTTGAGATTAGATTTTATATTATTTTAAATAATATAAAATCTATATTAATTTAGATTATTTTGATTTCTTTTTCTATACTAAAATGAATAAATTTTAGCATTTATATTGTTATATCATTTAGAATTGGATGTCAATTGCACAATAATCGATTATTATCTTGCTTGGCTAATAAAGTGACCTTATATGTCAATACCAAAGATGAAACTAGGTCTTTATTATAACAAACAATTTCCAAGTTAATATTCTTATTTGATGGATTATTACTTTTAGACTAGAAAACAAAGTGCTCAGCAATAGAACTTAGTGTGATTATAATCACAGCTTGTGGTACTTCAATAACAACCTTAGTTTGATCAATCCTAAGATGACACCTTCAAGATTTTATAGTTGTGCCTTATATATCATTTGCAAATATATATGGTGGAGTAGTTCTAAGTAAGGTTTCTATAGTTGAAATAATTTAGCTTTATATTGGTATCTTATTGTTATCTTTTAGGCCTCTCTTTTTTTATGTCAAATAAAAATAATACCATTTGCATTAGCACTACTAATAGTATATATGTTTTGGGATAGAATCATGGACATATCTTCAAAATATATATATATATACACACACACACACACATATATATATATATATATATATATACATACACTTAAATAAAATATAAAATGTTATTTATTTTAAAAAAACTATATATAATAATTTTTATATCTTATTTTAATCTTTTACAATAGTATATATAATACAATAAATAGAATTGTTCCATTTTCCTTTCAACCACAAGGAACTATAATCGATTATATATATATTTTTTTGAAATTTCTATAAAATATTTATTTTTAGTATATAAATATATTATTAATATATATATAATAGAAGATATTTCTATAATATATTCTAATTATTTTTATAAAATAAAATAACTATATAAAACTTTTATATTATTTATCAATTTTTTAGATTAAAATATATTATATTATAAGGTATTTTATTCCAAGGGCTTTTTTATTAATAGAGAGCTATAATCAATTACTTATATATATATATATATATATATAAGATATTATTAATGCCACTATAATTTTTACCACCACAACTTGCCATCTATTTGACATATTTCTTTAGTTCTTTTATTATTAATAATTTTTTTAAATATATATATATATATATATATATATATATATATATATATTAAAAATTATATAAAAAATAAATTTATTTTTAATTTAAAAAAATTAAAAATTTAATAAAAATAAATAATGGTAGTAGTAGCAAAAATTATAGTAGCATTTGTCATAGATATATTCTAAATTATCACTTTTTAGAATCTTCTAGAACCTTTTGTAGTCTTTTAGAATCTTATTTAATCTTCTAAAATCTTCTAGAATCTTTTTCAATTTTCTAAAATCTTTTTCAACCTTCTAGAATCTTCTCAGATATTTTTAGAAGCTTCTATAGATATTTCATAGACTTCTAAAAACTTCATAGTTTCTATTGTAGTTAAAACCTTCCATAGGTATTTCGATCAAATTAAAGAAGCTTCTATAAAAGATTTGATAGGACATAGGCCTTGCAATATAAATAGGAGGCAAGACCAAGGTATATCTCAGTCTTACCAACACAAGTCTTAGAGTATTCCAAAGTATTACTACTACCACCAATTTTTGCTTTGTTTTTTGATATCAATTTAATTTTTATTCTTATCAACCATCTAGTTCTTAATTCTTGTCAATCATATAGAGCTTTATTTTCAAAATTAATCTAATTTAGCACTCTTTTCTTTGTCTATTTGCTAATCTATTGTCTTATATTCTTGATAGTTTGGCAAGACTATTAAATAATCATATTATAGCTTGAATCTCTTGATAGAGAGTGGATTATCCCTCTTTTTGAAGAAGAGGAGTGTAGATTACCTCTCTTCTTAAAGAAGAAGGATAATCCACCTCCCATGATTTGGTCTACTATTATATTCTAGAAGATTGCGGATTATCCCTCTTCTTGAAGATATTATTATATTCTAAGAGAGTGCGCATCATCTCCCTCTAGAATAATATGTTTATCTATTAGAATTTGATCTTTCTTTGAAAAAAGTAGATTATCACTTTTTTAAAATATATCACTATATTTTAGAAGTTGCGGATTATCCTCTTCTAAATTAATATCATTTAGTAATATTTCTTTTCAGTATAAAAAATACTACATTAAAGACTTACTAATTTTTTTTTGTCAATATGGAAATAGATCAAGTCATAGGAGGTGCATCTTTACAAACAAAGAATAGAGTGGTGACTCTTACAGATCTTTAAGTTCTTTTGGATAGTGTAGAAGAAAAAATGGCATTTCTATGCAATCCACAAAAAACTACAAATAGAATTAATATCCAAAAAAACTAAATAAGAGATTTATAATTTGCAATAAGAGATTATTTGAAGTTTTATACAATAAATATAACTCTACTTATGGTTATATCCTTCTTATTATCTAAATAGGTTTATTTAAGTTGCTTTTGTAGGCATCTTTTTATCAAAAAGTACTTAATCATGGTTTGTTCTTTTATTAAAAAAAATTCTCCTATCTTATATAATTTTGAGGCCTTTATAGAAAGAATTGCTATTGCATTTGGAAATAGTGATTGAGAGAGGGTGATAAAAAGAAAGATCTAAAATCTATGACAAAGACAATATTTAGTTACAATTTATGTTATAGAATTTCAACATCTTACTTGTGATCTTGATTGGAATGATAAGGCTTTTATGACTTGATTTTGTTATAGCTTAAAAGATGGTGTGAAGAATTTATTGATCATAATGTTAAGAGTTGAAAGCTTAGAAGAATTCATATTTCAAGCTATTACTTATGAAAATTGCCTATTTGAATTGCAATAAGAGAGACAATCAATTTTTAATAATATTTATTAAGATATGGTTGCTATATCTTTAAAAACATTAGAAAATCTATGAACATATCTTGAATCCATGCAAATTGATGCAATTCAATTCAAACCATTAATACTTGTAGAGAAGATTAGACATTGACAAGAGAATCTATATCTATATTGTAGAAGACCTAATCACAAGATAACAAACTGTGTAAATAAGTTTAGAAAATTCAAGGCATGAAGTATAATATTTGAATTAGAGAAGTTGGAAAATAAAAACGTCTAATCACAATAGAAACCTTGCAGTTGGACACCGCCAAATTTAAATTATTAGAAAAAAAAATCTCTTTTTATTTTTAAATCTAGTGTCTTATTTTACACTTCATGTACATATAAGAACCTCAAGATAGGAGATTTTTATTAAAGTTCTTTTAGATATTGAAGCCTTAGCATGCTTTATGGATAAAGATTTTGTAACCAAATATAATTTAATACTTGTAAAGAAGATCCATCCTACATTTGTTAAAATCATTAATGAAGAAAACCTTGGATTATGAGATGTTATTGAAGAAATCCAACCATTGGAAGTAATACTAAAAGATCAAATATCATGCATTGTCTTCAATATCATTTGTTGCACAACAAACCTTATCATTGGACTCCCTTGGTTTGAATTATATAATTCTGATATTGATTGGAGTTTGCAAAAGATTTCTTCAAGGCTCATACATCAAAAAGAGAAACAAGGTGCAACTTCATTTTTTGGAGCTAAAATATTTATGCAAGTCTCAAAAAAAAGAGTTGCATTTGCATTGTATGCTATTTCAATAAAAGATCTAACTAGACAACTTCAATAAGATATTCCAAGTCAATACTATGATCTTGAAGATGTATTTAAGAAGAAAAAAGCAAACATATTATCACAACATCATCCTTATGATTGTACAATCAAATTACAAGATGGAACTCAACCTCCATTTGGTCCAATTTATAATCTTTTATAGACAAAGCTTATAGCCTTGTGAGAATATATTAATAAAAATCTAGCCAAGAATTTCATTTGACATTCAAAATCACTTGTTGGAGTGCTTATCTTATTTGTGAAGAAAAAAAATGGTTCTTTACGTATATGCATTAATTATTAAAGTTTGAATAAGGTGGTTGTAAAAAATCACTATGTATTATTATTAATTTCAAGATTATTGGAACAACTAAGACAAGCAAAGATTTTTATAAAGATTGATTTAAAAGGCGCCTACAACTTAGTTTGGATCAAAGAAAGAAATTAATAAAAGACAACATTTTGTACAAGGTGTAGATATTTTAAGTACAATGTGGTGCCTTTTGGATTTATGAATGCACTTGCAATCTTTCAATATATAATGAATGATATCTTTTGAAAATATTTACATGACTTTATAATCATCTATTTAGATGATATTTTGATCTTCTCTAAAAATGAACAAGATTATGAACATCATATATATATGATATTAAAAAATAGATTGTATGCCAAATTAGAGAAGTGCTCTTTCTATCAACCATCAGTCAAGTTTTTAAAATATATTACCTCTAAAATTGGAATTTTTATAGATCCAAAGAAGATACAAACTGTTATAGAATGGAAACAGTCATCAACAATTAAAGATATATATAATATTTTTTGAAATTTGTAAATTTTTATAAAACCTTCATCAAGGATATTCTAAAATTATAGCTCCATGAATATAACTTTTAAGAAAGAAAATTTTTATTTGAAACAGCAAAGCTAAAGAAACATTCAAGAAGATAAAATAATCTTTTACTTCAAGTTCTATATTTATTTATGTAGATCCAATACAACCATTCATTTTGGAAATAGATGCCTCAGATTTTGCACTTCTATGTGTGCTCTTTTAAATTAGTAATGATGGTCAATTTCACCTAGTAGCATTCCGCTCTCAAAAAATTTCAATTCTAGAGATCAATTACAAGATCCATAACAAGAAACTATTGGCAATTGTTAATGCTTTTAAAGAATGGCGCCATTTGTTCGAGGGAGCTCAATATAAGATTATAATATATAGTGATTATAAAAACTTGAAATATTTTATGAGTGCCCAAGTTTTGAATTGCCATTAAGTGCAATGGAATATATCATTATCTAAGTTTGATTTTACAATTACATATTTTTTATAAAAACTTGAAAGAAAATCAAATGTTTTTTTTTGACATTCATATCTTATGCCAAATATAAAAGACATTGTATTAGATCAACAATAATTAGTCATATTGAAACCATCCAATTTGTAGTTGAAGACATTGACAATATCTATCTATGTAAATATAACTCTTAAATCAAAAATCTAAAAAGTAATAAAAAATATCTATTTATGGATATTATTCAATAATATCTAAGAAATATAGAAGTGGAAGAAAATAATAATTTTAAGTTTGAAGATGGATTGTTGTATTTTAAGGATCTTTTGTATATTTTTCTAAGCCTTGCAAGACTTCAAGTTCTTCAAGTACGACATGACCTTCTAACAATTGAGCATTTTGGCTTCAATAAGACCTTAGAATTAATATCAAGAGATTATTAGTAGCTTCAAATGTAAAAATTAGTGAAGAATTTTATCTAATCATGCAAAATTTGTGCCTAAGCAAAGGTCTCAAGATACCAATTATATGAACTTCTTCAATCACTTCCAATTTCTAAAGGCCCATAATAATCGTTATCTATAGATTTTATTATAGATCTTCAAATTTCTAATTGCAAAGATTTATTTTTTTATTGTGGTAGATTGTCTTACCAAGATGACATATTTTTTTTTATATAATAAAACTATTTTTGGGGAGGAAATGACCAAGCTTTTTATTAATAGTATTTATTAAATACATGGCCTTCCAAGTGAAATTGTTTCAAATCAAAGACCTCAATTTGTATCAAATTTTTGGAAAGGACTATTTCAACTTTTAAAGGTCAAGATCAACTTTTCATCAACTTCTCATCTTCAAATTGATAGTCAAACAGAATCAATAAATTAGATCTTAGAACAATATCTTTGTTGCAATATAAATTATCAACAAGATGATTAGATGGATTTTCTACCATTGACCAAGTTTATATATAATAATATCAAATATTCTTTGATAAAATAAACTCTATTCTTTTTAAATTATAGATACCATCCTAAAGTAGATTCATTTCAAATTGAAGATGTGAAAAGTCCTACTACAAATAATCTAGCTACTTACTTAAAGGCCATCTATGAAAAATTAAAACTCCAACTACAAATGACTCAAGATCAATATAAAGATTATGTAGACATCTATCACAAGAGTCAACCAAATTCAAGGTAAGAAATCATATTTGGCTACTTCAACAAAATATACAAATATATTGACTATTATAAAAATTAGATTATCAAAGACTTGAATTATTTATAATTCTACATCAAGTAAATCTAATAAGTTTATGTCTTGAACTATTAAGTAATATGCGTATTCATCCAATCTTTCATGTCTTGCTTTTAAAAACCTATTATAAATTAAATATTATTAAAAAAACTTTTCTACCTCTAATCCTAATTGAAATCAATTAGGAGCTTGAATACAAAGTAGATGAAATATTAGATTAGCATATAAGACATGGATGATTGGAATATCTCATCAATTGAAAGGACTATAGAGTTAGCAAAAGAATATAGAAATATTTAAATAATCTTACAAATATACCTAAAAAAATTTGTGAATTCCATCAATAATATCTTAGAAAGTCTAAATTTAATTGCCATTGAAGAATTTGTAAACACCAATATCTCTTGGCTTCTACATGACACTTTTCTATCAACAATAAAAAACCAATATAAAAGAGAGAGAGCCATGTTAAGATCTTCACTTATATATAATCATTTTTTTCAAAATAGAATAGATCTTGCTAAAAGCTTGCTAGTTATTATGTCAAATCTTTGCATTTTGAAGGACTTAGAAGAATAGGTATTAAAAGACCCTTTTGCCTTATAAGTGTCTATTGAATCATTGCAACTTTCACAATCCATTGGATTTGAAGAACATGGAAAAGGTAAAGAAAGAGTATTCTAATACCAAATAAGGCCACATTTGGAATCTTTGGAGGTACAGTCTCATTACAAAAATCATGATTTAAATACGTGAGTTTTAGTGATACTCCTTGAGGTTAGAAAGATGACTCCAATTGGTTTAGAAATTATATTTGGAAGATGTTTTGAAAGTCACAATGAAGACCAAATTTTCAAATGGGACGTTAGTATAATAGAAGTTATA
Source organism: Physcomitrellopsis africana (assembly GCA_036785485.1). Taxonomy (NCBI): domain Eukaryota; kingdom Viridiplantae; phylum Streptophyta; class Bryopsida; order Funariales; family Funariaceae; genus Physcomitrellopsis; species Physcomitrellopsis africana. Next base: position 135,135 of record JAWRVF010000220.1, on the reverse strand, counting down.
TTCAGAGGCCATCAATACCATCTTAAAGATCTTATAGAATCAGTTATCAACAAACAAAGGATAAAATATGTTACTTCTCTATTCCAATAAATTTTAAATTTCCTACATATATGATTTTTTCATCAAAATACTTGGGCTCCTCGTAAAATTCATTGCTAGAATAGGAGGTAATATTACAAACATATTCTAAATTATTATTTTTTAGAACCTTCTATAATCTCCTGTAGTCTTTTAAAAACTTTTTCAATCTTTTAAAACCTTCTAGAACCTTCTTTAGTCTTCTAAAATCTTCTTTAGTTTTTTAGAACCTTTTTCAATCGTCTAGAATCTTTCTTAGCCTTTTAAAATCTTTTAAGATATTTTTAGAAGCTTCTATAGATATTTTATAGACTTTTAAAAACTTCCTAGTTTCTTTTGTAGTTAAAATCTTCTATAGGTTTTTCCATCAAATTGAAGAAGGTTCAATAGAACATAGACCTTTCAATATAAATAGGATGCAAGACCAATGTACACCTTAATCTTGCCAATACAAGTTTTGGAGCAATCCAAAGTGTTGCTTAGTACTTTATTCTTGAAATCAATCTAATTTTGTATTCTTTTCTTTGTCTATTTGCTAATTTGTTATCTTACATCTTTGACAATATTAATAATATATATATATATATATATATATATATATTAAAATAAAATAAAATATATTATTATTATTATTATTATATATATATATTTTTTATTTTATTTTAATTCTTTACAATGGTATATATTATAATCTATAATATGCTTCTTCTTGTTATCTTGTAACAAAGAAATGTTGCAATCATTTATTTTGGAACTATCACAAGAATAATTGATTATATAGGAAGAAAGTCTATTATTGTATTATGCAAAGTTTAATTTGAGAATATATAATAAATCTAACTTTAAAAAAAAAAGCTTTTATATTTTATAATTATCTTATAATTAAAAAAGATAAGATAATTAAATACACTCTTCATAAACAACTTCAATTTTTTTAGGAATCTTAATTCTAAACAATCATATATCTTATATCTTATATCCTATTAATTTTAAAAATCTAAATATTATCAAATCTTAAATTCTAAACTTTAAATTATAAATTCTAAATCTATAATAAGATCAAAGTTTTAAAGATTTATCAACCAAGTATAATTGGTGATTGTGCTTCAATCTCAAAATAATCCAATCCTAAGATCACAAATCAGATTTATTAAAACATTACTTTTAAATTTTGTCTCATCATGATTTTTATCCTTTTTTGAACAACATGACCTAATATTAAACAACTTAGAGGCTTTTTTAGCAAAATTTTGATTGATGTAAAGAGAGCATGATGTGATTTGTGTCGCAATCAATAAGATTTGGATCTTATATCAAGGAAATTATTTAATATCACTATATACTTTATAATTTAACAACTAGCAATTAATATTAAAAGTGATAATGTTATATTTATCAACCAATTTTTTTATGGATTGTAATATAAAAAAATTGATGGTAAACTTAATTAATCTTCAAATATTGAGTCAAATAATTAAATTTAGTATAAAATGTGATAACTTTCTTTTTAAGTTTTAATTTAAAAATTATATAAATACACCATAATGTCTTTATATTTTTTTTACTACACCAACACCTTTTTAATGTATATATTTTAAAGTGGAAGATATGTGAATTGATATAATATACTTTAAATTTCTTATTGAATAAAAAAACTCTTAATGACATCAGAAAAGATTATATTTATATGACAGAGAATCTAAACACACCACTCAATATTATTTTAAGAAGCAATACAATTATAGAATAAAAAGTATAGTTGTTAAAGAAGACAATGTGTTAAAAAATAAATTTACTCAGCTATAATAAAGACCATATAGTTGGAATCTTATATAATTTTCTATAAAGGTCCTATTTTTTTTTCAAAATCTTCTCCTTGTTTTACAATAAATATATATTTAGAATCTAAAAATCATAAAGTCTTTGCCTTATAAGATTAAAAAATCACAACTTATTTTTTAGATAAAGTGTTTATTTAAAATCATAGAATATCATTAATAAAAAAAACTAAATTATTATATATATAAAAGTCATAGATGGTCAATCTTTGTCTTTTAAAGATGTTATTCATGAAATCATTTTTATAAATATAGTAATAAATAATTATAATAATTTAATAATATTTAATATTATTAAATTTCCTACTAATGTAATCTTTTTAGATCTATTATGATTTAATAAATATAATCTTTAAATAGATTGGATTTCTTATAATCTTAAATTTTTTAATAATATATCTAAGAATATTTTTAACTAAGTAATAGATTATAAGTCTTGAACAATCAAACCTTTATTTGTTAAGGTAAGAATATTTATGCATATTATAAAAGAAAGATAATTTTTTATTATATATATATCAATTATATATTGAATCAAATTTTTCAATCCATTTTTTTATAAAAATTGATGCATCAAACTTTGCCTTAAATGTAATATTATCATAAATGGGAGCAGATGACAAACTTCACCTTATAATTTTTTATTCAAGAAAATTTTCAACAACTAAGATCAATTATGAGATCTATAACAAAGAACTTCTTGTAATTGTGGATTCATTTCAAGAATGGTGTCATTATTTAAAAGGAACTTTTAGTCCAATGACAATTTATACTAATCACAAGAACTTCAAGCATTTTATGTCAACACATTTTTTAAATTATTATTAAGCTTATTGGAGCATATCTTTGTTAAGATTTATATTTAATATTATTCATTAGCCAAAAAAATAGCAAGCTTTGTCAAATGCTTTGATTAGAAGCTCTTATCTTATATCAAAAGGAAAAAAAATAGCTTATAATTAACAACAAATAATTCTTTTGAAACCAAAGTAAATTCATCTTTAAGCTATGAAATCAACAATGCTAGTTGATTCAACATTTTTTGATTAAATTTATTTAAATATATTTTTAAATCTTCTTATATATAATATTAAATTTTATAATATTTCTAAATTTGAATTTAAGGACAATATTCTCTATTTTAAAAGATACTTATATATTCTAAAAGGTGAAATATAATTATGTGTTTTTTAAACTTATCATAATTTTTTTGTAATAAGAAACTTTGGATATAATAAGACTTTGGAATTAATCTCAAAAAAATTTAGTAGCTTCAAATGTGGAAGGCAATAAAAGATTTTGTACAATCATGTGATAATTTTTTAAGATCAAAGATCTCTTATTATTAATCTTATGGACTTTTTTAACCATTACCTTTATTAAAATAATCATGGTCATTTCTTTTTATGGATTTCATTACATATCTTTTAATTTCAAACTCTTATAATTTTATATTTGTGATAGTAGATTACTTAATTAATATAGTATATTTTGTATCATATATAAAAACTATCATAAGGGAAGAAATAACTAGGCTTTTTCTTAACAACATCTATTGCTATCATGGATTGCCAAGAGATATCATATTAGATAGAAGGACTCAATTTCTATCCAAATTTTGGAGAATTCTTTTGAGAATATTAAAAGTAGATATGAAACTATGATGGACCTTCCATTCTTAAACTAATAGATAAACAAAATAAGTAAATCAAGTATTGGAACAATATTTATGATGTACTATCAATTACTATTAAAATAATTGGATATTTTTTTTATTATGAGAAAAATTTGTCAATAATAATATGATATATTCTTCTATTCAATAATCACCATTCTATATTAATTATGTTTATTATTTATATTTTGATACTTTTGACTTTTTTAAAATTAATAATCTTATGGCAGAAGATTTGATAAGTTACTTATTAGAATTATATATGAAAATAAAGGTAAAATTAAAGAAAATTCAAGGACAACAAATGATTAATGCAAATGTCTATTGGAAGGAGTAATATCAATTTTAAGTTGGTAGTAAGATGTAATTTTGTCATAATATTATAATTAATTATTTTTATGATAAATTAAATTATTATAGATTTAGATCATTTTCCATTAATAAATAAATTAATCTGATTATATATTAATTATATCTACCAAAATTAATGAATATTCATCTTATTTTTTATATATTTCTTTTTAAATCATACAAAAAGGTGGATATACCAAGAAGAAAATAATTGCTTCTTCTACCAGTAGAAATCAATAACAATCAAAAATTTGAAGTAGAAGAGATCTTGGATTCAAGACAATGCCAAAATAGATTGAAATATCTTATATATTGGTATTATTATGATATTATTGAATGCATATAAAAACCATATAAGAATCTTACAAATGTACCAAAGGTCAATGTTTTTTTATCAATAACATCCATTAAAACCAAAATGAAAAGTCCAAAGATCTTATGATATAAAAATAAAAGAGATTTAATTTAAAATCTATTCTCTTCTCTTTTTCCACTTTTCTTTATAATTTTGTTATACAATTTTTGCTTCACCAAGATAAAAAATCAACAACCTTCAAAATTAGTTCAAGAATTATTGCCTATGGAATTACCAAAAGAACTATTTAGATTATTGTAACCTTTACAAAGACATAATTAAGACAAAGATCCTAAAAAATAACATATTTTTTCTTAAATAGATTATAAAATATAATATGTTTGATATCATAACCTTGAAAGAGAATGATAATATTTGGTCATATTGTTAAAATTAGAATTCCAAATGATTATAAGGTAAAATAATTATTTGCTAATGAAATGGTCAATCTACCTTACATTAGTAGTATTCTTGAGTGGATTGGAATCTTTACAGAATTGTATTTGTATCTATATTAGATCATTTTTGGACTTATTTTAAAATAATTATTATCTTTTTTAAGAACTTATTCATATTTTATATATTCCTGTTATTCATTTAATTCTTTGTTGCTTTTAGATTGTTAATTATTTTATTTATCATTTAATTTTATTTAATATTTTGACTATTAAATTTTTTATTTTTATTTTTAATAATTTTAATAATTAGATAATAGTGCACTATTTTTATTATAACTTACACTTCTTCTATTAATGAAGTCAAATTCACTTGCAATCCTCTTAAACAAATATGACAACTACTATGAATCACATTCCTCTATGACCACCTAATGACTGGACTTTGACCACGAAATTGTACTATGACCAATCAACAAAGTGAGAGCTGTGGTAAAAATATTATCTTGCTAATGAGATGGCTATTCCTCCTTACATTGATAATTATTATTAAATAAATCAATCTCTTTCAATATTTATATTTATATCTTAAATTATTGATTTATTCTATTTATTTAATTATTAAATGATCCTATTAACTTACAAGTATTAATTGTTAGGTTATTTTGTGAATTATGATTGCTATATTTTTTATATTTTTATTTATTTTTCTTGATTTTTTAATATTTTTTATTATTCTTTTTAGATTATTGTGTCAATAGTTATTTAATTATTTTATTTTTTTATCTTATTTATATATTTTTTTAATTTGTTATTATTTTTTTTAAACTTTCTTTCTAATTTATGATCACTCCATTGCTAGGAGATTTTATGGTCATGGTCTCACCCACATTGAGCTTATGGTTCAACCAACTCACAATTCCCAACTTATTAAAACTTAATTCACAATGTTATCATGAAATAAAAGGCCATTAGTTTAGCAGATTAATCCCGTTGTCGTACTGAAATTGCTTACAGTATGTAAAATCCACTCAAAAATCATAATATGTTTATAAATTTAGATATGTATTAGAATGCTTAGTGAAATAAATTAAAGGGATTGATAGAAGAAACTTTATTTTATTTTACTTGTTTTGATTATGGTATTTAAAAATTATAAGATCTAAATGATTAGTATGAAGCCTTGAGAGAAGGTGGAAGCCTAAGGATGAAAATATAAACTAGTAGGAGGCTAATTGGGAGGGATGAAATCAAGCCATGGTCGGATGAAGGCAAGGAATAGGGAACTTCATCCCTATTGGTCGAATACCATGCCCAATGGGCTTTGAGGAGGCTGCCTGCGACCTTAACAAGGGTTTCGGCAACTTCAAGGAGGTCATTAGAAAATCAAAGACTAGGGTTGTAAAGTTTGGGATTTTGGATACAATTTTTGTACAAAAATTAGAGGATTTGGAGTTAGGGTAAAGAAGTTATAGCCATTTGAAGATAAGATGTCAATATGAGACATACTGTCACTCTTTTGAGTATTGGAGGAGTTGTATGAAAGCTTTTGGAGATCGAGAGGTGCGGCTAGAGAGGGGATTTCAAGCTCTACACTTGATGTGGAAGAATTACTACTTTTGGAATTCTAAAGAAGGAGTTATTGGGAGTCAAAGACAGCAGATTGAATTCCAAGGCAGTAAGTAGGCCGCTCTGTTGATAGTGATGGGGTTTGCCATATCTTAAGTTTTTGGACGAATTTTTGTTTCAAAATTTTCAAGAAAGTGTATTATTATGCTAAAAAGCTATACATCAAAGTTTCATAGCATTTGGACTTTTATATTGTGAGATATGAAAAATTTAGTACACGGGTGTTTGTAAACAAGGGTTTAAAGCTATTGCTAGGATTTTGGCGATATCTAAAGATCAATAATGAATCAATGGTTGAAATTTGTGGTGGTAGTTGTGAAAAATACATAAATACTTCATGTAAATTTGGAGTAGATTTGGACAATTGGATTAAAAGTTATGGGTTATTGAAGTTCAGAAAAAATTCCCTTCCTACGGGAGAATGAGGATTTAGAGTATTTTGTTATGTTTTGAGTGGTTTGAGGAAATTAGGCTTATGTATTGGGTGTAATAGCCCTATGAAGATCTCTTTTATATAAAATTGGAGGTTTTTATTATACTTGAATCTTGCTTGAGTAATTAGTGACAACCAGAAGCCCAGCGCTTTCTTGAGGCAGATTCTTTCTACTCCGACACCGTGTCTTGGTACATCTTTAAAATACAATGTGGATTGTTTCAACCATTCAATATTGTACTTTAAAGACTATGAGAAGAAGACTCTAAATACAGATGTTAAAAGGACAAAAGATATGACTAGAATCTTTTAGAGCTACCAATACATGTATATGAAGGGTTACGCACTATCTACTAGAATGGCTTCACTAGAGAGTGTGACTTGAATTATTCTTCAGGAGTATAATATAGAGGCTACAGATGTAATAGGACATTTAAGAAAGATTCTATATTTTTTGGGTTAGAATTTAAGAAAAAAATAATGGAATATATTAGAACCACTTCCATACAAATAGAATGATTTTAAATTTTTTTTATACTACATATCTATTATATGGAGCATCGCACGTAACAGTAAGTACTCTTTTCTAGCTTGAAATAAGCTTCATCAAATTATTTTTGAGCTATATTATTCTTAGCCTTCTTCTTCATCACGTGTGTTATAAGATGTGCACACTTGATCTTGAGAGAGTATATCTCATTGTCACCATTAGGAGTGTCGTTAGACTTTACAAGGTCCACAAATTGGTGATTGTCCGTATATATGTATGTGCTGTGGACACTAAAAGGCTTAGACTCAAGGCCATCATATGCTATTGCCACTTGTAATTGATAATAGTTCTGTCTCCACGTAGGCATCCCAGATGGTTAAGACCTTCAAGATAGGATTTTGATTCTTTTTCTCCAATAACTAGTACTTTGAAATTGGCATAACATGCATCCTAAACCTAATATTTCTTGTTGCTTTGAATCTCCAAGCAGTTGATAATGAAGTCTATACATGTCTGTTTCAGCTTTACTACAGTAGTCGCAAGCTTGGGATTGCATATAAGTCCTTGTAGTACCTCTATAACATTGTCACTAATAAGATGGAGCTTTGGACCTTTACATACGATATCAAGAATTAATCTTTTAATTCCCCACTATATTAGAATTGCATTTGTAGTATTTATCATCTGCTCTAAGAGAATAAGGATCGTGATGTTTAAAATGTTATGGCCAACCATTTTTGTATCTTATTAAGAAGATGAATTTTTTTTAAAAGATATAAATAAATAATATATATATAACTATGATGACCATAAATACTAATATATTCTCTATATCAATAAAAAAATAAGCTATTATAATAATAGAATATATAAATTTCCGATTTGCTATTATAGATTATAAATACATATCATATGTATTTGTTTACGGACTCTTTAGTACTCACATCAAAGACAAGCCTTAGATTTGGTCTATAGGGCCTATAGTATATGAATTTTTGATCAAGCATTTTTGTAGAGATGATATATTTTTTACTTTTTTTATTGAAAATATATCCTTTGATTAGAACTTGTAAGTGTTATATAGTTCTTTTACAAAAACTATGCGTCTATCACCTTTCTCAACATTAGCACTTAGAAACTATCTAAAAATATCATTAGATATATAAATTATTTTGGTACAATCTTTAACCTCATCATACTCTTCAAGACCGTGGATCAAGTATTATTTGTATTCTTCTATGACCAGTGTCATAAATACTAAAACAAGAAGAAAAATCTTGCTAGAGAAGTTGATATCTTTTAAGTGTATTATAAGGGGATCATGAGATGGCTCTATTTTGTCAACAAACATTTATATAAATAGTATCACTCTTATTTTGCCCCATACAATTTTATTAAATAAGCTCATTTGTAGAATCCTATTGGCAATAAGTACAAATTTTGTTCTCTGAGATATGATAGTTCTTTCTTCATATAAGCTTTTCATATAGAGACTATCATTTTCTATAAGCTCTTTTATCACACCAAGATTAAACTTATTGCCTTTGCCTGGTTCTTGTATCATAGCAATAAGTCTTCCTTTGAGCATTGCTAGTTCAAGAGTAGCTACTCATGACTGTACTTTCTTATCTATAAATAATGAAATTGGCATCTTTACTGCATAGGCACTAAATGTTTGTTTGATCAAAGAGACCATGATTGTTTTTTTATTATCTCCAAGTCGTGATCATATGGAGAATATCTTATTTGCATTTTTTCCTTCTAGACATGATGAAATGAATCTCATAAAATACTTTTGTATGTCTTTATTAGATTTTTTTTTTATAAATAGGTCAAGCACTTTACTAGTAGCTTCTGTATTATCATTAAGCTATACAAATGGAATCTTAGTCAACAAAGTGATATAATCTTTTGATTCTATTAGTCTAAATTTATCCTTTTTAAAGTCAAATATTCTTCCTTTCATACCTATCACATCTCTTTTAAAGTCTAATAATCCTTCAAAATCTTCTTTGTAGAGTATTCTTGCGCATGTATACATTACTTTTTTTTTATTATCAAAAGATTGTATAAACTCCATTATTCTCAAGAGAGGCTTGATAGTCTCTATATAAGTGTCACACATGTTTGTTATGAATTTGTACATTTTTATTAGGATCTCTTTGATCAGCAATATTTTAGAGCTTTTTGTAGTCCATTTCTTAGTATAAAAGAAATAGAAGATTTGTCTATCAAAATTTGAATGTATAAATCTTGTACTATATATCTATCATGGACATAAGATTTATTTCAGTAATTATCTAATTAATATAAGTAGATAAAATAAGTTAATTTGATGATATCTTATAGAGAAGCTTTTTAGAAGCTTCATAGATGCGAAATCACCTTTATACATGTCTATAGAAGATTAATAGGTTAGAAACTTGGCCAACAAGCTAGCCACATGCCACACATATTGGTAGCTTATGGAACAAGCTAACCATGTGTCGCACATGTTGGTAGCTTGTAGAACAAGCTAGCCATGTGTCGCACATGTTGGTAGCTTGTGGAATAAGCCAAGTACATGTCGCACATATAGAAAACTTGTCTTGCAAGTTTGACACATATCTTGCAAATTAGACATATATAAGAGGTCCTATAGAATGCTGCCATGTAATTTTTAGATAGATAGTATATATAGAGATAAGAATGAAGCATTTTTCACTCTTGTCAATTTCTTTCTTGCTTCTAGTTTAGTTCAAGAGTTTTATGTATTTTCTAATCTTTGGCAATAGTAATTCCAATTTCTTCTTGAATATACATACTTCTTTATTTCTATTTTGTTATTTTCCTTTGATATAGTTTTTTACTAACTTACGCATTTGTTATAGTTTGTATCTTTAACAGATTGACAAAAATGAAGTTACAATATCAAAGCTTTGTCTTTTTTTAATTAAGAGTGGATTACCTCATTTTTTTGATAAGACATAAGTATATTAGAAGTTGTGGATTATCCACTTCTAAATTAATATTATTCTTAGATTTTATTTTTTATTTTTTATTCTTAAATATTTTATTTTGTAGTAAAAATAGATACTTTCTTCCCTTTCTATTATAGCAAAGCTTACTGAAATGAAGAGTGCAGTGGCACAAATGCAAGAGCAAATGAGAGAATTAATGCTCACAATGCATCAACTCAATGCACCACCACAAAGAGCAACAAGATTAGCAGGAGGTGAAGATATAGAAATGATTGGAGTTACTTCAAGCCATACCACTTCACCTACGATTGAATACTATTTAAGCATCAAAGAATCAAAAATTAGTTTGCCAAAGAAGTTTGATAGTATCAGATCTAAATTTTAAGGATTCTTCAATCAAGTACAATTAGTAATTGAACTTCAATCTCAATGTTATCCAACCTAAGGGTCACAAGTTAAGTTTATTAGAATACTACTTTCAGACTCTACTTTATCATGATTTTCATCTTTATTTGAATAATTTGATCTAATATTGGATAATTTGGAGGCATTTTTATTGGAATTTTGATCTATGTGTGGAGAATATGATGCAATTCATGTTGCAACCAACAAGATCCGCATCTTACGACAAAATAATTGATCAGTGACATCATATGTTTTACAATTGCAACAACTAGTAATTGACATTAAGTGGGATGATGGTACACTTATTAGCCAATTTTTCTATGGATTATAATATGAGATAAAAAAATTGATGCTCAACTTATCCGATCCTTAGACATTGAGTCAAGCAATTGATTTTGCTATGAAATGTGATAATTGGTTTTTTAAATTTTGATCTAAGAATCTCAAAAGGGAGTCCTAATATCACTATAATACAATGGCAATATCAACATCTTCTCAATATGTATATTCAAAAGTAAAAGACATGCAAATTGATGCTAGGTAGTGTGCTTAGATTGAACAAAAAAAGACTCATTGTCATCAAGAAGGATTGTATTTATATTGTGGAGAATCTAAGCACATTACCTAGCATTGTCCAAAGAAACGACACAACCACAAAGTAAGAAGCATGGCTGTCAAAGAAGATAATATGTAGAAAAACAAGTTTGTTCAGCTACAATAGGGACCGTGCAGTTAGAATCTTATACAACTCCTAGTAAAGGTTCTATCTTCTTTTGAAAATCCTCTCTTAGTTTTATAATAGATATCTATTTGGAACCTAAAAATCATAAAGCCTCTACCTTACTAGATTCAAGAGCCTCAATGTGTTTTTTAGATAAAAAATTTGTTAAAAGTTGTAAAATACCTTCAATATAGAAAATTAAATCTGTACATATAAAAGTCATAGATAATCACCTGTTATCCTCTGAAAATATTATTAATGAAACCTTTCTTATAAATATAATAATAGATGGTCATAATAATTGTGTAATCTTTAATATAATTAAATTTTCCTATAATCCAATCATTTTAGGTTTATTATGGCTAAAAAAATATGATCCTCAAATAGATTGGATTTCTTGTAGACTTGATTTTTCTCAAAGCATTAATAAGAGTCCCATAAATCAAATAACAAGTCATAAATCTAGTATAATAAAATTCATATTTATAGGCGCAAAAGCTTTTATAAATGAAGCAAAAGAAGAATTATCTTTTGCTATTTATGCTATATCTATTTTTGATGGTAGAAGGACCTTAAGTGGTATTTCAATCCAATATTAAGATTATCAAGACGTTTTTGAGTAGAAAAATATAGATACTCTTTCAGAGTATTGTCCATATGATTGTTCAATTAATTTCAAAGAGAAAACTCAGACTCTATTTGGACCAATCTACAATTTATAATAAAATAAATTGATTGAATTCAAGAAATACATTGATAAGAACTTAGCCAAAAATTTCATACACCATTCAAAATCTCTAGTAGGAGCTCCTATCTTATTTGTAAAGAAAAAAGATGGGTTACTACAGATGTGTATAAATTATTGAGGGTTCAATAAGATTACCATCAAGAATAGATATCCTCTACCTTTGATATCTAAACTTCTTGATCAATTGAATCAAGTTAAGATCTATACAAAAAATAGATCTAAGAGGAACATACAACTTGGTACGCATCAAAGAAGGTGATAAATAGAAGACTATATTTTGAATAAGATATGGATATTTTGAATATAATGTCATGCCTTTTGGACTTACAAATGCACCAACTACTTTTCAACATTTCATGAATGACATTTTTTGTGAGTTTCTTGATGACTTTGTTGTCTATTATTTAGACAACATTTTGATCTATTCTAAGAATACAAAAGAATATGAGCTTTATATTCATCGTGTGTTATAAAAACTTAGAGATACCAGACTATATGTCAAGATGGAAAAGTGTATATTTCACATTACTCAAGTTGACTTCTTAAGATATATCATTTCAAATGATGGTCTCAAAATGGATCCTAAGAAAGTCCAAACAATCATAGATTGGAAGATTTCAAAAACAGTAAAGGATGTTCAATGTTTTTTGGAATTTGTCAATTACTATCAAATCTTTATCAAATTTTTTTTTCAAGTTATAATTCCACTTACATGTTTAATTTATAAGGACAAACTGAAGTGGAGTAAAGAAGCAGAAGCATTATTTGAAGCTTTGAAGATAACTTTTATTTCTGCACCAATCTTCTATCATGTTGATTTTTTCAAGGTATTTTTTATGGAAATAGATGCATCAAACTTTGCTTTGAGTATAGTATTGTCACAAATGGAAGTAAATGATAAACTCTACCTAATAGCTTTTTATTCCAAGAAATTTTCAGCAACAGAAATCAACTACAAAATTCATTATAAAGAACTTTTTATAGTTGTGGATTCTTTTTAAGAATGGTGTTATTATCTAGAAGGCACTTTTAGTTTAATCAATGTGTATACAGATTACAAGAACCTTGAGTATTTCATATCAACATGTGTGTTGAATTGTTCCTAGGCTTGTTGGAGCATATCTTTGTCAAGATTTGAGTTTATTATCACCTATCAGCCAAGAAAACAATAAGGTTTATTTAATGCCCTTTCTAAATATTCTTATTTGTATGAAAAGAAGGAGATTTTACTTTTGATCAACAAAAAATGATCCTCTTGAAGCTAGAGCAATTTCATCTTTGGAAAACGAAATCAACATTGACTGTTGATTCAACTTTTGTTAAGTAAATCTACTCAAGGATGTCCTCAAACCCTCTTGTCTATGAGATTAACGATTATTCATTTAAATCTCATGATACTTTCAAGTTTGAGTTTAAGAATAATTTATTTTATTTTGAAAGACACTTATATATTCCAAAAGGCGCAACATGACTATGTACTCTAGAAGCTTATCACAACCTCCCTATGATAAGATATTTTGGATATAATAAGACTTTGGAGGTAATATCAAGAGATTTTTGGTGGCTTCAAATATAAAAGGCTGTTAAAGAGTTTGTACAATTGTGTAACATTTATTCAAGATTAAAAACTCCTTGTCACCAACCTTATGGACTTCTCCAATTATTACATATACCAAAACAATCTTGGTCTTTTGTTTCTATGGATTTTATTATAGGTCTTACAAAGTCAAGTTCATATGACTCTATATTCATGATTGTAGATATTTTATTAAGATGGCTTATTTTGTATTGAGTACAAACTCTATTACAAGTAAAGAAATAACTAAACTCTTCTTTAATAATATCTATCGCTATCATGGATTACCAAAGGATATTATATCAGATAGAGAAACATAATTTGTATCAAGATTTTGGAGGACTCTTTTCAAAATATTAAAGGTGGATATAAAACTATCTTCAATTTTCTACCTTCAAAGTGATTGACAAATGGAACGACTAAATCAAGTTTTGGAGCAATATTTTAGATGTACTATCAATTATCATCAAGATGATTGGATAACTCTTTTGCCGTTGGCAGAGTTTGCTTATAATAATTTAGTATATTCATTTATTCAACAAACTCCATTCTTTGTAAATTATGATTATCATCTACAACTTGATACTTTTGACTTTTCAAAAGCTAGTAATCTTATGGCAATGTCATGTTGTCATATGTTTATATAGTAAAAAGCATGAATAAGAATAATTTCTACTTAATATTTGATTATCTTGGTTCAATAGAAACTTAAGATACTTAAGAAAAGATTTATGAAAGCCTCTTAGATTATTTTCTTGCTTTAATAGCTAATAGATAAAAGTTAATTATTAAATTTTTCTTCTAAGTTGTAGAAATTCTTTCATGGCTTTAAAAAAGCCATAAGTTAATACAAATAGGATAGGAAAGATAAAAAATTAATATTATTAATGCTAGGATTAAGTTGAGGATAGGATCAAGCTTAAAAGCCCTTAAAATAAGTTGAATTGATACTCGGTGGTCGACCATGAATGGGACAGGATTGAAATCAAACCTCTATCCACAAAAATAGCCACCAAGGGCAAGGAGTCAAGGCATTTGGAGATTGACAACTAGGATTGAATAGTTAGCTCAAAGGACATTTCAAAGACATTAAGCTTGTTTCCAAAGGATTTGTGAGGACTTAACAATTGTTGTTTGAAGTCAAGGTTTGTATATGAGATTATGTTTTTAAGCAATAAAATTAGAGCTAGTACTTTGGCTATTTCGTGCAATTGGTGTGACATCTATAGTTGAAATTTTGATAATGTGTGATTGATTGATTGTGCTAAGATTGAATAAAAAATTGTGGCAATCTAATAATGCATTTGAGATTTATTAAATCCTTAGTACAAAGAGATACTGAAAGTTGGTAGTTTGGGACTATTCAGAATTCTTGCAATATCTTAAGATCTATCAATTGGATCAAGGAGAAATTTGGCTTAGTAATAGAAGACTTAAAGATTGAGCTACACACCAAATTTTAGGTAGAGTTAATGATTATAAAAGGAGAAATTGCTGCTGGGATTTTTGCCTTAACTTTCAAGCCGGCAACTAAGTAACATTAGTGCGGGATTTGGTCAATTTTTTACAATCTCTAAGTTGGATTGGATTGAAACTTTTTAAACATATAAAAGGCTTGTATTTTCATTTTTGTACAAAGTTTCATACTAAATTGATTGTTAGATTAAGAATTATAGATTATTGAATTTCACTGATTAAAATTAAGACTTATATAGAGACTCTTGGTTGCTTGATTGTAACAAGTAACAAGCAATTAGAATTTTATGTGAATGAAATTATCAAGAAGAGTGTTTTTAAGCACTTTTCATTGATTTAAGCATACTTAATATGATATTTGAATCATACCTTTTGTATATGGATAAAATTTTTTAAGGGTTCTTGAGTGAATGTGAACTATAATTTCACCCTCCACAGCCAAGTGCCTGGTGCATTTCCAAGAAAAACAATACATTATATGATATAAGTAATGAATCTTATATGAAAATTTGAGGTAGAAGGTATTAGATTTTATTTTGGTTATTTGAAATTAATGGCGCAAGAAAACAAGAAGGTGGATTTTGAAGTTTTTGATGGAGCTTTGGATGGTGCTTCAAATGGATCTTTAAATAGAGCTTCAAGTGGATTTTCTTCTCGTGGAAAAAATATGTATCTAGATCTGATCAGTGCAAATATGTTTCAAGCATTTATATTGTTTATGCAACAGCAACAAGATAATGATCATAAGGAGACTTTGGCAATCACAGTACTACAAGTAGAAGTTAATAATGTTGACCAATTTGATAGAAAAGATATCTCTAAATATTTAAGATGTTATATGCAGGGAATAGAATTGAATTGAGTCTCCGGAAAGGATATGATTTTGTTATTTGAGCTTGCTACAATGTTGTGATGTAACATGACTATTAGGTGAAAGAGTGTGGAAATAGTATATTATAGAAGATCTTAGTTCAAAATATTGTAGCAAATTATCTTAGAAAAATAGATAATAGTAAAAAGGGAATAAAACTAATGAGTGTTAATGTTGCCTTTTTTACAAATAAGCTTCTATTTACTTTGTAGGGCCATAAGTAAGCCAAAACAAAGTAGATTGAGAAATAAAATAATATAGGCATATATAAGAAGGAGTTAAGAAGAGGTTTCAAAAAAATTTACTATAAAAATCTCAAAATAGATATCTAGAAAGGACCGGTTATGAGCTAGGATCAAAATCAGATTCCAAGGCACAAAACTGCATGCCTACGGCAAATCCGGGAGTTTTTTGCAGATTAGAGATTGGAATTAGGGAGTGGACTTTAGAGATTTAGTACAAGAGTTGGTTTCAAGTGATTTGGAGAAAAAATGACTTTGTAATAGCTTTGCAAAGTCAGAGTTATTTTTGGCAACTTGAGATTTTGTGAAATAAAATAGGGTTGATGTTTTAGGCAATTTCAAAAGTTTTGTAGTAGATCCATAGCTGGAAATTTGTGAATTATTGGATATTGTTGTTGTTAATGTGTGCTATAAATTTGAGCAGAATCTAACAATTTAGTTGTACGTAATTGAGGTTTAAGTGGATCAAGGTCTTGAAAATTAAGTTTTGAAGGTCAATTAGGGTTTTTGAGATCTTGAGTAATTTGCTAGTTGGATTGGAATAATTTTTGTTTGTGTGGATAGTAGACTTGTTTTTCTATACACATAAGTGATTTGAAATTGATTGAATGGTAAAAAAGGGAGAGATCAATACTAGAAGATTAGCATCAAGGTTGAAGAAGGAGGCCAACCAACATCCGAGAAGTTTTTAGGATTTTTCTTCCATTTGATAAGTTCAATTTCCTTCAAATTTGTTGTGCTTGTTGTTGACTAAGAAGTTGAAAGGTATACAAAGTTTTAAGTAAGATCAACAGTCTAATCAACAGATATTGAGGTTCTAAATTTTCCTAGGGTTGATTTGAATTGGTTAGAATTTGGTTTAAGATTTGGTTAGGGTTTGGTTTAGGATTTAGGATTTGATTAGGGTTTGATTTAGGATTTAGGATTTGCATAGGATTTGACTTAGGTTTTGACTAGGATTTATTTAGGATTTGACTAGGGTTTGATTTAGAATTTGATTTAGGCTTTCATCATGGATTGACTTAGGATTTGACTTAGGATTTGACTTAGGATTTGACCAAGGTTTGACCAAGGTTTGACTTAAGATTTGACTTAGATTTTGACTAGGATTTGACTAGGATTTGACTAGGATTTGACTTAAGATTTGACTTAGGATTTGATTTAGATTTTGACCAAGGATTGATTTAGGGTTTGACTTAAGGTTTGATTTAGGTTTTGACTAGGAATTGATCTAAGGTTTGAACAAGGTAAGACTTAGGATTTTAAGATTTTTATTTTTAATATTTTTTAAATTTAATATTTTATATATTATTTTCTTTTATGATTAATGTATGATTCATTTACTCTTCTTTTGTAATTTCTTTAAGATTGGATCAATATTTGATTAATATTGTTAAGGTTTAATAGAAGTTGTTTAGAATTCTATTAAAATTGTTAGGATCTTGTTGTTGTGTATTTCCCTTTTATCTTCCACAGCCAGGTGCTTGGAGCATTCTCGAGCAGATTTACATGTATTACGACATGATTTGGTGAATCCGACTTGAAAAGCTTGAAGTGGAAGATTATTGGAATTTTTTTTTTTTTTTGATTTATTTGACTTATGGAGAAGGAAGGCAAGAGCGTTGAAGGAAGAATTATGGATGGTGCATCAATTGGAGCTTCTAGTGGAGTTGCAAGTGGAGCAACAAGTGGAAGTAGCAAAGGAGGACAAGGTATGTATTTTGATCCTAACTCTGCAAATATGTTTGAAGCATTTGCTTTATTCATGCAACAACAAGAAGTAAAAGATTGCAAGGAAGGTATGGCAAATAAGGCATTACAGGCAGTTGTGGATAAGATTGACTAATTTGAAAGGAAGAATATTACAAAATATTTAAGATGTTATGTTAAGGAAATAGAATTGAAGCGTGTTTCTAAGAAGGAGATGGTTCAATTATTTAAATTGGCTATTATAACGGAGATAAAAAGCCATGTAAAGTCCATTATAAGACAATCTGGAGATTCATGGGAAAGATTTTCTCAAGCATTAAAGGATGAATATTTTTTTGAAGACAATGATGGGGTTACAAAAGGACATTTTTTGAATGGATTGAAAGGCCTAAGAAGGATCTTCAAGCAACAGAATTATTGAGGGAATTTGAAAGGCAATATTTCCGTCTATCTAAGAAAGAAAAGTTATTATTAGATCCAAGCAAAGTAGAGCTTTTTCTTCAAGCGGCTGATAGAGAGCTACAGGAGAAGTTGGAAATATTACTTAAAGATAAAAAAGAAGAAGAAGAACTAACATCAAATTAGAAGAAAATGGAAGAAGCAATCGGAGTACTTGCAAAAAGAGAAAGGAGAAAAGATAAGGTGGATATTCAAAGACCATTGCAAGCTTCTAAGGTAAAATTACCTATAAACCATCGTACACCTATGATTCAACCTTCAATAGCAACATCAAAGAAAGAAGAAATGGGCATTGATGAAATCATACGAGGGATGAAAGATTTGCAAATAAAATTTGCAAAACTTGAAGAAAAGGGCCAATCATCAAAGGTATCAACAAGAAAAAAATTTGGACAAATGGATGGTATAGTACATAGGTGCATGTGGTGTGATAGCATAGATCATTCAATAAGGGAGTGTGAAGATTTTACAGAGGCGCTACGCAAAAGAGTTGTTTTTTTCAAAGATGGTATGATACATTTAAAGGAAAGTGGAGAAAAATTAGAAACAAACTTTGGTAAAGGAGGAATGAAGGCACTTACAAGAGAATCATTTAAAATCTCAAGCAATAAAGCATCAATATATAAGGTGGAAGCAAATCAAGGCAAGTGTTTAAGTATAAATCTTGAACTTCCAGGAGAATCTAGTTCTTTGTAGACAAGTGTAATGAATTATGCTGAAAGAGGAAAATTTATCAAAGATCATTTAAAATGTGGTAGGAATGACATTCAACAAATTATTGGATGGAATGATCCTATAGATGGATTATCGGTACATGCTTATATTGCAAGAAATCAACATGATGCATTAATAGAAGAAAAAAGAAGAAGAGATGAGAATAATGAAGGGCCATCAAAAAGGACTACAAGAGGAGAAAAAACACGACAACAGAAAAATCCTATACATGAAAAAACAATGGAGAATGTTCCTACGAAGGAAAGAGATTTTATAAAAGAGAAGGAAAAGGCCCGTGCTTATAAATTACAATCAGATATTGAAGCTGCTACTGATTTAAAGAAGATATTGGAAGAGCGGATTTTAAGTAGAAAGATTGAGTTTACAATTGGTGAGATTCTAGGAATTGCAAAAAGAGAATTTTATGAAGTTTTTATTGATACAATAAAAAGAAAATGAAAATCTATTGGTGATATTATAACATCAAATATACAAGGTACAAAGGCAATGGGAAGCGATGAAGATGAAGAAATTGAAATGCAATTGGTTGGAGATGTTTCACGAGTCAAGTTTACAAATAAAGAAGATAGTACTCAAGCTTCTAGTCATTATTCTTGAAGTTTTTGGACAAGAGCTACAACGGAAATTTTAATAAAATTAGGAAAATTAGAAGAGCCAATTGTAGCACTAATTGATCATGGTTCTGAAATCAACTTGATATCAAAAGAATTATATAGAAAAGAAAAATGGCCAATTGATATTAAACATGGGTGGATCATAACATCAGCAAATAATTCAAAGGGAGAATTGTATGGAGCTTGTCCAAATATAAAAGTGATGATAGGAGATGTCAATCATGAACAATATTTCTTTGTACAAGATATGTCTACATATCCAATTATATTGCGATAACTATTTATTACTACCACAAGAATAGAAACAAAGATTATGGATGATGGTTTAGCCTATGCAAGAATAAGAAGCTAAGATGGAATGAAAGCAATTTAATTTTTAATTGTTTGTGCTGATCATGAAAAAAATCGTGATAAGTTGAGAGAAAAGCCATTATCAAATGAGAATTTTGAAGACCTTGAGGATTTTTACCGCACACCATTGTAAAGCAAGATTGCAATGGGTTAAAGGTAGACATGCTCCCGCTGAATTTAACAATGATGGCATTACTTACTGGACTTATTGGATTGAAACAAGATGGTGTATTATCTTTTAAAACTATTGAAAGGATCATTTGAAGAAGTTGAATTTGGGAATACTATGGGAGAATTAAATTATTTATTACAATATGGATTACAAGGAAGTAATAAAATTATCAATGTATGTTCTAAAGAATTTTATGATGAAATTCAAAACTTTATGAAAAATTTAAGTCACCAAGAGGTATGTGTTGAAACTAAGTATAAATCAGTGGCAAAAAAGGTTAAATCAGTGGCTTTGCCACTACCATTAGATTGTGAAGAAAAGGTGAGAGGAACATCTACACAACCAAATTTGAAAGATCCTAAGAAGACAGGGCATAAATTTATGGATGCTACATTAGATGGATTAAAGCTTGGATGTGAAGGATTTTTGACAAAATGTGAAGAAAAATGCTTTAAAAATATGCTTTCACGTCATGGAAAGGCTTTTGCATTTGAAGCCCATGAAATTAGATGTGTTGATCCAAATATTGTAGTATTTATGGTTATTTTTATTGTTCCTCATGAACCATGGAATTTATGACCAATTCTAATACCAAAAGTACATTTATCTAAGTTGATAAACTTACTCAATGAAAAGATTGAAATGGAAATTTTAGAACCATCTATAGCGCCTTACTCAAATCAATGGTTTACGGTACCAAAGAAAAATGGAATAATGAGATTTATACAAGATATGCAACCTATAAATAAAGTAAGCATTAGAAATATGGATTCAAGTCTAATTGTGGATGAATTTGCAGAGGCATTTGCAGAAAGAGCAATCTATTTGATAGGTGATCTTTATTCAGGATATGATCAATTTCAATTGGCATTACAAAGTAGAGATTTAACTACTGTAAAGACTCCATTGGATTTGATAAGAATATATACATTGCCTCAAGGGGCTACTAATTCAGTAGCTCATATGATGAATGGAATGAACAAAGTATTAAGGAAATTTATACCAGAAAAGATTATGCCATTCTTAAATAATGTTCCAATTAAAAAATGTGCAGAAAAAGAAAAAGATGAGACATTGGATCAAAAAGGTTGTAGAAGATTTGTTGTAAATCATATTAGTGATTGTGAAAAGATTTTATCACGGTTGGAAGAGGTACACTTGACCTTATTAGGTACAAAGTCTATATTTGAGATAAATGAAATATTAGTTGTTGGACACATGTATGGATCATATGGATATAAGCCGAGTATTGAAAATGTTGATATTATTAAAAAGATGAAAGAATGTGCAAACACTACAGAAGTGAGAAGATTTTTAGGAGCGTGCATTTTCTATCATATATGGATACCTCAATTTGCACATGTGGCAGATCCATTATATGAGTTGTTAAAGAAGAATAAAAGATTTCAATGGAAAGAAGAAAAAAGAAGATCTATAAAAAAATTGAAAGAACTTCTTTCTTCACGTCCAACTTTGAAGAAAGTGAGTTATAAATGTGGAAGACCAATAATATTAACAGTTGATGCAAGTCCAATTGGAATAGGTTGAGCAATTGGACAAGATAATGAACAAAGGAATAGATATATAGTACGATTTGGAACAAAGGTTTTGAATATTAGACAAAGAGCATATGCACAAATTAAAAGAGAATTATGGGGTGTAGTAACTGCCATGAAAAATGAAAAAGAATATTTGATTGGTGCATCAATAGTTATAGAAATAGATTGTTTGCCTTTACTAGGCATGATTACAAGTTGTTCAACTCTTGATATTACTATGTTAAGGCGGATAGCATATATCAAATCTTTCAATCCAGAATTTAAACACATTACAGGGAGGGATAATTCAGTTGCAAATATGTTATCAAGGACAAGGTATTATGATGAAGAAGACATGATTGATATGAAAAATAATGTGGGTGCAAATTTTTATACTATTGCATTATCAAAAGAAGAAGGTGCATGTTTGATTGTACCATTGGAATTATTTTTAAGAGACTCATATGAAGGTGAATGGAAAGATATTGGAAAGTATCTAAATACTTTAAAGCGACAAGAAGGTTGGAGAGATCAAAAATTTGAGAAAATTTGTAAGAAAGCCTAGGGATATTTTTTACGTGATGGATATTTATGGAAGCATCCAAAGAGAAGAGGAGAAGTACCACAACGAGTGATATGTGATTTAGAAGCTCAACAAAAGATTATCAAGGAGTTTCACGAGAGTTTGTCGGCATGATATAGAGGAATATGGGCAACTTTTATTAAATTGAAGGAAAAATATTGGTAGAAAGGCATATATAAAGATGTGGTTGATTTTATAGGATCATGTGAAATTTATCAATTTTATTCTAACATTCGACATTGAGATGAATTACATCTAACTTATCTTCTAGCACTACATTATAAGTGGGTAGTGGATTTAGTGGCAATGCCTATGGGACTTGGACAAATAAAATATTTGGTACTTGCTCGTGAAGATTTATCAAATATGGTTGAAGGACGAGAATTAAGAACAAAGAGTATTCAAAGTGTATGTCGATTTCTTTTATAAGACATTATTTGTTGTTATGGTTGTATTAGAAAAATCACGGCAGATAGAGATGAATTGGATGCAAAAGAAGCAAAAGAACTCTTTGGTAGAATGGGAATCAAACTTTCTTTGACAACAACATATAATCTAGAAGGTAATGGAAAGAGTGAGTGTGGGCATTCACCTATTGTTAAGGCATTAGTAAAAGCATGCAATGGCAAAGTACATTAATAGCCAAAACTACTACTATTTGTATTATGGGCAGATTGTACAACTTATAGCACGGTGATTAGTTATATGCCTTTTGAATTAATGTATGGACAAAAGCCAATTATGCCAATAGAAGAAACAATGCCTACATAGAGAATATTATCTTTGAAGGATGATCTTAACAGAGAGGAGCTTTTAGCATTACAGATTCAACAATTAGAAAGAAGACCTGAAGACATTGAAGTGGCAATAGGAAGGTTGAAAGAAGCAAGGAAAAAGAATAAAGAAAGATTTGATAAAATGCATCGACTATGGCCTACGAAGATAGAAGAAAGTGATTGGATATTAGTATATGACAATAGTTTGGATAACCAACATAGTACATTATGAAAAAAATTTGAGCGTTGGTTTGGACCATATGCTGTGATAGAAGTCTATGACAATGGAACACATTTGTTAGGGGAACTTGATGGAATACAATTAAAGACATCTATAGCAGGCAAGCGAGTCAAGTTATTTAGACAAAAAAGAATATATATATATTTTGATGAAGAACAAAATCTATTGAGGGGTATTGAAATAGAAGAAGAGAAACAAATTAAAGATCAAGAATTTGACCAAGATGAAGATCATCATACATTGATCTATTGAAAAAAGCCAATGGCGCATATCAAAGGATGCATAGGTTCAGGGGGGGTGGATGTCATGATGTAACGTGACTATTAGGTGAAAGAGTGTGGAAATAGTATATTATAGAAGATCTTAGTTCAAAATATTGTAGCAAATTATCTTAAAAAAATAGATAATAGTA
Organism: Physcomitrellopsis africana; assembly: GCA_036785485.1. Classification (NCBI taxonomy): domain Eukaryota; kingdom Viridiplantae; phylum Streptophyta; class Bryopsida; order Funariales; family Funariaceae; genus Physcomitrellopsis; species Physcomitrellopsis africana. The sequence goes on along the minus strand of JAWRVF010000220.1, from coordinate 111,301 downwards.
AAAAAGGAATAAAACTAATGAGTGTTAATGTTGCCTTTTTTACAAATGAGCTTCTATTTATTTTGTAGGGCCATAAGTAAGCCAAAACAAAGTAGATTGAGAAATAAAATAATATAGGCATATATAAGAAGGAGTTAAGAAGAGGTTTCAGAAAAATTTACTATAAAAATCTCAAAATAGATATCCGGAAAGGACCGGTTATGAGCTAGGGTTGAAATCAGATCCCAAGGCACAAAACTGCGTGCCTACGGCAAATCCGGGAGTTTTTTGCAGATTAGAGATTGGAATTAGGGAGTGGACTTTAGAGATTTAGTACAAGAGTTGGTTTCAAGTGATTTGGAGAAAAAATGACTTTGTAATAGCTTTGCAAAGTCAGAGTTATTTTTGGCAACTTGGGATTTTGTGAAATAAAATAGGGTTGATGTTTTAGGCAATTTCAAAAGTTTTGTAGTAGATCCATAGCTGGAAATTTGTGGATTATTGGGTATTGTTGTTGTTAATGTGTGCTATAAATTTGAGCAGAATCTAATAGTTTAGTTGTACGTAATTGAGGTTTAAGTGGATCAAGGTCTTGAAAATTAAGTTTTGAAGGTCAATTAGGGTTTTTGAGATCTTGAGTAATTTGCTAGTTGGATTGGAGTAATTTTTGTTTGTGTGGATAGTAGACTTGTTTTTCTATACACATAAGTGATTTGAAATTGATTGAATGGTAAAAAAGGGAGAGATCAATACTAGAAGATTAGCATCAAGGTTGAAGAAGGAGGCCAACCAACATCCGAGAAGTTTTTAGGATTTTTCTTCCATTTGATAAGTTCAATTTCCTTCAAATTTGTTGTGCTTGTTGTTGACTAAGAAGCTGAAAGGTATACAAAGTTTTAAGTAAGATCAACAGTCTAATCAACAGATATTGATGTTCTAAATTTTCCTAGGGTTGATTTGAATTGGTTAGAATTTGGTTTAAGATTTGGTTAGGGTTTGGTTTAGGATTTAGGATTTGATTAGGATTTGATTTAGGATTTAGGATTTGCTTAGGATTTGACTTAGATTTTGACTAGGATTTAATTTAGGATTTAAGGTTTATTTAGGATTTGATTTAGAATTTAGGGTTTGCTTAGGGTTTGATTTATGATTTAAGATTTGTTTAGGATTTGGTTTAGGGTTCAAGATTTAGGATTTGACTTAGGTTTTGACTAGGATTTGACCAAGGTTTGACTAAGATTTGACCAAGATTTGACTTAAGGTTTGATTTAGGTTTTGACCAAGGATTGACTTAGAATTTGACTTAGGATTTGACTAAGGTTTGACCAAGGTTTGACCAAGGTTTGACTTAGGATTTGACTTAGATTTTGACAAGGGTTTGATTTAGATTTTGACTAGGGATTGACTTAGGGTTTGAACAAGGTAAGACTTAAGATTTTAAGATTTCTATTTTTAATATTTTTTAAATTTAGTATTTTATATATTATTTTTTTTTATGATTAATGTATGATTCATTTATTCTTCTTTTATAATTTCTTTAAGATTGGATCAATATTTGATTAATATTGTTAAGATTTAATAGAAGTTGTTTAAGATTCAATTAGTGTTGTTAGGATCTTATAGTTGTGTATTTTCCTTTTATCTTCCACAACCAAGTGCTCGATGCATTCTCGAGCAGATTTGCACGCATTACGACAACAATGTCAGAGATAAGAGAACATGTGAAATCAATTATAGAGCAATTTGGAAGTTCTTGGAAGATATTCTCTCATGCATTCAGAGATGAGTATTTTTTAAAAGACTCTAATTGGATCACTAAAAAATCATTTTTGGAATGGATTGAGCATCCTAATAAGAAATTATAAGCTACTAAATTAATAAGGGAGTTTGAGAGACTATATTCTTGGTTATCAAAAGTGAAAAAAGTAACCTTGGAACCAAACAAGGTTGACTTATTTCTTCAAGCAATTGATGGAGAATTGCAAGAAAGATTAGAAATTCTTCTTGAAGATAAAAAAAACAATGAAGGATTGACAAGAAAATGGAAAGAAGTTGAAGATGTAGTAGAACTACTTACAAAAAGAAAAAGAAGAAAGGACAAGGTTGATATCCAAAGAATTGTGCAAATACCTAAAATTCAAATGCCGACTTTACGATCATTAGTACCTATTGCCCAACCTTCAATGACTACATCAAAAAAAGAAGATGTGAGAATTGAAAAACTTCTACGTAAAATGTAGGATATTCAAATTAAGCTTACAAGGCTAAAGAAGAAGACTTCTACAATGAATTCAAAAGCTGCTTTTAAGCAAGGATATGTTCAAAGATGTATTTGGTATAATAATGATTTTCATTCTCGAAAGGATTGTGGTGAATTCAATGAAATGATGCAACAAAGTATTATTTTTGAAAAGATGGAAAAGTGGCATTATAGGATACTACTGATTTTTTCCAAATTAATTTTAGTGAAAGAGATATGAAAGCATTGATTAAGGATTATTTGATAGCAAATGGGATTGCAATAATAGAAGTCACAAGTTACGATACTAAAGTAGATGATGGTGGCAAACAAGATATTTTTGAAAATATTGAATCAAGTGGATTTTGGTCTTCTCTCAATTCTACAATGTATAAAAAGAGGATGCCACGAGAAGCTTTATTGAGGGCTATTAGAATAATTTGTGGAACTACGGATTGAAAAGATCTTGTGGAAGCTTTATCAGTGCATGCCTATATTATTGAGAGCCAATATGAAGCCTTAATAGAAGAAAAGAGAAGACAAGATTCTAATAAAATAAAAGAAAGAAATTCTTCTAAGAAACAGACTCTAGGAGATAAGGCTTGTGAGATGGCTTCACAAGAGTTACTAACAAAAGATGTCTCAATATCATTAAAAGAAAAATCAAAGGATTTAAGAAAAAAAAATAAATCCACAACTTACAAACTTCTCTCTGATATTGAAGTAGTAATAGATTTAAAGGAGGTGCTTTAAGAATATATATTCAATACTAAAGTTGAATTTACATTGAAGGAGATATTGGATATTGCAAAGAAAGAATTCCATGATGTCATTATTAATAATATTAAGCAGGAGAGGCAATTAATGGGTGAAGCTAGATCAAATCATGGTATTGATGCACATGTATGTGAGGATGAAGAAGATAAAATTAGCAATTGTTGCAAACAATCAACAAGTGAAGGAAAAAGTTATAATCAAAGAGTACATTTTGATGATCTAAGTAACAAGGAAAAAAAAATTTTAAGTCATTATACTCGAAAGCATTGGACTAAAGCAACTATAGAGGCATTAGTGAAGATTGGAGATATGAATCAGCTAGTTGTTGCCTTGATTGATGCAACATAAGATTTATTTCTAAATCATCTTATTTTCTTATATTGGAACAACTATATATTATATTTATATTATATTAGAAATAAATCTTATGTCATCTTATACTACATCTTATCTTCTTATATTGGAACAAGTATATATTATTACAACTTGGATGGAAACAAAAGTATTTGATGATAGATCAACTTATGCATGGATTTGGAGTGAAGATGGAAGAAAGACAGTGTAGTTTTTGACTGTGCCTCCAAATCATGAAAGCAATTAAGACAAATTGAGAGAGAATCCATTACCAAAGGTTGTTGAAGAATTTATAGATTTTTGAGGAATACCACTATAAAGTAGGATTATAGAGGTACAAAAGAAGAAGTACTCTCATAAGATGTAGGTGCCTTTGATATAAGTTTTATTGATATTTTTAAAAATGGCAATATTATATATCAAAAAATTATAGAATTAAAAAAAAAAAAAAAAAAAAAAAAAAAAAATTGTGTGATATTGAAAAGGAATTATATGATTTAAAGATGTTAAAGAATAATTATAGGATTTTTGATATTTATAAAGAAAATAGATTAGAAGATCTTTTGTAATTGATCACATCAATTGGATTAGGAGATGATCATAAGGTTGTGCAAATTCATTCAAGGGAGAATTATTCTATACTTGAATTTTTTCAAGCATTAGAGATTATAGTTGAAACAAAATATAAGATAATAGATAAGAAGGTGAAATCTGTTGCCAAACCTTTGTCAGAAGATTCTAAAGAATAAATAGAAAAAATATCAAGAGAAAAGAGCTTAAGGGATGTTATAACTCCCATGGTTATTTTCACTATTTCACATATATCTTGAGATTTGAGGCCAATTCCAATACCAAGGGCACATTTGCCAAGTTTAGTAGAATTATTGAAAGAAAAGATGAAGATGAAGATTTTGGAGCCCTCTTTTGTACTTTATTTTAGTTGATGGTTTGCGATGCCCAAGTAAAATGGATCATTGTGATTTATTCAAGATATACAACTAATAAATATAGTAACTATCAGAAATGCAGGAATTGAATTAATAGTGGATGAATTTGTTGAAGCATTTGTAGAAAAGGCAATCTATTCAATGGATGATTTATATTCAGGCTATGACCAATTTCAACTTACAATAGAGAATAGAGACATGACAACGATGAGAATACCACTTGGGCTAGTTAGAATGTGTACTCTTCTTCAAGGTACTACTAACTTAGTTGTGCATATGATGAGCACAATGAACAAGGTCTTAAGAGATTTTATTCTTAAGTAGACTATGCCTTTTTTAAATGACGTTCCTATAAAGGAATGCAAAGAAGAAGATAAGGATGAAACTTTATTTAAAAAAGGATGTCGCAAGTATATTATTGATCATATATAAGATTGTGAAAAGATATTGATTTGGCTTGAAGAAGTTAATCTTATCTTATCAGGTGAAAAATCTATGTTTGGAGTACAAAAAGTTATAATTGTTGGACATTTATGTAGATTTTATGGAAGGAAATCGGATCCAACCAAGGTTGATGCAATTAGAAGAATGAAAGAAAATTATAGTTTTTTAACAGAGATGCAAAGGTTTTTGGGTACATGTGTATTTTATCATATTTGGATTCCTCACAATGCTCATATAATAGATCCATTGTATGAGTTATTATGCAAGGATTATCAATTTAAATGGGAAGAAAGGCATGTCAAAGCAATGCAGAGGTTGAAGGATTTATTGACATCACCTCCAATGTTAAGGAAAATTGATTATAAGTATAATAGACTAGTGATTCTTACAATGGATACTAGTCCAATTGCTATTAGATGGGTTGTAAGTTAAGATGATTCAAATGGATACAAATTTGCAATTCAATTTGGAGCTAAGATTTTAATAACTCGCCAATGTGCATATTCACAAGTGAAAAGGGAATTATGGGGAGTTGTTTCAGCTATGAAAGCTGAAAAGGATTACTTAATTAGTGCAGTGGTGGTGATTGAAACAAATTATTTATCTTTGTTTAGAATGATTATTAATTGTACAACATCGAATATTGCAACATTGTCGTATTACGTGTTGTCTTGTTTGGAAATGCACCGGGCACGTGGTTGTAAAAGGTAAAGTTGAGTTTGTAAATAATCAAAAAATCCTAATAGGTTTCATCCATATATGAAGAATATAATTCAAAGTTCAATTCAAAAGTTTTAAAAAACACTCCTCTTAGTAACATCAACCATTCATATATCCCAATAGCCTCGTTTCTTTTATAATTAAGCAATTTTTATTTTTGTTTGAAAGCCCTAATCCTAATCAATGAGCTTTGACAAGCTATAACTTTTAATCCAATTGTCCAATTAGTGTGAAATTTTGTATACAAATGTTGGTATAAGCCTTCTACATGCTCAAAAAAATTCAACTCAATCCAACTTACAAATTGTAAGAAAATGCCCAAAAACCGCACTGATGACTCTCAGCTGCCAGGTTGAAAATTGATGCAGAAATTCCAATGGTGATTTCTCCTTCTTCAACCTTTAATTTCAGTCCAAACTTGATATGTAGCTTGATCTCTAAGTCTTCTATCACTGTGCCAAAATTTGCATTGATCCAATTTGTAGATCTTTAGTTATCACAGAAACCCTATCCAATCCTAAATTGCCAACTTCCGAGAACTCTTTGTATCAAAGCCCAAATATCTCTTGATTGTATCGTTAGATTAATACAAAATTTTATACACACTTAGCACACCCAATAATCTAGATAATATCAAATTTTGAACCATAGATACTATACAAATTGCACAAATCACTCAAGAATGCAAGCCATCATTGTCTTATATAAAATCCAAAACACCAATACAAATCCTAACTTTGAATAATAATTGCAAAGTCTTCCAAAACCCTATGGCAACAAGCTTAATGTTCCTAGAACAAGCTTCAAGCTAGCTATTCAATCTAAAAATCCAATCTACAAAATCCCTCGTACTTTGCCCTAGGCGGCTATTTTTATGGCCAAAGGTCTGATTTTGACCCTGTCCTACAAACGGCCAACCCCCGGGTATCAATCCAACCTATCCTAGGGATTTTATAGCCTGACCCTACCTTCAACTTAATCCTAGTATCAATCATGCTAATAATTTATCCTTTTTATCATATTTTTACCATTTTATGGCCTTTCTAAGGTAGTAAAAGAATTACTACAGCCTAGAAGATAAAATTATTAACTAATTCTTATCTATTAGAAAATAAACTAAGAGGCTTTCATAAAAACCTTGTTAAAATATGTTGAATTCTTGTTGAACTAAGCTAATAGAGTATTAATTGAAAAATCATTTTTAGTCATAGTTTCACCATATAATCATGTCACAACATGACAACATTGAGGTGGATTGCTTGTGTTAAATCATTAAATTTGGAATTTAGATATATTGTGGGAAAAGATAATCCAATAGCAGATATACTATCTCGAGCAAGATATGATGGAGAAGATGAGATGATTGAAGATATTGATGATGTGGATAGAAGGTTTTATTCAATTTTATAATTAAACAAAGAAGATATGTTATTTCATGAAAAAAATTATAAAAGAGAATTATTGGATATTCGATATTATTTGAGCATATTAACCAAGTATATTGATTGATCTATTAAAAAATTTAAATATATCAAGAAAAAGGCATACAAGTTCATATTACTTGGAGGATTTCTATGAAAGAGGCCAAAATCAAATATTGGAATGCCGCAACGAGTAGTAGGTATCAAAGAAGATCAACAGAAACTACTCAAGGAATTTCATGATAGTCTATGGGCAGGGCATAGAAGAATTTAGGCTACTTTTGCTAAATTGAAGGAATAATATTGATAGAAGAATATGTATTGAGATGTGGCTTTATTTGTGGAAACTTGTATAACTTGTCAAATATATTCAAATATATGTTATTGAGATGGTTTACATCCAATATATCTTTTGGCTATTCATTTTAAATGGATTATGGATTTGATTATTATGCTAATGGAATTATGGCAAATGAAATATTTAGTTTTGGTTCGTGAAGATTTATCAAACCAAGTAGAAGGCAGGGCATTAAGAACAAAGCCTATAGAAGAAATCTTCAGATTTTTATTTGAGGATGTTATTTGTCGCTATGAATGTGTGGAAAAGATTACTACACATTGTGGAGAATTAGATGTACATGAAGCTCATGTATTCTTTAAAAGATGTGGAATTAAATTATCATTGACTATTATTTATAATTTAGAAGGGAATGCAAAGAGTGAATATGGACATCCACCAATTGTAAAAGCCTTAATTAAAGCTTGTAATAGAAGAATAAATGAATGGCCTCAACTTCTACCTTATGCATTATGGGTTGATCGAATAACACATAGTTCAATGATGCGATATATGCTAGTGGAACTTATGACGGATCAAAAACCTATTATGTCAATTGAAGAACATGTGCCAACTTGGAGTATACTATCTTAGAAAGATGGATTAATAAGAGAAGAATTATTGGCTATTAGAATTTGACAACTTGAACAAAGATCAGAAGATGTGGAATTAGCATTAAAATGATTATAAGAGGCAAGTCTAAAAAATAAGGCTCGCTTTGATAAACAATATCGATTGAGGCCTAGAGCAATTGAAGAAGGTGATCGGATACTTGTTTATGATAACAGTTTAGATTACCAGCATAGTACTTTATGGAAGTTTTCAAAAGGTTGGTTTGGATTATATGTAGTGGTAACAGTCCATGATGATGCCATGTATTCATTGAAGGAATTGGATGGTATAAGATTGAAGATATTTATTGTTGGAAAGCGAGTGAAGGTTTTTAAAAGACAAGATGGCGAACTAAATGTGGAGGATTATATTGAAGATATCAATGACTCTGAATTAGATAATTATATTGAAGTGAATAATAAATATGATGAAGAAGAACTTAGTATAGAAAATGAAGAGATGGTGTGATGCCAATTATGATATATGTTTTATTTAGCGCATATGAAAGGATGAGCAGGTTTGGAGGGAGTGGATGTCATGTTGTAATACATGTATGTGGTGAAAAACATGAACAATAGTGATTTCAATTTAATATTCAAACATCTTATTTTAATAGGAACTTAAGATATTTAAGAAAAGATTTATGAAAGCCTCTTAGATTATTTTCTTGCTTTAATAGCTAATAGATAAAAATTAATTATTAAATTTTTCTTCTAAGTTGTAGAAATTCTTTTATGGCTTTAAAAAAGCCATAAGTTAATACAAATAGGATAGGAAAGATAAAAAATTAATATTATTAATGCTAGGATTAAGTTGAGGATAGGATCAAGCTTAAAAGCCCTTAAAATAAGTTGAATTGATACTCGGTGGTCGACCATGAATGGGACAGGATTGAAATCAAACTTCTATCCACAAAAATAGCCACCAAGGGCAAGGAGTCAAGGCATTTGGAGATTGACAACTAGGATTGAATAGTTAGCTCAAAGGACATTTCAAAGATATTAAGCTTGTTTCCAAAGGATTTGTGAGGACTTAACAATTGTTGTTTGAAGTCAAGGTTTGTATGTGAGATTATGTTTTTAAGCAATAAAATTAGAGCTAGTACTTTGGCTATTTCGTGCAATTGGTGTGACATCTATAGTTGAAATTTTGATAATGTGTGATTGATTGATTGTGCTAAGATTGAATAAAAAATTGTGGCAATCTAATAATGCATTTGAAATTTATTAAATCCTTAGTACAAAGAGATACTGAAAGTTGGTAGTTTGGGACTATTCAGAATTCTTGCAATATCTTAAGATCTATCAATTGGATCAAGGAGAAATTTGGCTTAGTAATAGAAGACTTAAAGATTGAGCTACACACCAAATTTTAGGTAGAATTAATGATTATAAAAGGAGAAATTGCTGCTGGGATTTTTGCCTTAACTTTCAAGCCGGCAACTAAGTAACATTAGTGCGGGATTTGGTCAATTTTTTACAATCTCTAAGTTGGATTGGATTGAAACTTTTTAAGCATATAAAAGGCTTGTATTTTCATTTTTGTACAAAGTTTCATACTAAATTGATTGTTAGATTAAGAATTATAGATTATTGAATTTCACTGATTAAAATTAAGACTTATATAGAGACTCTTGGTTGCTTGATTGTAACAAGTAACAAGCAATTAGAATTTTATGTGAATGAAATTATCAGGAAGAGTGTTTTTAAGCACTTTTTATTGATTTAAGCACACTTAATATGATATTTGAATCATACCTTTTGTATATGGATAAAATTTTTTAAGGGTTCTTGAGTGTATGTGAACTACAATTTCACCCTCTAGAGCCAAGTGCTTGGTGCATTCCCAAGCAGGACAATACATTATATAATAGTAGAAGATTTAGAAAATTGATTATTAGAGCTACATCCTAAAATGAAGGCACAATTAAAAAAAACTCAAGAATAACAAAAAATCAATGCAAATGTCTATTACAAGGAACAACCTTGATTCCACATGGGCGATAAGTTATCATTACTTCATCATAATATCAAGACTATTTGCCCTTATGAAAAGCTAGATTATTATAGGCTTAGACCTTTTTTGATTTGTGGACAAATCAATCTAGTTGCTTATCAATTATATCTACTAAAATCTATGAAGATCCATCATATATTCTATGTGTCACTACTCAAGCTATACAAAACAAAGAATATAGAAGAAAGAAGACGAATGCCACCACCTTCTATAAAAATAGATAATAATGAAGAATTAGAGATAGAAGAGATTTTTGATTCAAGGTGGCACCAAAATTAATTGGAATATCTTGTACATTAGCACGGATACAATATCAGTGAATGTATATGGGAGCCATTCAAGAATCTAGTAAATGCACCAACAAAAGTCAATTTGTTTCAATGATGACATCTGTCAAAACCAAGATAAAGAATTAAAAAAATCTTTATTATAAAGCAAAGCAAGTTCTATAGAGGTTTCATTCTATCTTGTATCATTGTTTGCTATTTCTTTGAATTTATTTATACTGAAGAGATGGAAGATCAACAACCAGCAAATTTTACTCAAAAACCATTGTTTGTTGATTTATCGGATGAGACATTACAACTATCACAACCTTTAAGATGACAGAATAGAGATGAAGATCCTCAAGAACAATATGTTCTTTTTTGGATCGATAGCTAAATACAATGTATTTGATATCATAACCTTAGAAGAGACTCTCAATATTTGGTGATACTTTTAGAGGTAAAAACTACTCTTGATGGTGTTCCAAATATTTTCTTTGAAAGAAATTATAAAAGCCTCAACAATGATCAAATAATAGGATGGTCTTCTTGCCCTAATATGAAACACTATCAATGGCTGAAAGGACCTATCAATTATCTTTGAAGAGAACAAAGATCAGAGTATGTGATAAGCACAATTTAATATATTTTGGACTTTCTCAACATACAATCCCTGCTCCTTGTGGAACTCATATTTAAAAGGGAAAATAATGTCAGAGACATAAGATTTATTCTAATAATTATTTAATTAATAGAAGTAGGTAAAATAAATTAATTTGATATTATCTTATAGAGAAGCTTCTTAGAAGCTTCATAAACATGGAATCACCTTTATACATGTCTATAGAGGATTGGTAGGTTAGAAACTTGGCCAACAAGCTAGCCACATGTCGCACATATTGGTAGCTTGTGGAACACATGGATACATAGGACCTCCTATAGGTCCTATAGAATGTCGCCATATAGCTCTTAGATAGATAGTATATATAGAGACAAGAATGAAGCCTTCTTCACCTTTATCAATTCATTTCTTCTTTCTAGTCTAATTCAAAAGTCTCATGTATTTTTTAATCTTTGGCAATAGTCATTCTAGTTTCTTTTTGAATATACATATTTCTTTATTTCTATCTTATTATTTTCTTTTGACATAATTTTTTATTGATTTATGTATCTATTATAGTTTGTGTCCTTGACAATATCACAAAAAATATCTTTGATGTAATAAATTCAAGATTCCTAGGGTATGCACATATCAGGTCCTTTACGACTTCCTTCTTCTTGTCATTATCATATTATATGTAGTAGATATCACAAGGCCATGTAGGTGAGAGCTTAGCATATATGTCCTTCTTCTTTCTTTCTTCAAGTGCTCCTATGTATCTAGAGCACCTTTCTATCATTGTATCGTAGTACTTATTTTTGTAGCACCTTTGATCAAAATATTGTATGACGTTGCCATCTAGGTCATCCTTAGGAAAAAAAAAGACTGCCTCATTGATTGTCTATGAACTGTCAATAGAGAATGCAATGTCATCCACTAATCTTGTAAGAGTGGTCAACGATGATATGAGCTTATAATCAGTAGACACAGTTGGAAAGAAGTAAATATATGTATTCTCTTCAGATATTCCAAAGACAACACACATTTTGTAAACATTGTCAAAGATATATTTCTTGTTATAAGTATCAAGGAACTATAGCATAGGTGCTTCAAACTCCTTTTGACCAAGGTTGGAAAAGGTGACAAAGATTGAAGCCATTGTGGCATACAATATAGCATAGTGTGTAGTTCCAACTAAAAGCATATCGCTTCTTTGTTTGCCATATAATATTACATTAATATTGCAGTAACAAGTAATGAATACATAACATTAAAAAAATATAGAAAAAAAAAAGATTTTATAGAATTATAAAGATTGGACTATTATATAAGATATTAACAGAAAAAGATAGATGTATAATATAGAGAGTAGATGATGATGTCAAAAGATACTTTGTGATACTATAGATGGAATATAAAAATGGATGTGTTTATAGACCACATTTCTTTTGTACTAGAAAGAATATTAAGAGAGAAGGTAGACATCTTTGTGTATCAAAGCATTGACAAGAGTAATAAAAAGGTATCCTTTCATGTTGTCGTATCTAATATATACTTTGTATCTTCATAGCAATACTTGGCTATTGTTCATACTATACATAGCATCACATAGTTTGGAAAATTTATGGATATGGGAGTATATAAGAGTTTACAATGCTTTAGATTAGAAGGTAGTACTAAGCAGAGATCGAACAAGTTCAAGTATCTGGTAAATAAGTTTGATATAACAAAAGAGTTCATAAGTGGTATAACAACCAATATTACTGATTATTCCTATTCTAAGTTATGTGAGGTTCTCAACAGACTTGTTGTACCATATTACAAATACAAAAGTGGGATGTTATCATCTCAAAATATTATAAGATAGTAATGTATAATAAAAAAAAGATTTTTTTAAGTATCTTCATTTTCATCTTTGATCTTCAATAGATTCATATCCAATGAAGGCATAGTTCCATCTACTATCTCAACAACAATTTTAGAAAGCTTACAGTGTAAGGATGCCTTGCTTCCTGATCAGAAATATAAAGAGTCAAAAAATAAGGCAGGATACATATAATAGTGGACTGAAAGCTTACACTATAAGAATGCCCTGCTCCTTGACCAGAAATATAAATAGTTAAAAAATAAAATAGGATACATGTAATAGTGAACTCCTTCCAAAGACTTAGAATCTATCTTGTTCTGTTTGTATCATAAAACGTAGTCCATATTTTTGAGTTCTTATTACTCATAATGATCTTTATATATATCTTCATATTTATTTTATCCTACTTAGTATATTCCTTCAATGGATGCTTGAGCATATCGCCTACTGTATCTTTTGAGACTTTGATGCCAATATCCTTAGGATGTGTCATAATATATTCTTTGGAATGATTATATATTACATATATATTGGAATAAAATACGTATTTATTAGAATTCTTCTTAAAACTGTCAATATGCTCTTATTCTGCTTACTGGTTGGACCAAAAAAAGAGCTGTCATGTATGCCAAACATGTAGAATATACATCCCTTTGGATCAAGTATCAAAAGATACTCTATGCCATCTTCAATCTTGTAAGAAATATCAACTTTTTTTTCACTAGAAGTCAGTATAGGCTTTAGTTTGGATCTTGATGGCTGAGCCGTATCTGTAGTAGATTTGAAGATTATATTCAGTAGATTCATGTCATATAGAACTTTTCTTTTTGAAGCCATTACTAGTGAGCACTGCTAATGTGCTTATTACAGCTTAATACTACTTATCAATTGATTATATGGATATTTTTTTTGTTAATATTTTAATTGTGATATTTGCAAGCTCTTTTTTGGTTCTACTAAGCATCTATTAGTATAGCCTATGCTTTGTACTTGAAAGAAGCTGTAACATAGGATTGTACTTAGACTTAAAGAAAGCTATCATATTATTTGTAATTTTAGCAACTGAAGAGTTTTTTAAGCTTAGAAAATTAGGACATGTACTTTTTATAGTGACTAATACATGTAAGTGTTCAATCTCATATATAAGTAGATATAATAATACATCAACTATTGTAGGACCACTATGAGAACCTATACATCTATCTCTGTTAAAACTTCTTAGATCCTTTAGAGATCTTTCTTTATCCTCAAATAACAAATTATGTATCCTAAACCTATTGTCCCCATTAAAAAATATTACATATATATTGTGTCTCATTTCTATTATTTTTTTAAAGCATTTAGATTTTGACATTATCTTCTTTATTATTTTGCTTTCATCTTTTATACATACTTGTGTCTAGATACCATCTAGTACTCTTGTCTTCTTACACGCTTTGAAAAACTCTAATAAAAGCCCATATAAATAGTTATCCTCTAAAATTCTATAGAATAGTATGTGGTAGTATTTGTCATTAATATATTCAAAAGAGTTGTCAAAAAAGGACTTAATAGTCTTATTATTGCTTATTATTGTCGATTCAAGTAGTTGTACCTTCTGCGACATTGTTATTGATGATACTATATATACGAGATCTCTCTTGTCTTAATATGCTATCCGCATGAAATTATTGACATTAACATTGGTTGTTTGCTTCAAGTTTAATAAGTGAGTGTTGGAATTCAAGATAGTAGCAAAGTCTATATATATGGATCCTCTCACCTCTCTGATGGTTCTTTTGTCATGAAGAGTGATACCTCTTCCAATTAAAGATTACACTACATCTTTATTAATATCCAGTAGTGTACATAGCATGTCTATAGTAAGTCTTTTCTTTGATCTACTAATAAGCTTTCAAATAGATTCTTCTATCTCTTTGGAATACTAGAGAAGATATGTTGATACATCCTTATCAAACTCTTCTCTTATGATTGTTGTATCAATGTTTAAATAGTAGTCAATACAACAATTTTTTAGTACCTTTTTTACTTCTTTTATCTGTTTTGATTTTTCATCAAAAATAAAGTACTTGTACATGTCTATACTTGCAGATGGTAAAATTTTTCAGTGTCACTAGCTAGAGCTACATATCTATAGACATGTATCAATGTCTCTTCTTCTCTTAAGATGTAATGAAATTGACTCCTCACTGCTCTTCCAATTGTTTGTATTATTGTTAACTTATTCTAGTAAAGAGTGACAATATGGACTTGTTTCACATTAGCTATGCTTATGCTCTCTCCACTAATCTTACTTCCAAGTAGAACCTTGATATATTCTCTATATTTATTCTTTAGAGATATATATCCATTCAGTCTCTTTTCTATTTTAGAATAAGCAATAATGTTTCCAATATATAATGTGTACCTCAAGCTCTTATCTATCTCGTCTATATTTTCACCGTTGTATAACTTGTATCCAAAGAGTTCAAACATACAAGCTATTATAATTAGTCCACTTCCTTTAATCTCCTTATAGAAAATAAATGTCAACATGTTGTCATTGCTGTCTATGATGTCTAGCATAGTTGCATATTTATACAAGTACAGGCCTATATTACTCCTGTTTATATGTTGAGAACTTTTGAAGTAAATCTCTATCTTATCTTGTCTCCTTGCTTGACCTTTATTATTTTAGCAAATACTCTTGCACCATATGTGTGATTCCAAAAGGTCATTAAAAAGCAATATATAGAGTTTCTATACATACTATCCTCAAGGTGATTAAGGTTTATTTTCTTGTACGCTTCAAATTAATACCCCTTCATATAAGATGATACAACCTTAACAAAGCATTCCTTACAAGTGACTCCTTCTGTGATTTTTGCCATCCAATGGTTATTATTTAAATATGAGATACATCCTTACATAGTCCTTTTAAATTCATTCTCTATAAGAAAGAGTGATGTATCAAGGTGATGATGCTCATCAAGTATCAAATTATATACAAACAATAGCTCTTCAACTCTATCTATTATAGAAGTTGCACTTAACAAGGTTGCACTTAACAGTTCTTACCAAGGTGAAAAAGCCTCTACATCTGACCATACATTGATTATGCATCATAGTTTGACATCAAATACTTTAGATTGTGGATTTCATCCATAATTATTATTATAATTAGTGAAGCTTGATATTATCTGACCATCATCTAGCTTCTTTAACTTGTTGGCAAAGGATATATACTTCTTTATATCATAGTCCTTTGCATCTCTATTAGGCCACTTACAATCTGCTCTTTAAAGTTGTTAGCAAATGTCTTGTCTCTGACAAGTACAAGCGCTCTCTCTTTGTATGGCTTAAAAGATTCAATAATTGTTATAGACGTGAATGTCTTTCTTGATCTTATATTGTGAAACAATAATAAATTGTTATAAGGAGTATTAGGAGATATGAACCTTCTAACAAATTCTTAATGGAAATAGAGTTTTGATCTTTTTATCCTTTTTAGTTCATAAAACTCTTCTTTTTTTTATAGATTATTTATAAAATTAGTGTTTAATAGAAATAGATATGATGAAAGAAACTTATCTATAGCACTATTATAAATGAATTATGCAATGAGATATATGAAAATATAGCACTCAAATTTATCCTACAGACAAGGCCATAATGGATCTATTGTTAGAATTCATAAAATCCAAAAACGACTTGAGGTCAAAATTTCTTGAGGGATTCAAGTACAAGATAGAGATCACGCTGAAAGATGTGATAAAAGATGAGTTCTTAAAAGTCTCAAAAGTCAATAGCACTACTATGACGAAAGAGATTCTATATTCCATTGAGAAGATCTAATCAAAGTGAACGTGCATGGTCATGACTTTCTTACACTTCTAGATACAGAATGTGTAGATAGTATATATTATGCATTTGATATAATCATATTAAATGGAATAGCAACTATACCTAAGCCATTGCAAGAAAGATTGGAAATGATACCTCAGGTGTGTTTATTGCTCAACAAATCTCTTGGAAGCAAACTTGTTGTAGCTAAGAAGCATTTCATGTTTAGAACTTTTGACACCTTTTCTAGATATCACGAGATACTAGATAAGAAGATGTAAGAAGACAGATACGATGGTGTGATATATACGCATGTTTTATTGTACTCACATCCAATCATGAAATTAAAGCCTCAAAAGACCGTAGACCTTTTCTACAATCAAGAGACTCTGATGGCATACAGTCAAAGGAAAAATATTGACTCAAGCTTCAAAGTAGCACTAGAAGATGCAAAACCTAAGGACAATGTTGTATCATAGTTTATAATAAATTCTAAAGGAAGCTTAACTCTATTAAGAGAAAAGAAGGACAAAGTATATTCTAATTCTATTGCCATAATAGAAAGAATCAAGAAACTAGCAAAGGAAGAAGAGGACATAGATATTCTTTTTATGCTCAAGGGCCTAACAATATCCATAATGAGATGTTATTACAATGATGTAAAGAGGAAGTTGTTGAAATAAGGAGGTGGCCACGTATTAGATGTTGGATCAGGCTTCAGTGGGGATATAAAGAAATGGAGTCACTATATTGTTATTACTTGTATTGAGCCTTCTCATACAAACATCATAGAGCTTAAAGAAAGACTTGGAAACAACAAGAAAATAATTGTAATACAAACAAAAGTAGATTACTTAAGAGGGTTTGATAAATCTATAACAATAATATCATGTTTCTTTTGTATGGCACTTATTGATATTAATAAGTTCATCAAAGTCATCAAGAGAGTATGTTCTAATAAATATGCTTGTACCTTCTTGTACATTGTAATGTCCAAGAAGAGTATTATAGAGTTTCTCAATCCAAGGTACAACAATGAATAAATATCTAAGGCATACATAATTAGACTTAATAATGATAATAAAATATACATATACATTCCTAACACAATTGTGTTAGATCAAATAGAGAGGTTAGTAAATATTGAAGATCTCATCGTACAAATAGAAGGCATAGGATTTAAACTAGAAATAAAAAATAAGCTTAATGAGAATAAGTTCATATCATATGATGAGTGCTTGTAATCTTCTATGTACAAATTTGTGATAATGAAGAAATAGATGTTACTAACATTTATTTTTTTAGTGTCACTGATTTTCAGACAATCCTATAGATCTCTCAACCACTTGATGGAAGAGTTATAAAGAAGCATTAAGAGAGGACAAATCCTTTTGGTGCTCCTAGGGACATCACACAATCCTTTGAAAGAGCCTTGAATATATTGAAGCATCAAGGGGCAGACACCACAGATATCAAAGTAGAGAATGGCCAATCATCATTGTCTTTATCATGGAGATTGCTTAGAATGTATATATCTAAAACTAGCTCAGAGCTTAGTTAGATTAGTCTTCACCTTTTCCTTCAGATCGAACTACCACAAGGATACTCAGACGGACTTCCAAATTGGATCACAACGGCACAACAATACAATGACAGTAGCCAGTACACAAGGCCTTACATACATAATGACCCCGGCCAACGATCAACAAGACGATCAACAATGGGACTCAAGCACAACAGGAACCACCAGCTCAAAGGAGAAGGGCAACGACGAACAAAATTCAGCACAGCAGGAGCCACTGGCTTGAAGAAGACGACGACGATGGAAATTGGGTACAGTAGGGACCATCGGCTCGAATATGAAGGGCAATGACGATGGAAGTCAAGAACATCACAAACCACCTTGGCTTGAAGAAGAAAGGATATTGATAATGGAAGTGTAGAGCTGGGGACAAGGTAGCAGACCTTGGCTCAAAGAAGAAGAGGCGACGACGATAGAAATATTGAATCAAGGAGAAGACAACAATACCTCGGCTTGAAGAAGAAGGGGCGACAATGATGGAAATGTAGAATTGAGGACAAGGTAGCAGACCTCGGGTCAAAGAAGAAGGGCGACGACGATAGAAATGTAGAGTCGAGGAGGAGACAACAATACCTTTGCTTAAAGAAGAAGAACTCAGCTTGATGATGAAGGGCTCGGCTAGCAGAAAAAGAGCCGATAGCGAGAGGAATTAGCAGCACCACCTTGACGGGAGAATCATCAATGCCACCTCAACCGGGAAATTAGCAACAAGGAAACCAACAACACCACCTCAACATGGAAACCAACTACATCACCTTGATGGGGAACTCAGCAATGGGAGAACTAGCACATGAGAATCAGCAATGCCACCACGACGGGGAGATCCGCAACACCACTCCAACCAGGAAACAAGCAAGATCGTTCCAGCGGAGAAATCAGCAACACCACCTCAATGGGAAACTAGTAACACCACCTTGACGAGGAACTTAGCAACAAGGAATCAACAACGGGGAATCAGTAACGGGAAAACCAGCACATGAGAATTAACAATGCCACCTCGGCGAGAGAACCAACAATACCACCTTGACGAGAAACTTAGCAATAGGGAAGCCAGCACAAAGGAATCAACAATACGGGACTAGTACAAGGAAATTAACAATACCACCTTGACGGGGAATTCAGCAACACTGCTCTAACGGAGAATTCAGCAACACCGCTTTAACGGGGAAGTTGGCAGCAGGGAAATTGACAACACCATCTTGACGAGAAAATCAGCAATACCGCTTCGTTGCAGAAACTAGCAACACCACCTTGTTGGGAAAACTAGCGACACCACTCCAACAAGTAAATCAGCAACACCGCTCCAATGGGGAAACCAACAACACCGCTCCAACGAGGAAATCAGCAACACCACTCCAACAAGTAAATCAGCAACACCGCTCCAATGGGGAAACCAACAACACCGCTCCAACGAGGAAATCAGCAACACCACTCCAACAGGAAAGTCAACAACAGGAAAATTAACACCACCACCTCGACTAAGAAATTAGCAATCATACTCTGGGAAAATCAACAACCACACTTTGGGGAGATCAACAACAACAATGTAGAAAGGTTCTTGTGTGTAGAAAACAAATCATCATCTAAAGTTTTGAATTATATCAAATTGTTTGAAAAAATGTATTTAATCAAATACAACTCCAACCTTAGAACTTCAAACTTAACCAAAAAATCAAGCTTCCTTGCATCTTATAATATCATCAACATTTTGGATTGTAAAATTTATTTTTTGTGTTACTTGTCAAATGCAATCTTTCTACACTTTTGAATTGCCTCTATATATTGAATGCTTTTTCTTCTTGTTTCATTTAGGCCGTCTAAATGATCTAATTATTTTCTCAAGGACTGTTGTATTGTCATGGTGAAAATTTATTTTAAGTAGATCCAAAGTCTTTTTTTATAATCAAATTGGATAAAATTTATTTAAAAATAAAATAAAAATAAAAATAAAAATTATTTCACAAAAATTACCTATATCACAATTTTTTAATTTGAATTCCATTCTACACACAAAAACCTTGCTACATTATCTTTATCCTACACATTCAATTACATATTCCTAGTTTTTACATCTATGTTTGTTCTATTCACCAAAATCCTTGACTCCTTCATAAATTGCTCATTATTGATTTTCTTTGTTCCAACAAAATAGGCACTAACCTATTTTAGTCTTTACAGTGCAAATAACTACGTCCATTTTCTAATAGGCTGGTACAAGTGTCTCTAGTTTTAAGGTATTTTGATAAATAAAATATATTTTCAACAACCTATAGGCAAAAGCTTTAGCTGCCTTCCATTAATTATATATTAATTTAAAAACTTGAATCTTATTTCTTTTTGTTTGTAGTATTTATTTCAACTACCAAATATTTTGATTCTATCACCCTCAAGGCCTACTCTTCTATTGTAATCTATAATTAGAATTTGATATCATATAGCATGATTTTCAATCTAAGAATGTATTAGATATCTAGCTATAGAAAGTTTATTTATAACTTATTGGCGAAGCTCTAATAAGTTGTTTGCTCTTATTCACCTATAAAAGATTGATTTCTTCTTGAATTTTAAAATCTAATAACACTTAATGTAGCTATTCAATTTTTATCAAATTTTTTCAAAGTATAGCTTATATCTTTGAGCTTTATTATAAGAAAATTCAATTATAGATTTACTTTTGATCATTTAATATTTTAAAAATCCTAACAATTACTTAAAATCCTAATTTATAGATATTTAAGCTCTATTTTCTTCATATCTCAAAAATCCAAAATCTTAATGCCACAAAATTTTTATATATAATTTTATAATATAAACATACATATTTTTAAAAATTTTGAGCTAAAATCTTATTTAATTACTTAAGATATAGCTCAAAATACAACCACTAATTAAACAAGTCACTTACTACCTTTAGATTTCAAGCATTTATTAGGGATGCAAGATAGCAAGTTAATGAAGAGACAAGGAAAATATTACAAAACTAGAATGATTTCTAAAACAAAAAATTGGATGGATAAGAATAAAGAACTAGATGATTAACAAGAATAAAAAATTAGATTGATATTAAGAAAAAAAGCAACACTTTGGATTGCTCCAAGACTTGTCTTGGCAAGACTGAGGTGCACCTCGGTCTTGCCTCCTATTTATACTACAAAGCCTATATCTTATTGAACCTTCTAAAAATATCTTAGAAGATTCTAGAAGATTGAAGAAGATTGTAGAAAGTTCTAAAAGACTAAAGAAGATTCTAGAAAACTAAAAAAGATTCTAAAAGCTTCTAGAAGATTCTAAAAAATTATAGAAGATCTTAAAAGACTACGGAAGGTTCTAAAAGACTACAGAAGGTTCTAGAATGTGGTGACTTGAAATATGTCCGTAACATCACCTCTTCTTTTAATAAAGAGTTTCATATATTTTTTAATCTTTGGCAATAGCTATTTTAGTTTCTTCTTGAATATACATACTTTTTTATTTTTATCTTATTATTTTCTTTTCGCATAGTTTTTACTAACTTATACATCTATTTTAGTTTGTATTCTTGATAGATTGACAAGAGTGAAGTTACAATATCAAAGCTTTGTTTCTTCTTGATTAAGAGTGGATTATCTTTTTTTCTTGATAAAACATAAGCATATTAGAAGTTGTGGATCATCCACTTCTAAACTGATATTGTTTTTAGAATTTTTTTCCTTTATTCTTGAGTGTTTTATTTTATAGTGAGAGTAGACATTTTTTTCTTTTCTATTGTAGTATCATGGCAGAGCTTGCTAAAATAAAGAATATAGTGGCACAAATGCAAGAGCAAATAAGAGAATTAATACTTGTAATACATCAACTCAATGCACCGCCACAAGGAGCAACAAGATTAGCAAAAAGTGAAGATATAGAAATGATTCGAGCTGCTTCAAGCCATACCACTTTATCTACAATTGAACATTATTCAAGCATCAAAGAACCGAAGATTAATTTGCCAAAAAAATTTGATGGCACCAAATCTAAGTTTCAAAGATTCATTAATCAAGTTCAACTGATGATTGAAGTTCAATCCCAAAGTTATCCAACTCAAGGATCACAAATCAAGTTTATTGGAACACTACTATCAAGTTCTGCTTTATCATGGTTTTTGTCCTTTTTTGAATGATGTGATCTAATATTGGATAATTTGGAGGTATTTTTAGTAAAGTTTTGATCTATGTATGGAGAATATGATGTAATTTGTATTGCAATTAATAAGATCTATATCTTGTGACAAAATAATCAATCAATGATATCATATGCTTCTTAATTTTAACAATTAGCAATTGACACCAAGTAAGATGATGTTATGCTTATTAGCCAATTTTTCTATGAATTACAATATGAGGTAAAAAAAATTGATACTCATCTTATCTGATCCTCACACATTGAGTCAAGTAATTGATTTTGCTCTGAAGTGTGACAATCAACTTTTTGAATTTTGATCAGAGAGCTGCACAAGGAAGCTTCAATATTATTATAATACAATGGCAACATCAACATCTTCTTAATACGTACATTCAGAAATAGAAGACATGCAAATCGATGCAGTACATTTCAAACCTCTTATTGAACAAAAAAAGACTCATCGTTGTCAAGAAGGATTGTGTTTATATTGTGGAGAATCTAAGCACACTACTCAGCATTATCCAAAGAAACAATGCAGCTACAAGATAAAGAGTATGGCTATCAAAGAAGACAATATGTTGAAAACGAGTTTGTTCAGCTATAATAGGGACCGTGTAGCTAGAATCTTGTACAACTCCTAGTAAAGGTCCTATCTTCTCCTTAGAATCCTCTCCTTGTTTTATAATAGATGTCTATTTGGGATCTAAAAATCACAAAGCCTGTGCCTTATTAGATTCAAGAGCCTTAGCATGTTTTTTAGATAAAATTTTTTTCAAAAGTTGTAAAATATCTTTAATACAAAAAACTAAATCCGTACATATAGAAGTTATAGATGGCCGCCCGTTATCTTTTGAAAATATTACTCATAAAATCCTTCCTATAAATTTAACAATAGACGGTTATAATAGTTGTATAGTCTTTAATATAATTAAATCTCCCTCTAATCCACTCATTTTAGGTTTATCATGGCTAGAAAAGGACAACCTTCAAATAAATTCGATTTTCTATAGACTTAATTTTTTTTAAAACATTAATAAGAGTCTCGTAAATCAAGTAACAAATCATAAGCCCAATATAATAAAACCCGTACTTATAGGTGTAAAAGTATTTATGAATGAAGTAAAAGAAGGATCATCTTTTGTTATTTATGCTATACCTATTTCTGATGGTGGAAGGACTTCAAGTGGCATTCTAAGCCAATATCAAGATTATCAAGACATTTTTGAAAAAAAGAATACAAATATTCTTTAAGAATATCATCCATATGATTGCTCAATTGATTTCAAAGAGAGAACTCAACCTCCATTTGGACTGATCTACAGTCTATCCCAAAATAAATTGGCTAAAATCAAGAAATACATTGATGAAAACTTGGCCAAGAATTTTATATACCATTCAAAATCTCCAACAAGAACTTATATCTTGTTTGTAAAGAAGAAAGATGAATCACTACGAATGTATATAGATTATCAAGGGCTCAACAAGATTACTATTAAGAATAGGTACCCTCTACTTTTGATATCTGCACTTCTTGATCAATTGAATCAAGCCAAGATCTATATAAAAATAGATCTAAGAGGAGCATACAATCTAGTACACATCAAAGAAGGTGATGAATGGAAGACTAAATTTTGAACAAGATATGGACATTTCAAATATAATGTCATGCCTTTTGGACTTACAAATGCACCAGCTCCTTTTCAACATCTTATAAATGACGTTTTTTGTGAGTTTCTTGATGACTTTGTTGTCTGCTATTTAGATGATATTTTAATCAACTCTAGGAACATAGAAGAATATGAACTTCATGTTCATCATGTGTTATAAAAACTTAGAAATACAAGGTTATATACCAAAATAGAAAAGTGTATATTTCACACTACTCAAGTTGACTTCTTAGGATACATCATTTCAAATGATGGTTTCAAAATAAATCCTAAGAAAGTCTAGACTGTCATAGATTGGAAGATTCTAAAAACAATAAGAGATGTATAATATTTTTTGATATTTGCCAATTATTATCAAATCTTCATCAAGAACTTTTCTGAAGTTGCAATTCCACTTATACACTTAACTTGTAAGGACAAACTTGAGTGGAGTAAAGAAGCAAAAGCATCATTTGAGGCTTTGAAGACAGTTTTTATTTTTGCACCAATTTTATATTGCATTGACTTTTTCAAGGTATTTTTTATGAAAACAGATGCCTCATACTTTGCTTCGGAGGCAATATTATCACAAATGGAAGAAGATAACAAACTCCATCCAGTAGCTTTCTATTCCATGAAATTTTGAGCAGCAGAGATCAATTACAAAATCTATGATAAAGAACTTCTTGCAATTGTGGATTCTTTTTAAGAATGGCGTCACTATTTGGAAGGTGCTTCTAGTCTAGTCACCGTATATATGGATCACAAAAACCATAAGTATTTCATATCCGTACGCATATTAAATCGTCGCCAAGCTCGTTGGAGCATGTCTTTGTCAAGATTTGAATTTATTATCACCTATTAGCCAGAAAAACAACAAGGTTTGTTTGATGACCTTTCTAGACATTCTTATCTTATACCAAAAGAAGAAAATTTAGCTTTTAATTAACAAAGAACGATCCTCTTAAAGCCAAAGCAATTTCATCTTCGAGCAATGAAATCAACATTAACTATTGATTCCACTTTTATTAAGTAAATCTAATTCAGTATGTCTTTAGATCCTCTTGTCCATGAGATTAAGAATAATTCATCTAAGTCTCATGATACTTTTAAGTTTGAGTTCAAAAATGATTTGGTCTATTTCAAAGGATGCCTATATATTCCAAAAAGCACAGTACGACTACATGCTCTAGAAGCTTGTCACAACCTCTCTATGGTAGGATATTTTGGATATAATAAGACTTTGGAGCTAATATCGAGAGATTTTTAGTGGCCTCAGATCTGGAAGGCTGTTAAAGAGTTCATACAGTGGTGTGACATTTGTTCAAGATCAAAAACTCCTCGTTACCAATCTTACGCACTTTTTCAACCATTACCTATACCAAAACAACCTTGGTCTTTTATTTCTATGGATTTTATCATGGGTCTTCCAAAGTCAAGTTTATATGATTCTATATTTGTGATTATAGATCGTTTTATCAAGATGGCATATTTTATACCATATACAAAATCTATTACACATGAAGAAATAGCTAAACTCTTCTTTGATAATATTTATTGCTATCAAGGATTACCAAGGGATATTATACCAAATAGAGGAACATAATTTATATCAAGGTTTTAGAGGATTCTTTTTAAAATATTGAAGGTGGATATAAAATTATCCTCAGCTTTCCACCCTCAAATTAATAGACAAACAAAACAAGTAAATCAAATTTTAGAGCAATATTTGAGATGTACCATCAACTACCATCAAGATGATTAGACAATTCTTTTGCAATTAGCAAAGTTTGTTTATAATATTTTGATACATTTTTCTACTCAGCAAACTCCATTCTTTACAAATTATGGTTATCATCCATGACTTGATACTTTTGACTTTTCAAAAGCTGATAATCTTACAACGAAAGATTTAGCAAATCATTTGTCAGAGCTACATGCAACAATGAAAGCACAACTAAAAAAAGCTCAAGAATAACAAAAAATCAATGTAGGTGTCTATCGCAAGGAACAACCTCAATTCCACGTCAGCAATAAGATATGATTACTTCATCATAATATCAAGATTATATGTTCTTGCAACAAGCTAGATTATCATAGGCTTAGATCTTTTTTGATTTGTGAATAAATCTAGTTGCTTGTTGATTATGCTTATCAAAATCTATAAAGATCTATCATATATTCCATGTGCCACTAATCAAGCCATACAAGATAATAGATATACAAGGAAGAAGACAAATGCCACCACCTCCAATAGAAGTGGACAATAATGAAGAATTTGAGGTCGAAGAGATTTTAGATTCAAGGCAGCACCAAAATCGACTGGAATATCTTGTGCACTAGCGTGGATACAATATTAAATGAACACATATGAGAGCCATATAAGAAACTAGTAAATGCATTAATAAAAGTCAATACATTTCATTGATGACATCTGTCAAAATGAAGATAAAAAATTAAGAAAATCTTTGCTATAAAGTAAAGCAGATTCTATAGAGATTTCATTCTATCTTATATCATTATTTATTATTTCTTTGAATTTGTTTGTGCTAAAGAAATGGAGCATTAACAACCAACAAATTCCATCAAGAACCATCATTTGCTGATTTATCAGACGAGATATTATGACTATTACAACCTTCAAGACGACAAAATAGAGATGAAGGCCCTCAAGAACGACATGTCTTTTCTCAAATTGATGGCAAAATACAACGTATTTGGTATCACGACCTTGGAAGAGACTCCTAATGTTTGGTGATACTTTTAGAAGTAGGAACTATTTTTGATGGTGTTCCAAATATTTTCTTTGAAGGAAGTTATGAAGGCCTTAACAATGATCAAATAACAGGGTGGTCCTCTCGCCTTAGTATGGGATACTATCAATGGCTGAAAGGACCTATCAACTACCTTCAAAGGGAACAAAGATCACAATACGTGGCAAATACAATTTGATGTATCTTGGACTTCTTCAACATGTAATCATTACTCCTCGTGGAACTTGTCCCTAGAAGGGGAGATAATGTCATGGACATAAGATTTATTCTAACAACTATCTAGTTAGTATAAATTAATAGAAGTAGATAAACTAAGTTAATTTGATAATTTCTTAGAAAAAAGCTTCCTAGAAGCTTTATAGACGTGGAATCACCTTTATGCATGTCTATAGGTGATTGATAGGTTAAAAATTTGGTCAACAAGCTAGCCATATATTGCACATATTGGTAGCTTGTAGAACAAGCTAACCATGTATTATACATGT
Source organism: Physcomitrellopsis africana (assembly GCA_036785485.1). Taxonomy (NCBI): domain Eukaryota; kingdom Viridiplantae; phylum Streptophyta; class Bryopsida; order Funariales; family Funariaceae; genus Physcomitrellopsis; species Physcomitrellopsis africana. The sequence goes on along the minus strand of JAWRVF010000220.1, from coordinate 84,269 downwards.
TGATAGCTTGCAAAACAAGCCAAGTATGTGGCATACATGTGAAAAATTTATTTTACATATTTGACATGTATTTTGTAAATTAGACACGTATAAGAGGTCCTATAGAATACCGCCACTTAGCTCTTAAATAGATATTATAAATAGAGATAAGAGTGAAGCCTTCTTTATTCTTGTCAACTCCTTTCTTGTTTCTAGTCTAGTTCAAAAGTCTCATGTATTTTCTAATCTTTGGCAATAATCATTCCAGTTTCTTCTTGAATATACATATTTCTTTATTTCTATCTTTTTATTTTCGTTTGGCATAGTTTTTATTAATTTATGTATTTGTTTTAATTAGTGTCTTTGACAATTACTAAAGCTCGAGCATTTGAATCAAGATTTTTGTAATGAGGCTGTATATCCAAAGACTCCAAATATAACCTTACTTGATATTGGAATACTCCTCCTTCATCTTATTCATATTCTTCAAATCCAACAAATAGTAAAAGTTGTAATGGTTGACTAGCCGCTTAAGTGACAAAAGAGTCTTTTGACTCTTATTCTTGGAATTTCCTTGAAATACAAAGATTTATCATGATAACTAATAAGCTTCTAATAGAATCTATTCTATCTTAGAAAAAATGACTATATACAAGTGAAGGTCTTAGCATGGCTCTCTTCTTTTTATATTAGTCTTTTGTTGTTGATAGAAAAGCGTCATTTAGAAGCCAACAGATGTTGATGTCCACAAAATCTTCAATGGCAATTGAATCTAGGTTTTTTAGGGTGTTGTTGATGGAATTTGTAAATTCTCTCAGGTGCATTCTTAAAATTATTTGAAAATTTTCATATTCTTTTGTTATTTCTATAGTCCTTCCAATAGATGAAATATTCCAATTGTCCATATCTTATACATGAATCCAATATTTTATCCATTTTATATTATAGCTCTTGATTAACTTCAACTAGGGTTGGTGGTGGAAGAATTCTTTTATCAATAGTTGATTTATTATAGGTTTTTAAAAAACGAGGTATAGAAGATTGGATGAATGCACATGCTACTTGGTAATTCAAGATGGAAACTTATTGGATTTACTTAGTATAGAATTATAAATAGTTCAAGTCTTTAATAATCTAATTTCTATGATGGTCAATTCATTTGTATATTTTGTTGAAGTAGCTAGACATGATTTTCTATCTTAAACTTTAGTTGATTTTTACGATGAATGTCTACATAGTGTTTATATCGGTCTTGAGCCATTTGCAATTGGAATTTTAATTCTTCATAGATAGCTTTCAAGTAAGTAACTTGATTTTCTACAACAGAACTTCTCACATCTTTAATTTAGAATAGATTTGTTCTAGGGTGGTATTCATAGTTTGTAAAGAATGGAATTTACTTCATCAAAGAATACTCAATGTTATTACATGCAAACTTAGCCAATGATAGGAGGTCCATTCAATCATCTTGTTGATAATTTATACTGCAACAAAGATATTATTCTAAGATCTGATTCCCCCATTCTATTTGACTATCAGTTTGAGGAAGATAAGTTGATGAAATATTAATCTTGACCTTCAAAAGTTGAAATAGTTCTCTCCAAAAATTTAATAGAAATTGTGGTCTTTGATCTAAAATGATGTCATTAAGAAGGCCATGTATTTGATAAATATTATCAATAAAAAACTTAGAAATAGTCTTGTTGCATAGGATAAAATGTACCATCTTGGTAAAAAAGTCTACCACCACAAAAATTGAATCTTTTTTTATTAGAAATTGGCAGTTCTGTAATGAAATCCATAGATAACGATTGCCATGGACCTTTAGAAATTAAAAGTGGTTGGAGAAGTTCATATAGATGGTGTCTTGGGACCTTTGCTTGAGCACAAATTTTTCATGATTGGATGAATTATTTCATCAATTTTCACATTTGAAGCTACCAATAATCTTTTGATATTAATTTCAAGATCTTATTGAAGTTAAAATATCCAACTACTAGAAGGTCATAATATGCTTGAAGAATCTAAAGTCTTGTAGGGCTTAGAAAAATATATAAAAGATCCTTAAAATATAACAATCCATCTTCAAATTTAAAATTATTAATTTCTTTGATCTAAGTATTTTTCAAACATCACCAAATGCTATCTATAAATGGATCTGTCTTCATTGCTCTTTAAATTTCTATCTTGAAAGTTATATCTACATAAGTAGACAGTATCAATGTCTTCGATTGTAAATTAGATGGTTTCAATATGACTAATTTTTGTTGATCTAATATCATATCTCTTATTCTTGGCATAAGGTATGACCATTAAAAAAGGACATCTGATTTTCCTTGAAGTTTTCTTAGATGATATATAATCACAAAATCAAATCAAGATAATGACATGCTCCATTGTACTTGATGGCGATTCAATACTTGGGCACTCATAAAATATTTCAAGTTTTTGTAATCATTATATATCATGATCGTATGTTGGGCCCCATTAGCAAATGGTGTCATTCTTCAAAAGTATCAACAAATGCCAATAGTTCTTTATTTTGGATCTCATAATTGATCTTTGCATCAAAAAAATTTTGAGAGCAATGTCCTATTACGTGTTGTCCTATTCAAGAATGTGCCGGCCACTTAATTGTGGAGGGTGAAGATGTGATTCACAAATATCCAAGAATCTTTAATAAGTTTTTTTTTCCACATAAGAAGAATAAGGTTGAATATCAATATAAAAGTACATAAGTCAATGCAAAGTGCTTAAAAACACTCTTTTTGATAACTTCATTTACATATAAATCCCAATTGCTTTGTTACTTATCACAATCAAGCAACTAGTTTTTTCCTCACAAATCCTAATTTTATTTAATAAATTTTAATATATTATAATTTTTAATCTAACTATTAATTTGATGTGAGACTTTGCATACAAATATAAATATAAGTCTTATATAAGCTAAAAAAGTTTCAACGCGATTCAGCTTGTAAATTGTGAAAAATCAATCAAAACCCACACTGATGTCACTTGGCTATCAACTTAAAGGTTGATGTAGATATCCTAGCAGTAATATTTCCTTCTTCAATTATTAACTTCAGTTAAAATTTGGTGTGTAATATAATCTTCAAGCTTTCTAATACTATAATAAATTTCACCTTGATTTGATTGATAGATCTTTAAATATCATAGAAACCTCAAACAACCCTAAACTACCAACTTCTGGTACCTCTTCATGCTAAAGATTGAATAAATTCCAAATGCACTATTAGATTGTCATAATTTTTTATTTAATATTAGTACACTTAATTAACCACATACTACCAAAATTTCAACTATGGATGTCACATCAATTATACAAAATAGCCAAAAGTACTAGCTCTAATTTTATTGCATAAAAAACTAATTCTCCATACTAACCCTGATTTTAAACAGCTATTGCTAAGTTCTTTCAAATCCTTTGAAAACAAGCCTAATATCTTTGGAATGACCTTAAAGCTAATTCTCCAATCTTAATTGCTTATCTCCAAATGACTTGACTCCATGCCCTCAGTGGCCATTTTTGTAGCTAGAAGTCTAATTTTGACCCTGTCTCATACATGGTCGATCCCCGAGTATCAATCCAACTTATTTTAAGGATTTTTAAGCTTAATCCTATATTCAATTTAATCTTAGTATCAACCATATTAACTTTTTATCTCCCCTATCCTATTTTTATTAACTTATGGCTTTTTAAAAGTCGCGAAAGAATTTTTACAATTTAGAAGAAAAATTTAATAATTAACTTTTATCTATTAGCTGTTTAAACAAGAAAATAATGTAAGAGGCTTTTATAAAATCTTTCTTAAGTATCTTAAGTTCCTATTAAATTAAAATATTTAAATATTAAGTTAAAATCACTATTGCTCATATTTTTCAACACATAAACGTGTTATAATACAACAACAAAATGTTATTAGATATAGTTAACTATCATCACCAGTTTGAGAGAGTACAAATCCAAGTGCAAAATTTGAGGCATCCATTTCTAAAATGAATGGTTTTGTTAGATCTGAGTGGACAAGTATAAGGGCTGAAGTGAAGGATTCCTTTAGCTTTTTGAATGGTTCTTTAGCCTTATTATTCCAAATAAATTTTTCCTTGCCTATAAGTTCTGTTAATGGGGTCGCAATCTTAGAATAATCTTTGATGAAGATTTTATAAAAATTTGCAAATCTCAAGAAAAATTATATATCTCTAATTAATGACAATTTTTTCCACTATACACCAGTTTGTATCTTCTTTGGATCCATAAAAATTTCATTTTTAGAAGCAATATATTCCAAAAACTTGACTGATGGTTGATAGAAAGAGCGCTTCTTTAATTTGGCATACAATCCACTTTCCCATAATTTTTTCAATACCATATGTATATCATATTCATGTTCTTGTTCATTCTTAGAGAAGATCAAGATATCATCTAAGTAGATGATTATAAAGTCATCTAAGTATTCTTGCAAGATATCATTTATTATATGTTAAAAGATTGCAGGTATATTTGTAAGTTTGAAAGGTATAATATTATATTCAAAATGTCTATACCTTGTACAAAATATTGTCTTCTATTGATCTCCTTCTTTGATCCTAACTAGGTTATAAGCACCTCCCAAATCAATCTTTGTAAAAATCTTTGCATGCCCTAATTATTTTGATAATCTTAAGATTAATTATAATAGATAGTAATTTTTTATAATTACCTTATTTAGGCCCTGATAATCCACATACATATAAAAAGAACCATCTTTCTTCTTCACAAACAAGACAGGAGCTCTTGTAGGTGATTTTGAATATCTAATGAAATTATTGGCTAAATTTTCATCAATATAATCTTATAAGGCTATAAGCTCTATTTGTGAGAGATTATAAATTGGACCAAATAGAGGCTGAGCTCTATCTTGTAATTCAATTACACAATCATAAAGATGGTATTTTGATAATATGTCTGTTTTTTTTTTTTGAATATGTCTTCAAGGTCACGATATTGACTAGGAATATCTTGCTTCAGTTGCTTTATTGAATCTTTCATTGAAATAACAAATTGAGTTATAAAAGCCTTATCATTTCAATAAAGATCACAAGTAATTTGTTAAAATTCTATGGCATAAATTGCAGTTGAATATTGTCCTTATTGTAGGTTTTGAATCTTCTTTTCTGCCACCCTCTTTCAATTACTATCTCCAAATGCAACAATAAATCTTTCCATAAAAGCCTCCAAATTATATAAGATTAAAAAAAAAATTCCAATAATAAAACAAACTATGATCTAACACTTCTTAATAAAAGGGTGGTCATAAAAGTAACTTAAGTGAATCCATCTAGATAACAAGAAGGATATAGTTGTAAGTAAAGTCGTACTTGTTATATAAATCTTCAAAAGTTGGATCTTATTTCATCAAATTTATCAGGCATATTAGCTTTTGGTTTCTTTAAGACAACTCTTGGAGCTTTTAGAGGAGTTATGTGCAAAGCTTGTCTACTACCTGCTTCCTTCAATCAAATAATCTTTTGTTACAAATTATGAATCTCTCGCTTAGTTTCTGTGTATACTTGCTCTATTTGCGGCTTTTTTTTTGGATTGCAAAAAAATATCATTTCTTTTCAAATAATATCCAAAAAAATTCAAAGATCTATAAAAGTTGCCACTCTATTCTTTATTTGTGAGGATGCACTTCCATTAACCTAATCTACTTCTATATTGATAAAAAAAAAAATCAATAAGCCATTAGTGTAGTATTTTTTATATTAAAAAAGAATATTTTTGAGCAATGTTAATTTAGAGGAGGATAATTTGTAATCTCTAAAATAAAATGATATATCCTAAAAAAAAAGGTAATCCATTTTTTTCAAAGAAAGATCAAATTACAACAAATAAGCATATTAGTCTAGAAGGGAACAATCTGCACTTCTTTAGATTGCAATAGTATCTTGAAAAGAGATAATCTACTCTCTATCAAGAAATCAAAGCTTTCATTTGATTACATTGTTGAATAGAGAGAATCTGCCTTGGAAAAACATCGGGTTCTTAGCTGCTACTAGAACTAGCAGGGAATATGGGAGGAAGCCATGCAAGTATCTTGTATATTAGTATAATACTTATTCAAGCTTCCATATTATACTTATATTATACTTATATAAAACTTGTATAAATATAAAATATAATCTTGTATATAATATTTGTACAAATATTTTATATAATATTTATAAAATAATTATATAAATATTTAATATAAATATAAGTATATATATTTATATAATATATATAAGCAAAGTATGTTTATACTTAAGTATACCTCAAAATACAATCGCATATGAGGAATACAAGTTACACAACTAGCTGAAATTAAATAAATTACTAAAATTTCATCCAAATGTCAAATCAAGCATGCATATAGTTTATGAAAAGCTAATAACATATTATAAAACTTGTCAATATTTCACAAACAAAGGTCTTACAATTTAAAAGTTATGGCTAATTGAAATAGGTACTAAAAATTTCCAATAAATTCCAAAGATAGCAAAGCTCATCTTATTTCAGCTTCTGTTGTAATTACTTGCCTTCTTCAAATTAGACATGCAATAGCTTTTTGGAAATTTCACTCTATCATCTAACTTATATTCAAATCTTGTATATATACCTTTCAAAATTTAGATTTTATGGCTAGTTGAAAGTACCTCTCAAAACCCTAGTGACAATTTACCCTCTTGTCACTTCACAGCTCATAAAATTTTCATAGAAGCTCCAAATATGTTGATTTTTGTTCTCATAGAAAGCTTATACAAGCTACTATAAGCACCTAAAATACCAAAAATATTTAAGAGACTATCCAACTCGGATGGTTGATCAAAGTCTCTGCCCTTCTTCATTAGGTGGCAGCAGACCCTTTCCTACTCTCAAGCTCACAACTCTTTCTTTCCAATTCCAAATGCTTTAAGAAATAGCTTGATAGAAAGTTAGCACAATTTTCCACACTATCTACAAATTCTACTAAGAAAGAATTGAAATCAAACTTGCAATAGCAGCTCAAAGTTTTTGCCTTTACTTCTCAATAGCAGCAGACCTCATTCCTTTAAAATAAGTATAACTTTTCACTCATGACTCAAAAATAAGCGAGTAAGTAGGCTCTAAAATCCTCACAACTCAAGAATCATTTTTTCTAAATTTCATTACAAAAGTTTTAGTACCCTCGGAGTTATCTCTCTCCAATAATTGCATATCTCGAAATTGAAAACCCTAGTTCCAGCAAGAAGAATATCCTCCCCTTTTCCTCCACATCAGCCCATGCCATGCCCACATGGATAGCCAAAATCCTATTGGATAGACATTATTTACTCCATACTCTTCTCTCTTATCCCTCATAAGGGACCATGTTACCTCAAAGTCAACAAAAAAGATAAAACAGCCTTTACCTTTCTTCCAGCTACAAAAGAATCTACTCTAAGGTAAAAGTAAGGTAGGAACAAATAGCCATCCTAATTCACTAATTAAGTGGCTAAAATAAATCCTTCCCTTAGAATATCTTCCAAAATAGTCTCTAGCACTCACACATAGATAACAAAAATAAATAAATAAAAATATAATATTTTTATATATTACATATAAATATAATATGATAATATAAACAATCTTATCAAATTATCAAGGATGCAAGATATTAAGTTAATAAAGAGACAAGGAAGTTATTACAAAATTAGAATGATTTCCAAAATAAAGAACTGGATGGACAAGAACAAAGAACTAGATGATTAACAAGAATAAGGAATTAAATTGATATCAAGAAATAAGACAATACTTTGGATTGCTCCAAGACTTGTGTTGACAAGACTAAGGTGTACCTCAATCTTGCCTTCTATTTATACTACAAGGCCTATGTCCTATTAAATCTTCTAAAGATATCTTAGAAGATTCTAAAAGATTGAAGAAGATTCCAAAAAATTGAGACAAATTTAAGAAGACTAAAAAAGATTCTAAAAGATTTTAAAAAATTATGGAAGATTTTAGAAGATTGAAGAAAGTTCTAAAAGGTTCTAAAAGACTAAAAAAGATTTTGGAAGACTAAAGAAGATTCTAGGAGCTTTTGAAAAATTCTAAAAAATTACAAAAGATGCTATAAGACTACAAAAGGTTCTAGAAGATTACAGAAGGTTCTAGAATGTGGTGACTTCAAATATATCTATGACAACATTGACTTCAATTTCTAATATCTCTTTCATCCCAACTTAGAATTCATTAAGTTATATATATAAAGTATGATTAAAAAAAAAAAAATCTTTAATTCTAGTCACTAATGTCTTTTTTGCTTTCCAAATGCAAAGAGTGATAATAGGCACAAATTTGACACCTTAATTTTGAGTGCTTATATTTTTTTTATAAGAATTCCAAATCATTCAATTTTTATGCCAAAACCATAGCAAAAAATCTAAACTTGCTAGTTTTAATCTTTGATGTTCAAACGCCTTAAAAAAACCCTTAATTCCTAATAAAGCCTTAGGAAACCTCCTTATCCCCATTGGATATGACTTTTGGCCAATAAAAACAAAGATTTCTATCATCCATCTCCATTCATCTACATGGATGGTTTAATTATTCTTTTTAATATTAAAAATCCCTTTCTAATTTTTTTTCTAATGAGATTTATATAATATGTATTTAAAATATCAAATAAAAGAAATAAATATAATTTTAGGAATCACCAATATTTAATAAAGATAATTCAAAGTATATAATCAACCTCAAAAATCACTATCAAAAAAAATAAAATAAAATAAAATAAAATTATAAAAACTTCAATAATAGTCTTTATAAACAAATTCTTTTCAAAATATTAATCTAACCATATTTTGTAATCAACTAAAATCTACTAATATAGCTCTTATTTAATTATATAATAAATTATATTATATATATATATATATATATATATATATATATATATTATTTTCACATAATAGCCGAACTATAATATAATATCCATATCTTCTAAACTTGTGCATCCTTTGGTATGCACCAAAAAGAACTAAAGTTGTAATTGGCCTCATATTACCGTTCTAGCAATGTTCTTTTCAAAATCTTTTTTTTTTTTTGTTTTCATTTGTAAAGAAATCAATCTCTTCTCTTACATCTTCATATATTATATCTTAATTCTATTAATTAAAAAGTTTTATGTATTTTTTTATAATTAGAACTTTAAAATATATTTCATTTAGCTTCGTCAATACATATGTGATATTATTTAAAATATTTACAACCACATAAAGCCCAAATTAATTCTTAGAAAATTTTCTAAGAATATTGTGCTAGTTATCCAAAATCTAATCATCTTTCTAAATTTCTTTTGGTCTTAATCAACGCTGCTTGTCAAATTTGTCTTTAATTTTTAATCAAGCCTCTTTTAATCTTATAATTATTTTTTCTATATCTTTAGATTTTTTCTTTAATTAAAAAATTTAAAGTACAAGAAGCTTTTTTCTAGACGTGTTATCTTATCAAGGTAAATACTCCAAGTGAATATTTGTTCTTCAATCAGTATAATAAGCTTTTATCCTTATATCAATTTTGTTGGCATATACTCAGTTACTGAACTATGAATAATATGATCAGTTTATAGAGCAAATAGTAATAATCTTGGCTATTCTTTTGTTCTTCCTTTACAAGCTTTAACAATAGCTTTAACTATCAAAAGATGATCTTGCTCATTTTTAGCATTACTTTTAGGATTATATGTTATTATGAATACAAGTTTGATTCCACATCTCTCAAAAAATTCTCTTGTCTCATGTACATCTAATTTTCTACAATCAGCAATAATCTTTTCAATATATTTGTATTTACAAACCACATCTTTTAGTAGAAATTTACAAACTCCTTTAGTAGATTTTATTCATAGAAATCTCTCTTCCACTTAATTTGATAAATCTTCTTGTACTAAAACCAAGTATCATATTTGCCACAATCCTATAGACATAGTAATTAGATCCACCACCCACTTATAATATATTGCAAGAGGATATGTAGGATGCAATCCATCTCTGTATTGAATCTTTGAGTACATTTGGCAAGTTTGATACAATTCCACAAACTTAATCATATCTCTATATATATTATGCCACCAATATTTTTCTTTAATTTTGTTAAAAGTGATATAAATACCTCTGTGATTGATCCACAAACTATTGTAGAAATTTTAGATCAATTGCTCATCCATTTCTTTCTTGCAAAATATTCTTTGTGGTATACCACTGTCTCTTTTACATTGTATCTATAAATATCTACCTTGTAAAAGATGATTAGAGGCTTTCTATTAATTTGTTTGAAATAAATATTATTTTATCTTGATTGCTTTAATAATATTGTTGTGTGGCGTGACTTTCAATCTTACAATATATTGAGTACTTGGCTATAGAGAATTTAATTGTAATATATTGGCAAGATTCAAATCAGTAATTTATTTTTAATAAAAAAGATAAATAATATGATAATATTATTTTAAAAATATTATACTAATAAAACCTTCTTATATCTAAATAGATTTGTACATAGAATTTTTCTTTGGAATATAAAAAATTTCTTAATATTCTTTATTATATAAAATCATAACTAATTGGTTGTTGATAAGTTAGATTCTTAATAACTTTTAAGAAAAACTATAATCTCCTTTTAAAATTCCATCTTTATATCAAAATTTTATTATAGCTCTATGTATCTATTTTTCTACCTCTATAAAGTCTTGGCTCCTAAATAATTCCTTTAATTTGTACAAAATGCTCAAATTCCAACAAAATCCTTTAATAGCTTATTCATCTGCAAGGATTGATTTCTTTTCAAATTTTGTAGTTTAATAACTCTTAATTCAATTATTCAATTTTTATCAAATTTTTTCAAAGTGTAAGTTATATCTTTAAACTTTACTATAAAAAAATTCAACTATAGATTCACTTTTCATTGTCAAATATCTTAAAAATCCTAGTAGGTGATTAAAACACTTATTTATAGATACCTTAGTACTATTTCCTTCATATCTCAAAAATCCAAAATTTTTATAGTACAAAATTTTCATATATAATTTCATAATATAAAAATATACACTCTTAAAATTTTTGAGGCCAAAAATTTATCAAATTGCCTAAGATATATCTCAAAATACAACCACTAATTAAGCGGGGGTCACTTACTGCCCTTAGATTGCAAGTATTGATTTCAACTCCTAATATATCTTCCATTCTAGCCTGGAATTTATTAAGCCATATATAAAAATGTAGCCAAAAAAGTGTTCTTTCCAACTTTGATTGTTGATCCTTTATTGCTTTCTATATGCTTGAATTATATCCAAAAGAGTGATAGTAGGTATAATTTCAACACCTTAACTTTGAGCGCCCATATTTTTTTCATAAAAAATCCAAATTATTCAAATTTTATACCATAATCATAGCCAAAAATCTAAACTTACTAATCTTAGCCTTTGATGTTCAAATGTTTTTTAAAAAAATATCCTAATCTCTAATAAGGCCTCAAGAAGCCTCCTTAAAGTCCATTGGACAAGAATTTTTAGCCAATAGGAATAAAGATTCTATCATCTATCTCCATTCATCTACATGGATGGCCTAATTATTCTTTTTTACACTAAAAATCCTTTTTCAATTTTTTTTCTAATAAGATTTACATAATATGTATTCTAAACACCAAATAAAAGAAATAAACAAGATATTAAAGATCACCAATGTCTAAAAAAGGTGATTCAAATTAAATAAAAGTTATTATTAATATAAAATCAGCCTCAAAATTACTATTAAAAAAAAGATTGTATAAACCTTAATAATAGTCTTTTTAAACAAATTATTTCTAAAATGATAATATTACTATATTTTGTAACCAATATAATCTATTAATGACTCTCATTTAGCTATATAGTAAATTATATATTAAATATATATGTACAATATTTTCACATGGTAATCAAACTATAATACAACACCAAGCAAAAAAAACTAATTCATTCATTAATAGATCTTATAGTATCAATTTAGATAAAGATTGGACAAACTTGAATCTCTTCTCAAGTAAAACCTAAGCCCATGCCCTAACTTACTTGCGCCTCTACTTGATTTGCCAAAGCATCAAGGCTAGGCAAGCCGCTAGCTAGAAATAATTCTAATCATAGCTAAATTATTACATAATATTATGATTTTAAATTCTAAGAAAAATAATCTATTTTTAAAATTAAAATTAAAATAATCTAATCTATTAGATAAAAAATATAATAAATTGTATAAAATCATATAAATATATATATATATATATATATATATATATATATATATATTTATATTTATAATTAAATCAAATATATATTATAAAATAAATATAATTTTATAACTAATAAAAAAATTATATAATATAATAATCATTATAAAATAATAAAAAAAATAACTTAAAAAGAAAATTTTAAAATACTTATATACAATTGTATTTACATATAAATTTATAAAATTAAAAAATATATATATAATTATACTATTCAAAATATAATAAGTAATAAAAGTCATAAGATAAATTTATAAATAATAATGTATATTGAAAAAAATTGTTATAATAAAATTTTGTACTTAATTTATACAACTAAATATATGATATATAAATTTATATTTAAACACATATATTATTTTATACATATATAATTAAGAAATAAAATATTAAATATATAATATATAATAAGTTTTTAATTTAAATAATAACTATCATAATTTAAAATATTATATTATATTAAAAGTTTAAAATATATATATATATATATATATAGATATATATATAGATATATATTACTAATGCCACTACAATTTTTGCTACTACCACCATAATCTACCATCTATTACATACCACCATAGTTTTTGCTACTACTACTACTACAACTTGCCACCTACTTGATATATTTTCTTAGTTCTATTTATTCCAAATATATATATATATATATATATATGTTATTTCTAATATTTATTTTTCAAATTATATAGAAATTTAATTTAATTTGAATAAAAAATAATTGAAAGTTAATAAGAATAAGTTGTGGTGGTAATAACAAAAACCATGGTAGAATGTGGTGGTCAGCAAGTTGTAGTAGTAGTAACAAAAATTATAGTGGCATTGGTAATATATATATATATATATATATATATGTGTGTGTGTGTGTGTGTGTGTGTGTGTGTGTATGTGTGTGTGTGTGTATGTGTGTGTGTGTGTGTATATATATATATATATTTTTTATACTATAGAAATAAATATTATTATTTTTAAATATTAATAATATAATAAAAATAATTTTAATATAATTTTAATAAAAACAATCATATACAATAATAAATAATCTTATTGACATGTACTTAAAGACTTTTTGAAATAAATAAAAAAAATTATTTAATTATAAATAATTCAAGTATAAAAATTATATTTTTTTAAAATATAAAATATAAATTAAAATATTTTTTATATGATTATTATGTAAAAAAAATTAAAAATAAAATATAATAAATTCAACCTGTTACAATATTGTATCATATATTATTCTTACACTTTTATAATAGGAGGTGTAATTCTATGTATTTTTGCATATACACCTCTATAAAATATCTTTTGTATTTGATGGATGTGCATAGATTATCCATCCTAGGTTTAAATGCCATGTTTGGATAGATAGAATTTGTAGTATTTTCAAACAACAATCTATATGTATCTTTGTCTATCTTCTATAATAGTATAAGATTATGTTGTACTATTATAGAACTCACTCTCTCAAATTTTTTTGCAATTCTATTTAAAACTTCTCTTATCATTTCTATTCAAAAATACATATTGTAGTGCATTATGAATGCCTCTAATTCTTTTAAAATAATACTTTTTTCTTCCACATCCTAACCTTTTAAATTTTATTCATCTTCTTCAAAATCACTCATATTATTAAAAATAGAACATATTATCAATACTTCTAAATTTCCTTGTTTACTACCATAGTAAATTCTATATAATTATATTATGACTTTTTTAATATAATAATATTAAAAATAAAAAAGAATTATAATTTTTTATTTGTATAAATTTTTATATATAAAAAATATATAAAAACAACTTGCATATTATATGAAAGGTTTAAAAAGAACATACCAAGATTTAGAATCTTCATTATTTTAGAATTTAACCTTTTAAGGTTCACCTACCAAATTTGACTCCAATAAATCTTCCTTACATATATTCTAAGCTTTTAAAATACTAGCTTGAATAATATCTTAAATCTTTCTATTGAAAATAAAACCATTATGCTTTTAATCATTCAAATGAAAATAGTGATTTACTATAGAAGTTTTCAAATATTACAACCAATCAATTCTTTTTTATATTGCTCTTCTTATGAATCTATTCAAATATCTCTTCAATCTCTTACAATGAGATTCAATAGTATTATTGATGTCTTTCTTTGCATGAAGAAGTTATTATAATTCTACCAATCATGATTTTTTATTAAAATTAATAAAATCCAATATTATTTTTATAATTTAAATAAAAACCAATACTCTTTTCACAATTTAAAACAAATCCCACATTATTTTTATAATTTAAACAAAATCTAACAAATTCTATACAAATCTAACAAACACAAAGAAACAAATTAGGATCATTCATTATATTATAAATTTGAGGATAATACTTATTAAAATATTCTTTAAATATAGAAATATTATATTTAATTTAAAAATCTAATTATAGCTTATTTTGTATAAATAATAAAATCTTCTTATGATTCTTTATAATAAATATTTATATGTATTATATAATATAATATATAAAAAACTTTCTATTTAAAAGAGTATATTTTTTATCTTTTTTTATTTTTTTATTTTATTCTTTAAATTATAAAAAATACACAAATTTATTTGTATATTTGATCAAATATACTTATATAAAAATAAAAAAATGATACAAAAAATAAAATCATATATATATATATATATATATATATATATATATATATATTAAAATAAAATACTTAATAAAATATTAAAGATTTGAATTAAGATAGAACTTAAAAAAAATAATATACTCTTGTGTCATTGAAAGAAAGAAAGTAGACAAATAAGAAATAGATACAAAATAGGTAGAAAGAAATTAGAATAGCCATTTATAATTATAAAAAAGCTAAAGAGTCTTGAATTTAGTTCAGAATATAAAAAAAGTATTGACAAGACTAATGATGGTTTTAATCTTATCTTTGTATATATTAGCTACCAAAAAGATCTTGTAGAAGTTTCTTAGGCATTATAAGACTTATTGCCTTAGCATCAAGTTGTAAGTTGCTTCAAGCAAACTTTTTAAAAATAAAAAACTTACAAGACAAGTTTAAATAGCCACATGGTATATCTATAAAAGTCTAAATATCTAACTTGTATCTAAGAAACTTTGTCAAAGCTTCTTAAGAAAGATAGTATCTACTTGACATGTTTCTATTTATTTCTATTTATTCCTATTTACTTCTATTTATGAAAATAATATAAGTATCTATTATATTATTTTTTCATTTAAAAGACAAGTTTTACAAGGAACAATCAAATTGCTTCATAAGTTGATGAAGTTCAAGATCCATTTCTTGGTATTAATAACAAACTTCAATCTATATTTTGTATAAAGGTGGTTGGTAGATCCTTTCAACCATCAATAATATCTTGTATCAAGGTAAAAAAACCACCTAATTATTTGATCATTGTTAAAGCTTTTATGACTATCTTCAAATAATAAATTTTATATGCTACTAAATATGATATTTACTTCTAGTAGTATCAATAAGTATTAAGAATTTTTTCCAAGATTATGATATCAAACATTTTATATCTTGCCATCTATTTAAAAAATGACATGTTTCTTTTTAAAATCTTTATAATTTTGTTATTGTTTAAGTTGAGACAACTTAATTATTTTATCTAATAATTCTACAAATGGCAACTCTTGAAATGAATTTACCAGCTATTAATTCTTTATCTTACAAAGAAGTTTTAAGAGTTGATTTTTTTCTTTTTTCTTTTTTCTTTTTTTTATCATCTTATTTTTACTAATTAATTTTTAATTTGATAGACATTATCAATAAAAAGCACAAATAAGTTCTAAAAAATTTACAAGATTCTTGAATGGCTTCTATGTGTATTAACTAATATCATATTTGCACTAATGTATAAGATATTCTAATTTATTTTGGCCCTGCCTTGAATCCAAGACTTATTCAACTTCAAACTCTTGGTTGTTATTTATTTCAATAAAAGGTGGTGGTAACTACTTTCTTTTTGTTACATTGATTATAATATAAGTCTCAAATAGAGACATATAAAATATATGATGAATGATCATTAATTATGATAATTTTAATTAATATATAATTAGATTAATCTATTTTTGAATAATAAATAAGCTAAATCTTTGATAATCCAACTTTTCACAAGATTAATTAATTTTGACATTGCAACAAAGTAACCATATCTTATCATCACCTTTGAATAAAGGTTATTCTTTTCTAAAAATATAAATATTTATTTTTTATTGTTCTTAAGTCTCTATTAGTTTTATCTTTATTATTATATAAAGCTTTTCTATTCTATTTTCCAAATCTTCTTCTATTAGCTTTTTAATTTTTAAAAAGTCAAAAATATTAAATTATAAATAATAATCATAATAGGCAAAAAATAAAATTTGTTGAGTAGAAGAATGTATTGTATTATTATATAAAAATCCCACTAATGGCAAGAGAGTTGTTTAATTATCTTGATAATATTTGATACTATATTATTATTAGTTTTAAAAAAAAATTAATACAAAATACACATAGAAATATTTTTACTAAATAGAATTTGAATTAATACTTGAACAAGATAAAATTTGATTAGCCAATTTTGTCTTTGAATCAAACTAAGAAAGAAACAATGAGAATAGTTATGATAGTTAAAAGGACCAAATTTAGAACAAAGAGATTAGAACTCTAAGCTATTGGCTTTAGAATAGTTCAACAATATCTGTATAAATCTTGTGCTTAGAAGAATCTAGCATAACAATTGATAGTATAAGATCAAAAGAACACTTTTTTTACTATGAAATAAAGAGGTTTTTATTCAAAAAAAAAATTAAGTTGATTAATTAGAAGAAATAATCATAGAAAAAAGAGATCAAATTAAAATCTTAAAAAAACTCTAAAATCTAAAGTAACAATGATAATCAAGATTAATTTGTATACAAGATCAATTAGTTGCTTACTAAAAAAATCCCTAAGTACAATCTTTATACTTAAGAATCAAATCAATTTTGGTAGAATGATATTCAATATTAACTTCAAAAAAATAATAGAGGGTTTCTCCCACCTTTGGTAGCCTTTATATTTCTAAAACATAAGATAGTATTAATTCTTGATCTAAATTCTAAACCTAGTTTTTATTTTTATTGATTGAATTTAGTCATATTTTTATTGACCAAATTTGATCCTATACTTCTTATTTGGTCTTAATTCAAATAGAACCAGTTCTAATCTTATCATAAATTCTTGGTTAATTTGTTAGTAAATATCACCAAGTTAATAACTTCAAATATTGCTCTAATATTTTATTCTTTCTTTCTTTCTTTCTTTCTTTTTTTTTTTTTTTTTTTGTCTATTAAATTAAAGATAAAAAATTAAAAATGACTTGATATCAATCTTTAATATGTTAAAAAGTGTCTCCTAAAATCTTAACACAAATTAGGATTCTTAATTACATATAATAACACTTGAAATTCTATGATATCAATAAATATTGTCAAAAAAAAATTTAGTTGTTTCTTCATCCATAATGGATTTTGTATAAAATACAAAATGTAACATTTTGATTAGACAATCTACTATTACAAAAATAAAATTGTAAGAATTTGAGATTAGAACATCTATAATAAAACCTATTGAAATAGATGATAAAGGTTGCTTTGAAAAAGATAGAGGTTGAAGAAGTTCATAAGATCAATGACATAGAGTTTTTATTTTAGAACAAGTGCCATATGATTGATCAAATGATTTAACCTCTTTTCACCTTTAAGGCCACTAAAAACCTTTTAAGATAAGCTTTAGAGGTTTATTATATCTAAAATATCTTATTGTTGGAAAATCATATTATACTTGTAAATCACATAATTAAGTTTGATTTTTTGGAATATATAAATATATTTTTTAAAAAAAGAGGTTGTCTTTGAAATCAAATTTGTTAGAATCATCATAAAGATTATTTTTAATATCAAGCATAAAAAGATCTATTAATATACTTAAAGAAACTTTATTAAAAAATAGTGTTAATTCAATTTATTAATTTAATGGCTTAAAGATGCAATTGCTATAGTTTCAAAAAGATGGCCTATTATTGATCATATACAATTTTTTTTTTTTTTTTTATGCAAGATAAAAATATTTAGATAAGATATCTTACAAGCCTTGTTATTTTTTAAAATAATATATAATATTAAATACAAATTATAACCAGGACATACTCTAGCAAGTTTTGTTATAATTTAAAGTATATGTTGATATGAAATACTCAAGATTTTTATAATTGGTATAAATTATAATTAGGTGATAAGTGCCTTTGAGGTATTAATATCATTTTTGGAATGAATCTATAATAACAAAAAGTTCTTTGTTGTAAATCTCATAATTAATCTTAACTACTAAGAATTTTTTTGGATAAAAAGAAATAGAATGAAATATATTATCTATATCTATTTATAATAGAATTATACTTGAAATAAAGTCTAATGTATTTATTTCTATAAAAGATGGTTTAAAAAAATTTAGCCAATATCGGATAGGAGTTGATGTAAAAATTATTTTTAAATCTTATAATAATGCTTTTATATCTTGATTCCACAACAATTTTTTTAGAAGTTAATTGTATAAATAAGACAATAATTTAAGAGAGATTCTTAATAAATATCTAATAATAATTTATAAATTTTAAAAATCATAAGATATCACATACAATTTTTGGAGTTGTCTAATCTATCAAAGTTTGTATCTTCTTAGAATCCATTTACAAATTGTCATTTGAAATAATATATCCCAAAAATTCCCAATAATATATCCCAAAAATTCCCAATAATATATCCCAAAAATTATTTAAAAATTTATAAAACATATCATTTATCAAATATTGGAAAGCTACTAGAGCATTTGTGAGTCTAAAAGACATAATGTTATATTTGAAAAGACCATACCTAATTTGGAATATAGTCTTATATTCATCTCCTTCTTTAATATATACCAAATTATAGGCTTCTTATAGATCTATCTTAATATAGATCTTAGCTTTACTTAATTGATGAAGAAATCTTAATATTAAAACCAAAGAATAATAATTCTTAATGGCTAATTTTTTGAGTCTATAATAATCTATACATATTCATAAAGATCTATATTTTTTCTTCATAAAGAGAATTGATACATTTAAAAGAGATTTTGAATGTTAGATAAAGTTCTTTGCAAGATTTTTATTAATATCTTCCTTCAAAATATCAAGCTTGTTTTGTAATAAGTTGTAAATTGGTCCAAATGATTGTTGAGCTCTTTCTTGAAGATTAATTGCACAATCATAAGATTAGTGTTTTGACAATATATTAGTATTTGTTTTTTCAAAGATATCTTGATATTTTTTATACTATTTAGGAATTTTCATATAATTTAGCTTTTATTATTATTTTAAGATATATGTTCATATGAAGTTGTTTGTTAATTTATTTATTTTATATTTTTATAAAATTTACATGTATATAAAATATAATATAATATAAAATTTATTTTAAAAAATTATATTTGAATTATGTTATTTTATATTTAAAAGAATTATATTATTATAATCTATATAACATGTTTGGTGAAATTGAAAATAAATTCTTTTTAATACTTTATTTATTAAGCTATTATAATGGCAATTTTACATCAAAAGATAAAATATAAAGATTAGGCATATTTTTTAAATTAAAAAATTATTCTCTTCACTTAAAATAGTTTTTATTAAACACATGATTTGCATAAAATGTACAAGAATTATCCAACAAAGCATTGCATATGTTAAATAATAAAGATGTTTAAAAGAAGCTTCATGCTTTAAATATCTTATAATTAAGAAATTTTATCTTAATATCAAAGTTTCTAAAATTATTTCTAAAAATAGATATCTTATTAGAATTTGATTTTAAAAGATATTTAAAGTTCATTAAATTATCAAATATATTAGAATATTTGATGACATTAAAAAAAACCAATTTAAAAAATTGTAGTAATTTAAGAATACTACCAAAATCAATAAGTAGTCTTATTTATTTATAAAACTTAAACATACATGGGTGCTTGAACTTATCATCATTGCCAAATAAATTAGATAATTTCACATGTTTAACTTTATATAAGAGCCAATGCACAAGCTTGACATCATTGCCCAATGAATTGGACAACTTGACATCTTTGACTAGCTTAATTATGCTATGGTACACAAACTTGATATCATTGCCATATGAATTAGACAATCTCATATCTTTAAAGAAATTATACATAAAGAGGTACTCAAGCTTAATATCATTACCAAATGAAATAGATAACTTTATATTTTTGACTATCTTAAATATATTAAAGTACTCAAATTTAATATTATAGCCAAATGAAGTAAACAACCTCACATCTTTGATTACTTTAAATATAAGCCAATGTTCTAGCTTAATATCATTACCAAATCAATTAGACAATCTTATATCTTTTATTATTTTAAATGTAAGCAAGTGCTTATGCTTGATATCATCATCAAATAAATTAGACAACTTTACATTTTTGACTATCTTAGATATGTCAAGGTACTCAAGTTTAATATCATTGTCAAATAAATTTGGAAATCTCACATCTTTGATTATTTTAAGTATAAATGAATACTTAAGCTTAATATTATTATTAAATCAACTAAGTAATGTCACATCTTTTATTGCTTTAAATATGAGAAAGTATTGAAGCTTGATATCATTGTCAATCAAATTAGGCAACCATATCTTTATCTATTCTTGAATATAAGCAAATACCCAAGCTTGACATTATTGCCAAATAAATTGAGCAACCTCATATCTTTGACTATCTTAGATATAAGCTTATATTCAAGTTGGACATCATTGCTAAATGAATTGAACAAACTCACATCTTTCATTGCTTTAAATATAAATAAGTAATCAAGTTTGACATCATTATAAGATAAATTGAACAATCTCACATCTTTGATTATAATATAATATAAAGAATATTTAAGCTTAAGATCATTAGCAACTATAGAAGATAATTTAGTATTTTTAAATATCATATAATTATTTAAATTTATATCTAGTCTTATATTCAAGAAAATTAGATAATTATTTATATTATAATAATTCATATATAAAAAAGAAATATATAAGTGTTAATATAGAAAAAAATTTAATAATAAGAAAATTCATATAATTTTTATTAAATAAGTTGTGAGACATTAAAATATTATTTAAAATTATTTTATTTTATTTTATTTAAATTTTTAATTATTTAAAAAAATTACTTTAAATATTTCATAAGTATTAAATACATATTATAGTTTTTAATGCCTAATAATTTATTATAAATTAAATTTTTATTTTATTTTATTTTATAATGTAACTATTATGAATCTAAATAAAAAAACACTATGTAAAATAAAATCCAAAGTAACTTCTTAAAAATTTAAAATATTAAAAAGATACAATATAAAATTTATGTAACAAATTTTAGAATTTTTTTTTATGCTTGTAAGATTGAAAATTGTAGATATTGAAAGCAAATTTGATATACATTAATTTGGTCAATTTAACCTAATCAAATATAGAAAAAAGAAGACTTAATTTAATTATAGATAAAAATAATACTAGATTATAATATTAGGTCTTTAGATTTATTGCTAAGTATAGAAGGAACAAATAGCATATGCACTATTGAAGAGAGACTGAACAAGAAATAACTAGATTTTGGAAGAGTATATAATAGAAAGAAATTGAATAAGATAATATAAGGTAGCAAGAATAAAAGATAGCTTAGCAAGGTATAGGAATAGATACAATTTCTTTCTAATACATAATTTTGTTAATGCATTCATGATTTATTAAAAAATATGGAATCATCTTATATTAGAAGCATATTTTGAATAAATCATTATGAAAAATTGAATGCTTTGAATCTTAAATAGGATTAAAGGTTGAACTTCTTATTTTAGAAAAAATAACAAAATCATATTATTTTTTTATGAAGCTCTTAAAAAGATTGGTTCGCTAATATCTAGGAATAAAAGTGATTGTTTAAAAAGAACTCAATTTTAACCTAAAATAAGTGTTTTGAGAACTTCAAAAATATATTTTTTACTTCTTTTTTTATTATATAAAAATTATATTATCAAATATGGAATTGTTAATTAATACCAAAGAGTAAAAAAATATTTCTTATGGTAGAAAAAATATTTTTAAATTATAGAAGTTAGTATATATCTTTGATAATTCAATTTATTTCTACACCAATTGATCTTCAAAATGACCACTTATAATATAGTATTATTATATTCTAAATTTTTCAATGATGGTCTTTTATTATATTTTACTTCTTTTTAGTTGCATCTTTATTATTATATAAAGATTTAATTCTAAACTTGTCAAATATTTTGTTGTAAAATAAATAATTATTAAAATTTTAAAATATCAATTTATAAAAAAATAACTATAAATATATATATATATATATATATATATAGAGAGAGAGAGAGAGAGAGAGAGAGAGAGAGAGAGAATATCTTGTGATATTATAAAAAAATTTAAGTAGTAGCAAAAGAGTTATTTAATTATCTTATATAATAATTATAAAATTATAAAAAAAATCTTTAATAGTTGATCTATTCTTATAAAGTTTTTTATTAATTTTAAAGATAAAAATATTTATTGATTTCTTCTTTTGTATTTTATTAAAAAATTCTATATATTCAATATAAATTGGTATTTATTATCAAACATAATATTAATTATAAATTTATAATAATAAAAAATATTATAAAATAGCTTGGTTATTTTTTTATATAATAGTTATTTTATAATGTATAAAGTGTGTAATTTTTACAAAATACTCTACTACCAAAATAATAAAATAAAACAAAATAAATAGAAGAATTTATAAATTAAATAATTCAAATAATTCTATTAATAAAAAATAATAATAATTAAAAATAGATAATAATTAAAAAAGTATAGACAATAGATATTAAAAAGATTTTACTTTGTAGCAAATATTATAAGATTGTATAAATTATTTGTGCACTTTTTATATTTATAGTCACCAAAAATCTCTTGAAATAAGTTCTAAAGTGTTTTTAATTCAAAGTGTATTTTTGTTTGAAAGGCATATTGGAATTGAAGTATACACAAATATTTTTTTTCTTAGTTATATTAATATCTTTTGAAATTATAAAAATTATTTTTTAAACTTAAATTTTTTAAAATTAATAAAAGACTTAGAATTTTTTTATTTAATCTAAAAAATAAGAGAATGTATAACATACTTGAATCAAGTTAATAAAAAATAATAGGCCAAATAGAATATTTAACTTTATAACTTAAAGATGTAATTTCTCTATTTTTAAAAAATATCAAAATAAATAAATTTTGTTGGTTATAAGTTGTATTTTTATCATTATTATTATTTTGGTACAAGTTTAGAATGTTTAAATAAAATTTTCAATTAATATCTTTTTTTAGAATATATAATGTTAAATATATTCTTTTAATTTAAAAATAAAATAAAAAATAAAAAATAAAAACCTTATTAAACTTAACAATGATTGCATATGTATGTTAAAATAAAACAAATAACATTTTTATGACTTATATTAACTAAATCTTCTAATATACAAGGACTATTTTATTTTAAAATTTATATTCAATTATGGTTTTTAAAAAATTTCTTGAATAAAAAGTATTAGAATAAAGTATATTATTAAATCTTATTTATTACATTCTCTTGATATATAATTTAATATATTTTAATCTATATTAAAATTTATTTTAGCAAATATAGATGGTATAAAAAAAAATTAGTAAATATATTCTTTAGATTAAAGAATGTTACTTTTATATTTTTTTATTCTATTTTGATTTAGTTTTACAAATCAATAAATTAAGTAGAGCAAAAAAATTGGAAGAAATTTAAATTAAAAAGTTCATAGAAATTTATAATCTTTTGAGAATATCAAATATCTAATATAATTATAGTTTTTGTTTAATTCTACTAATTTTGTATCTTTTTAAGATATAATTTAATTTTTTTAGAATTTTTTATTCTAAATTTTTTCTTCAGGTATTATTTATTTAAGATATATCTTGTGTTAAGGATATTTAAATATTCTATATTTATAGTCTATCAAATAGAGATTTGATGTTTTTAGATTTATATCATAAAATTTATTTTTAAATTTATTTTAGACAAATTCAAAATAAATTTCAAATTATAAGATGTTTAATTTATTTTTAAATTATTTTTTTATTTAGAATGAGTTTAATATAATATAATTAATTAAGAAATAAATAATATTGAATACTACTAAGTTATCATAACTATATACCATTACTTTTATTAATAGAAGTATATCAATAAAATCTCTCTAAAAAAAATATAAGAATCTAAAAATTCTATATAAGTTATTTCAATTTTAATTTTTAAAGATGTTTTATGATAATTATCACATGTATTTGGCAATAAACTCTCAAGATAGTAAAATCGCTTGTTATTAGTTTAATTTTGATATAAATATCTTATTAGTATCTTATTAGTTTTGTATGAGCAGTATTAAAGTATAAGTTAACCAATTCAATATTAGTGGATCTTGGAATTTTCTTAAGTTGTTTCTTGATTTTATTAATTTTAAGATGCATTTCCTCAAACAAAAGCTTTTCCAAGTTAGATTTCTAATGTATTAAGAATCATCAAATTTGAAATCTAAACTAAGTTCCAACAATAATTCAAACTTCTTTAGTTTTATTTATAATGGTATAAAATAAATATATTAAATTTATGAAAATAATTTATATGCTATTATTAAAAAATATATCAATAGAAAAAGAAACCAATATTAACAAAATTTGAAAATCTTAGAATACTCCAAAATAATGTCTCTTAGATAGAAACTTGGATATTGTTGTTTGTACCTTATTGGTTAGATAGATTTTAAAATCATTAATGATTTGACAACCAAATCTTTTAACATTTCTAAGATATAAGACCAAATAATTTAATTTAACTAAAAAATTAGAATATGATATAGAAATAAATATTTGATGACTAAAACCATTCAAAAATTAGAAATGATGTCAAAGATATAAAAATATTTTACAAAGAATAAAATTATATGGTCATAGATCTTATGTATAATCCTTCAAAAAAAAAAAAAAAAAAAAAAAAAAAAAAGAGATTTTTAATTATTTATTATGATTATAAAAAGTAAATAAGAATAATTATCAATAATATATCAATAATATTTTTATGGTACAAAGAAATTATTTATTATAAATATAAAAAAAATTAATATTAGAAATATATTTATTAAATATAAAAACAAAAAAATAGGACAATGTAAATTATATAAATGTTTGACTTTTTAAAAAACATGAGTGACATTCTGTTACAATCTCAACAAACAATGGCCACAACAAGAATCATAGGCTGCCCTAGATTTAAAATACTCAATTTTTAAAAATAAATAAGATAAAATGATTGGCATGAAAGTTTTTGAAAGCGTCTTTGGACTATGGAAGAACTACAAAACACGATCAATACATACAACATTTGGTTGCATTGAAAGGTTAGCAGACATGTACAAGCAAAAATTTATTTAGTACAAAAAAACTTGTTGATACAAATTGTAAGAACAGATTAAAAATTGTTTTCATATATATACACACACACACTTCTAGGAATTTGCAAAAATATGGTTTTGATGAAACAAAGTAGGTACTATAGATGAAGAATAATGAATCAGGGGACTGCACAATTGAGGTTCCAAGCTCAATAAGACTGTACAATTACCTGCTACTAGACCACACATGAATTCTGGCTAGCAGGTGATTGTTTAGGCTAACCAGACTTCAAATCCTGATTCATTCGTGTGGCATTCACGTAAACACCATTCATCTACCAGCAAGGGAGTTCATATTTGTGTTTCACAAATAAATATATATTGAATATCTAGATACATCTTCGATACATGTTAATTGGGTTCAAGCCCCACTGTCAAGTGACTAATAACAAAGTAATAGGCTGCAGTTGAGAACAACCCATATGAAGGAGGCTACTGATCTGATGTCTACTCCGAGAGGCGCGAGTATATCGACACGACTGATCGTGACAATCTGTCTCTATGTTGTGTGAAGATCCCTATCTATCATCACCTGCCAAATCATTGCAGTTCCAGGATTCAATCCTACTGCTTACGATCATCGTAATCGTTATCCTTGAAGGATTCCAGTGCCGGAACGTCACCGTTCTTCTCTTGGTTAGCTTCAACGGGGAGAGTTGCGGAGGCAGATTCATACACCCGAAGCAACGCGTCTTCGGCTTGTTTTTGCCAGTTCGTTCTCAGGGTCAGGATTGAAAGAGCAACCGCCTGGGTGACGATACCTCCAAGCATTCCTATCCACAGACCCCGACCTTTAAAGTCGAATACAAAAGCGAGAACGATTGCAGATGGAAGACCAACGACGTAGAAAGCGCACAAGTTGGCTGCGGCACCGAAAGCCTGCCATCCGCAACCACGCGCCACTCCTGATAGAACTCCCTGCAGAGAGTCCATGATGTGTATGAAGGCAAGCAAGGGGATACATCGTGCCACGTACTGAATGACCTCCTCCTCGAATGTGAACGCTGTGCCCCAAATGTATCGCGCAAAGTACATGATAGTTGCCATCAGAAGACCTTCGGTGAGACCCATGCCGACTGCGATAATGACCGCACCTTTAGCAGCCTGAGGTCGTCCAGCGCCTAGCTCATTGCCCACACGAGTACTCACGGCCGCACCAATGCCGAAGGGGATCATGTATATCAAAGCTGTACCGGTAAGGCAAATCGACAGAGTGGAAGTTTCCAGCTTGGGGTTTGGCAACAACCCAGAAAGGAGCACAAGGCCTTCGAAAGACCAATACTCGAGGCAGATCATGACTGCAGAGGGGATGGCGAGTTTGGTGAAGGCTCCGAGTTCATGGAAGGCTTCGGTGGACACTGATGACCATGACTTCTTGCACCTTGGGGAGAATTTAATGTAAAGAGCCATGAAGATTGCGTTCATCCAAGTTGCTAAGCTAGTCGAAATCGCGGCACTGCGGAATCCGAACCCAAGCTGGAATATCATCACCCAGCAGAGAGGAATTTGGATAAGTACTGCAGCAGCGGAGAACAGTGCCATTGGGAGCACAATACTCTGGGTTTGCAGAAATTTCACCATGGGTTGTAGAGTAGCGGCACCGAACAAAGTGGGCACCAAGTGTCTGGCGTACACGCCTGCTAGGCTCGAGATCTCAGGGTCTTGACCCAAATGAATAAGGATAGTGTCCATGTTCCACCAGACGACTGCGATCGGTACGCTCACCAGGTACAGAACGAAAATCGCACGTTGCATGTGAATGCCCAGCATATGGTATTGTTTTGCTCCGTACGCTTGGCCGCAAAGTGTTTCGAGTGCGGAGGCCATTCCAATCAGCAAGGTTGTTCCCGTTACATTGGAAAATGAGCTTGCAATGGATGCACTCGCCAACTGCAGCTCTCCCAGATGACCGACGAACATGACTGAGACCACAGTAAGCAAGTATTGCAGCAGTGAGACGCAGACCATAGGAGCAGCGATGTATACTTGCTTCTGAACCTCCCCCCAGATCCAATCAGGCGTGCAAGTGATGACCTCATCGCGTTTGCTGACTGATCTGGTGATGCCGTTGGCGAACGTGAAGGTGTGTCCCTCGTGGTGGGGTACTACGACTGCCGACTGCAGCAGTGGTTCCTGCAAGTTGTCTTTTTCGTCCTCCATTGCTTTCTGTTCCTCGAACGCCCTCTCAATATGACCTTAAGCTGGAGGTCACTGCTTCGTTTCAACTGCTGCAGAAGAAGCACATGCGTACAAGATGTCATCACCACTACATTGCAATCATCCCGAATTTTTTTCATAGACACATACTATGCTGTACCGAGTTTTTAAACGTAGTGACATTAACATATTGTCGATTCATAGAAGATTAGAAGATTCAAACCAAAAGACATTCAGTATGAAGGAACTGGACAATTGTGATCAGATGTTATTAGAAATCGAGTCCTCCCATCAACTGCAGATCAACTTGACTCCTCAGTTAGCTAGCACTCTGAATGTGCATGCGGACACGTTTAAATGACGGAAATTCAATCTAGTGACGTTGAAACGGATCTTCAGAGTGAAGGATACGCATCCTTTTCGCGCTAAGCTGTCTCAAAAAATCATTCCAATAGCAAAGCAATCACTACTTACGTCCTGCAGACTCCCACATAAGTCCCTCCTGGACGAACAGTATTCTATTGGAATTCACGTCTTCTTACAATATCCCCTTCTATTCGCACCAGAATCTGCAATCAAAGCAGTAAGCTTCTGCAGATCTCAGGGTGCCCAACCACCACATGCATTCGAATGGCGGCGGTCAGCTTACAAGAACGAGATACGGAGGTGATTACAGCAGCGATCGAGAGATGACACCGACGTAACACACACCGACCTACTTCAATGCAACGAAGGTTTCTACGTTGTCTGAGCCAAAAACTGCGTTTAAACCATCGGTCGACGTGCCGAGGCTCAATCGGCAAGAGCAGTGCCACCTACTGTATTTGACGAAGATGAGGAGCCCATGCGTTTCGCACCGCCCGGATATTCCCCCGCCTGCTGTATCACCAACTGCTCAGTGCTCAGGCACGGCGCGGAGCCCTCGCTGGCAACTCACACCGTCGTAATGGACATGGCGATCATCGTAGGGATTGCTGAAGGGCTTTGTAGAAAGACTGAGGATGCGCATAATCTAGGAAAAGGATGCTTTCCGACGCTGGCAGCCGTGGACCACACAAGCTGGGTTTGGACAGCGGAGGGGGATTGGATGAACAGGCTGAGGCTCGAAATTACGTGAACCTTGGCTACCATTGTCCATTCTTACTCTTCCAGATTTATTAATAAATATCTTGTCTCTTCCCATATTTATATGCCACCAATTTCCATGTGCTCATATTAATAAGCAGCATCAGCAAAACCCCTCCTCCATTCTCCAGTCCTACTAATTTTTTTAAGAAAGTTACTCGCCCAAGATTAGGGCGTTCAACAAGTCAATAAATTCGAGTGGGGCGACAGCACAGGAGCTCTTAATTTGGTGAGCACTTTATGCAAAACGATCGGCTTTATTATATATTGAATATTTAGTCTTTTTCGATCCAAAACACGGGTATTTTCGTACAAATACCAATTTTTTATGGCTCACGTTTGGAGGCGTTGTCCATGTGTTGTTTATAGCTGTTCACTGTATTAATCGAAACTATACATAAAAGACGAAAGTTGGGAAAGGCAAGACCAAGGGAGCTTATCGGGCATTTCTGACACGTGGAGCCATCTCTGCGTTGAACCGTCGCTGCTTTCAACAGCGGCGACGGCAGTTTTGCTACCGATCAACCTTGGCACCAACAGGAGTGACAAAAGCTTCAAAGGCTTGGACCACGATAGAACTTGGCCACAGACAAATCACAACCTTCGTGGAGCTTTTGCAAAAGCGTCCCCAGCTTCTGGCCGGAATGAAGGCTGACTCGTTTTAGCCATCTGAGCCGAGGAAAGCATCAGATCAGTTGAATCGAACAGCACTGATAGCCACCGGCAAGACGGGTCCGTTTTGCTTGAAGTGGCCCTGTGAGGTCCACACATTGCATGCATCAAGGTTCACCACTCAGACTTATTGTACACAAAACTCCGCTTCTACTCGAAAAATGACACCTATACACATGAATGAACGAATGATGTGACATGATATGACATAATATGATGTAAGATGAGAAGAGGAACTGGCTACCCCCGCAGTTGATGATTTTATTGCACATATACTATTCAGGCGGATTT
This sequence comes from Physcomitrellopsis africana, assembly GCA_036785485.1. Taxonomy (NCBI): domain Eukaryota; kingdom Viridiplantae; phylum Streptophyta; class Bryopsida; order Funariales; family Funariaceae; genus Physcomitrellopsis; species Physcomitrellopsis africana. Next base: position 54,059 of record JAWRVF010000220.1, on the reverse strand, counting down.
AAATACTAAATGGGTTCTGAATAGTATCCACCACATATCCAGAATATGTTACTTTTAATAAATACCGAAAACAGAAAAACAGTACAAGACTGCTCGATAGTGAAGTAATCTAAACAAACGTATACATGAAAGTCAATTGGATGGCAGCAACTGACAAGGGGAATTCAAGATAATATTTTTTTTGTAAAAAAAAACAAAAATATTGCAAATGATGCAAGTAAATAAGGTTGACAAAATGTAAGGGTTAAACAAATAGAATGTGATTACAAATGCAAACTTCTGATTTGTTTCTTTCTTCTTCTATTTGTCCCAAGGTCGCATCTCAAAATGCAATCTCAAACCAGATTAATTAGTAAATTCAAACATGTTGTGTGTAGGATTTCAACGACTTCAGTGTCAACTCAACACGCAGCACGGAATACTCAGTTGAGGATATTGCATACGTCGGCACCGAGTTCATCGGCCTCTCACTCAATAACTCACTCACTCACTCACCGGAGGAATGGCACCATGAACCAGCGAACGAGGGAAGGATGGACGGCTGCTTTAGGGGTGGGCAGAGGCGAGCATCATGTGACGGCAACAAGGGAGTGGAGTGGCCAGCAAGCGAATTCAAAGCCCAGCTGACGAGCGGTAAATGGGAATGCTTTTGCAATGCGGCAAGGATCATGTGCTGGGTCGATACCGCACCCAACCCAGCCCGGTCCCCAGCGCCGGGTGACGCTCGCCCAAGTCAAAAGCCCGGACGCATGGCGAGACTCTTGTGGGGCTCGTGCACCTGGTGGTGCCATGAAGCCCTATTCTTAATGCGCTGCAACCGGGGCCTTGGGAGTTGGTGCCAGTGAATGGAAGTGTCAGCCTGATCCCCCCCCCCAGTTCCCCTTCCCCTTACCCCTATTTCTCATGTCCTCGTTCACCATCATGAGTGATTGATTGGGTCTATTTGTACGCCACTGTAGTTTCTATTTCCTCATCTCTCTTTCTATCATTTCTCAACTGTCGCTGTGTTTGTGGCAATTATTTGCCGCTTTTCGTTGCAGATCACGATCTTGGTCAATACCCTTGCTTGTGTTGTTGGAGTGTGATTTTGGTTCTTTGATTATTTGTTTGTTGTTTTTGTATGTGGAGGTCATTGGAACTAAAACTTGTCTTCAGTATCTTGTTGATATGTGCTTTGAAAATATGGTATTGTACCCTAAAGCGTTTTTTCCGGAATTCCCTCTGGAACCACGTAATGGAGTTTGAAATTCCACAAAAATGATAATATTAAAAAAATAAAAAATAAAATCGTATCATTGGGATCCTTGATACTTACCGATAGGTTGGAGGAGTTCTACTACATTACAGTTGCTTGGAAATCCTTAGTGTTACAATTCTGCTACATAAAATTCTTTTTAAATTTTATTTTTTTATTCATTTTCATTGTTCTCATAACACTTTGTGGGAAAGAAAAGAAACTATAAATTTTGATGCTTATAGAAGGTTCCCATAACATTCCTATCTACAATTACTGACTCCTTTGTTGACTCAAATGCTCTTGCTTATGTCTCTTCAAGATTATAAATTATAAAAATTCTAAACTATATATATATATATATATATGTAATAAGTTTTGATTCTAAAAGTTTTAGCTATTACTCTGAAACTCTTCATGCTTAATTGTAGTCACATGTGATCAGAAAAAGAAGTTGGATAGTACTTACTTTCACTATGTAGAACCATTTCCCTTGTGGATTACTTTACATATATAATTTTTTTATCTTTTTTATCTTTTTTTTTTTTTTTGTTTTTTTTTTTGTTTTGTTGTGGTGGAAAAATATAGACTAGTATTTTACTATACAAATGAAAATATTTTTTTATCCTAAAATTACAAGTATCACAATAATTGTTAAGTCCTTATTACTGTAGATTATATTTTTGTTGGCAATTTATTCCAAAAATATCCAATTTAACAATTCTCTTGAGAATACTTTAATTGTAACAAATTCCAAGTTAAACTTGATCAAGACAGTTCTTGCTTCATGCTTAGAATGGTTGCTTTTTAGAGAATATTTTTATAATTTAATTCACACATTTGACTAATTATTGATTTACATTCACCACATTAAGTATCCAAAATATGGTGAGGCTCCTTAAATAAAGAGAATTGATATTCTACCCACATTTTTATTGTTTCCACCCATCATGTGATTATTACCATGATACATTAGTTCCTCTATATATATGGAGTTATAAACAATGCATTATATTGCCTTCACAAAGGTCTATGATTCCTATTTTCATTTGGCCCCATGCCCGACTATGCCCTTATACATGTGGCAAATTGTTGCTACTACACTACTCGTAATTTAGTCCCACCCTGCCTTTGCCAAAATAAAACTTCAATAGGAGGTATTGGGTTGTTAAAAACCAACAATATTGATTAGAAATGGTTGTCACAATGAACAATGGCTAGTAGTTCTATTATATTATGGTGGTAGTGACTTGATGGGTATAAATAGTAAAAATATGGATAGAAATATCAATTCCCTAAGTAAACTCAAAACATTTCAACTTACCATCTTTGACTCTATGGGCCACTTCACACTATGGCTATTTGGTTGAGTGGACCTTGGACAACTCTACTTGAAATTGGGCAAAAAGTCAATGTAGAAGTCCATTAAAATATAATAAAATGATCTTTGGTTTGTCTACTTGATTGAGAATTGTCTAACCTAGTTGGTCCAACCCAATTTTTTCTTAAGTGGACAACTCCTTGTCACCAAATCCACCATAAAATGTTACCATGTCAACACTTTTGACCAAAAGTGATGCCATGTCAATTTTTTCTCTCCACCAATCATATTGCTAGAATCCTTTGTCCAATCAACCATAGTGTGAAGTGGCCCTAAGCATGCAAAGCATGTTGAAGTTTTTCAAATAGAATATGAATGGAATCCTTCAATAAAAGATATCAACAATCTGGAGTTTAATGAATTTAAAAATTCATCACGTACAAACGAAATGGATGAATGCGCATTTGACGCAAGAAGTCTGATCATTGTATCAGACTTCCTTTCGATGACACATGACAATTATTAATGTTACTTGGATTCCATCCAGTCATAAAACCCATGGCATGGCCTCACTGTCGGTCCACTGCTCGGGCCTGGAGCCTCCAGTGTTTTGCTGCATGGTGGTGGTGAATGCTTCAGGATTTCTGAGCTCCACGCTCTTTCGATGCTTGGAGCGAATCCATGACGGTCGGACCCTCCACTTATTTCATCGCATGTTGTAGACGCCGCGCACCATGGGCTTGGATTTGCAAGGAAAGGGTCACTGCTCTTCATCTCCAGTCAAGCAGAGTCGATGTCGAACACAGAACTGGGTAATCGCTGTGTTTCTTGCCCCTCGCCGACCAAGCTACAGCGATTGCCCGTTCTACTCTGCTGGTTATCAATTCGTCTCGGGATCTACATTTGCAGCTTCTGGATGCAAGCACACGTAAACAACTCGAGCTCACTATGAAGTTCCAATCGCTCCTTCGGGAGGTGGATGTTGCAGATCCCGTGGCTCTAGTCTGGACCAGCATCGTCGATTATCTGTGAATTCTGGAATTCGCCAACTCCTCTGGTGCCTCCGCGCACTCATCCTTAAAACAAACAATATGGTGCTTCTGGATCTTGTCGTGAGAGATTCTAGTGACCCTGATGTGCAAAGGTAGCCATGAATTCTTCCTCACAAGATGCTCCGAGCACTCAAACGGCAATCCCTCATCATCTGTAGCATCGCGATTGGGCTTGTCGCACGGGGCTGCGACACCACTTGTCTAGATTACAACACTCCGCTTGTAAGTTCTTTCACTACAAATCCCAGTTGCTCTCCACATGTTTTAACCTTATTTTATCATTAATGATGTCCTTTCAAACTTGCAACATTACCTATGAAGTCTTTTGGCATTATGTTCGATATTGTCTTCACAAATTCGGAGGTTTTGGATAATGTATTCGAAAGATGTGCACTCATCTTTAGATAAATTCATTTGGATAATGAAAATATCAGCAAGTTAACCATACATTTCAAGTATAGAAATATCTTTTTAGAAGTATATGCACATACATTAATGAAACTTCGTCGTTCAAGAAAGTCTTACTTTATAATGTAGAAGATTTGGTTTAAAAAAAATAGTCTTAGATTTTTTAATTTTTTTTAATTTTTTTAAATTAAAAAAATATCGTTGACATTTAAATGTCTTGATTGGAATGATAGGAATGTTGGTAGAGTCTTTAAAACATTGATTTTGTTATTGTTGATTTCTGAATTTTTTTAGTACTTTTAAAGTCTTTCTTTCAAATATTTTCTTTGTGCCATTTTGTTATGCGATTCTAAGTAAACTAATACAAGTTTTATATGTCTTACTTTTCCTAATGTTTGTTATGATTTTTTTTAGTTTAATCCAATTTTATGAGTATATCTTAACTGTTTAACTGTTTAGAAGAGACTTTTATATTTATATTTTAAAATTTTGAATGTAATTTATTCATTTATTTTCATTACAATACAAGAATGCATTGTAAACTTATTTTTGTATATATATATATGTTTGAGAAATTACTTAATAAGAATTTTCTACATATGAACCCACTTTGAAATCCCAAAAAAATTATAATTTTTTGTAGAATAATTAGGTATTTAAAATTTTTTACTATATACAATTTGATCAAGTTCAATTTTCTTAGAAATCTTCAATATTTAATAAAATAAATGAAGAAAATCTTTTCAGCATCTTTTACTTTAAAAATTTTAAGACAGATTTTATTTATTTATTTATTTATTTATTTTATTGTTATGTATGTTTTTGAAATTTGTTCCTAACAAATGCTATTGGTTTTGGAGAATAAAAATAAATTTTTTAAATGTTATTTTTCCCAAAATTGTTTATATTTTTCAGAAATATCTGATAAATCTTTTGCTTTATTGAGTATTTCAAAGCCAAATTTTATTTATTTATTTATTTATTACTTCAGAGAATATTTCTCTGACAATTAAATGATCACTCGAAAATTTAACTTTGATTGAGGCAAAAAATAATAATTTAGAAGAAAGTCATAATCAAAATGTTGAGTCTAAAGTCCAAATGATTAGGTAGTAATTCCTCAAAAAGACAATAATTTCTATCTGATTTATTTTTGTTGTAAACAAATGCAATGGAGGGAAAATAGATAAATGACAAATATATAGAGGTTTAGGAAAAAAATAATAAAGGAAATAAATTAAACGATTTACTTTGTGTTGATTTGTTTGTAGATTTTAACATGCAAAGAAAAAATGTGATAAAATAAAAATAATGTAGTAATTAAATAATAATAATAATTATTATTATTATTAAATGTTATTACATGAAAGCAATCAAAAATAAATTATTGTTTATTCAATTTACTCAAACCGTAAATAATTGTTTCAAAATCGTGATGATAAAGAACATGCGGTTTAAGAAATCAATAAACTAAAAAAATTCAATACTTTTTGAATTTATTTCAGTGTGACATGACTAATAAAACTTGCAAAATGTTGTGAAGAATGTTCCTGAATATGTTTACTAATTCATGATAGTTGTTAAAAGATTACTATTGCTCTGAATGTATCAACTCATATATATTTGATAACCGCTTCTCTTTCTTTATTTGTAAGTATATTTTTTAATGAATTAATGAGAGATACAGTAGTCTATGAAATTGAATTCAATATTACTGTTTAACTTAATTATTACTCCTAAAATTACTAGAGGTTTTCGGTTGTTATTACCAATGAGAGTTACACACAATAAAATTATATTATACCAATTGTAAACATGAAAAAACCCTATTTCTAACCTTGAACAAACTACTTAGTTGGGAGAATGAATCTTATTTTGTACTGTCACGCTGAATAGAATTGTGATTTAAAAATTTTGCTGATTTCAAGCATATGTGGCATACGTGAGGTTGGTGCATTTGTAATTTTTGTCAATATAAGAAAGGACTGTGTCTGTGTTTTAAAGAAAAGGAGAATTAAGGAGCACCATTAACAATAGTTGCAAAATCGACAGGAAAAATGAGAGATCTATTGGCCACTCACCTTCATTTGGATTTTGAGCGACACAGAAATTGACTTAGAACTCTTCAATTCATCATCATACAGAGTAAAGAAGCACTATTAAAAATCTCTGAGTTCATATAATTGAAGAATACATACAAAGTCATCACATGACGACGCTGTTTTAGTGCTACTTTAAGGTCTGTTGTCCACTTGCCGGAAGTCAATGTGGACAAGACAATGTGGACAAGACAATGCTAGTCAATGTGGACAAGACAATGGAATTTGCCTTCGTCTCACCTCCTGTTGTGATCAGATCGAAATGCTTTGCACAGTTGGGTGTTTGATGCTTTTCCCATCTCGTCCAGGAACATTGTTGACCACACCAGCAGCCTTTGAAAGTTGTCATGGTGGCTGCACGAAAACTTCACAAGGTCTGAGAGTTCTGTAACAAATTAAAATTCCTACAATTATGAAAATGGAGCTTCAGTTCCGTTGTCGTTAACTCTGTAATTGTTGCTTCTTCTAAGCGTCTTCATGCATCTGCTGTCATTACTGGGTGATTATTTATATACTTGCAGGCTGTCTTCATTGCACATTAGAAGTCCTCTTCCACTTAGATGGTGTCAGCTGTCTGGTGCTTCGTCATCATCGCCTCAAACTCCATCTCAGTAACTGTACGTTCAAAAATCCGCAGGTAGGCAAATATCTTGTGTGTTAAATTGGTTATAACTACAACTGTGTGACAAGAAGCCGAAACTAGTGCAAGAATTACACTGAAATCACCACAAACGAGTCATCTACTCATCGAACAACTCTTGGCAAGTTGGATTGCGCGGTCTGTAGGATAGATCGTTAAGCACAAGATGCAGAAGGCCCACTGGATGGTTCATGGCCAGTTCCAATTTTATTTGGTAAGTTCCTACAGTAGTGGTCGATTTTGTAAAAGTCAGAAACGTTTAGAGCGTACCTTCGCCATCCCCGTCCATGTCACCTGCACACACATCCCAATAGCCATGATAGTTTAGATTCAGGAGTTCAATTCTGGGACTAGCACAGAGTTACATTGAAAACAGCCTCACAAAGTCCATCGTGTGCCTTTAACAGCGAACCCTACTGGCAAGGCACTTATGCTTTAAAGCCAGTCCTATGCCATAAAAAATTCCAAGTCGTAGAGTATATTATCTGGAAAATCCGGGTGCGGAGTCTGTGTGACTTCTAGAGCTGTTTGCTTGAACATTCTAGGAAAAAGGACTACCTACTCACAATCATATATAAAAGAAACTTACATTCTTGGATCATGGCCTCAAGCTGTTCATCGGTAAAGGTCTTTCCGAGGTCCCTGGTCACTTTCCTCAAGTTCTTCACCTGCTCATGGCAGGCCATCAATGTACGCACACAAACCAGGAAATTGTATTATATGCCTTCGAGTTTTCAAGAGAGTCAGTTATAAATTACACCATTGCATTGGTGGACGGGATTTTATCGAAGAATAACCTAACGAACCGTTGTAATATTAGCATTCGTGCTCTGTTGTATTCTGCATAAACCACAGCTGAAACAACAAAAATACAATACTACAGTATTAAGATCGAATTATATTTCTTGAAAGCTGTTATAGGAGCTGGGATGTTTGTACTCACAGATATTTTACCCTTGCCTTCTTCATCAAACATTTCGAACAATTTGCCCGCTTTCACATGCGAGTCTAGTTTCTCCTTGAACTTCATGGTCACTTTCATGAAATGAACAATCACAAATAAAAAAGAATCAGTACACGCGAAACGAATGAGTGCAATTTCCTATGTTTATGACTGATGTTTTGTTCCTAGAAAGGTGAACTTGAATAACCAGGATGTCGATTAATTGCAAGATAATCCATTGACTGCTGTTCTTAATGACAACTTCCACGCTTCTAGTAACACAATCTTGCAATTCAGATTTCGCACTAAAATAGTAAAAAGTAGAATCATCACAAGAATAGCTTGACGCTCACTGATTTGCAGAAACTCATCGCTATCAATTTCACCATCATTCTCCTTAGAATATTGGTACATGAGCTTTTGCACATCCGCTTTTTTCACGTTGCACTCCAATCCTCTTATTGCTGCCTGAATCATCGAAGTTCTTGAATGTGATCTTTCATGTTCGCATGACGGACAGAGAATACATCGGCCCGAGTCTAAGTAAAGAGTTAAAGCACACCACATGGGACAGCTGCGAATTTCACCTTCAGGTCTTTATAGTTTAGCTTCCCAAATTTGCGGGAATCGAAAAGCACAAATGCCAATCTGATGTCGAGCATCTCAGAGTATCTGAGGTCGAAATAATCGTTCTTTCCGACCGTTTGGGGGGTAGCGGTATATGCTCCAAGGCGAGAGCCCAGTGGTGTGGACGGCGTTGAAGATGGTGGATTCCATGAAGGCCTCCTTCTGAGACGTTGGAAGCTTTGGGGTTGATTGTTCGTAGTGGCCATGTAGTCAAAAACTTCGTACCGCTTGGAACTTTTTAATTGCACCACGAGACGGAGTTATGGTTACCACTAAATATTATTGTTGAAGCTATGCTGCATTAAAGCTTCATAATTCTTGTCGAAGATTACAAGAAGTTAACCATTCAGCTTGTACAACACAAGCACTGCCATCAAGAGCTTCACAAATCTGGAGAAGTGGTAAAGGCCAGGGAGTTGAGTTGCTGTAAGGGCGAAGCCTACATTCTTTCATCGAAAGAGTAAGCTCTTGTGCGCAGGAGAGCACATTTAATAATCAAAGAAATAACGCTCGCATTATCACCTATACAGTGTGAAGGCAGAATGCTGTTCCTCAACCAGTTGCAAAAGCCCTTCAACTTCACAGCTTCGTCAGTCTAAAATTCATACGTCTGAAGTTGGAGGCCAACATTAGCCTTAATCTCGTCGGATTGGGAGTTAGATTCCATTGTCGCTGTTTACTTGACATTTATGTTTTTTGTCCTTCGACTGGTCGAACATTGAGTCTACAATCATTCCTCAGAATATAGCTCAGCGACACAACCACAAACTCTCTTAAAACTCAGCAAACGCTTTCAAAACACATCTCACTTCATTTCTCCACACATGTATCCCAAAGACCGAAAGTAGAAGTGCAAACTCCTCGAATGTTACAGCAGGTGGAATGACACTATCCCAATCAAGAGGTGCGCCCAACAAAATCCTGTTCACTCTGACGGTGATCATGTGGCAAAGGAGGGCGCTGAACAGTTGATGGCAAACCTTACTCATCCCTCTCTCTTAATGTTCTTGGCTTCGCACTCTAAACGTAGGACATAACTGTAAAAAAAACCTTACTTACTCCATATTCCCGGATGCTACCATTAAAACCACCTTATCGCTTCATACATGCTCCACATTTTAAAATCGTATTCACGTGCTTCGGTCTACACATGCCTTCTGCACGTCTGAGAGAATATTATAACTTAGCACTTCCTCGGACACACTAAATTTGATGCCCCACGCGGCAACATCAGACCTCCATTAGACATCTTCTCACGCACCTAACACGCAATTTCTGTCGTCTGTTCTAGTTAATCGCCAAACCATCCCTCTGCGAATTCGAATCGATAAACATGCTTGCAGCAAAAGCGTTCTCGGAATCCAAGCAAACTCAGCTGGGTGCGCTCCAATAAGAGCAACGGGAGAGGAGGGGAGGGGAAGAAGGGGCACCAACAGCCAGCATAAACCGACAACAACCATGGCGCCTTCCGACCCATGGCATATCAAGACGTTCCGGCCAGACAGTGCCCGCCACGTAATGTGCCACCTCCGCAGGGAAGTGACCTGGAGAGAGGGGATGGTGCTCGGATTGCCGATGGACTGTGGTGATCGGAGCGTTGCTCCCACAAACTGCAAACAGGGCGGTGGTGACGAAACCCACAGAAGGTGGAGACAAACATTACAAACCACGTGGTTGTGGCGCCAAAGCTCGAAACCCTGGCGTAACTGGTTCCCTCCCTAGCTCGTTAGTTAGTTCGCAATGGAGCATTCAGGGTCTGCTCAGGTGCGTGGCGTGATTTCTTTGCGCTTCTGTTGTTTGCGAGGAGGACGTGATGGACTTTTTGTTTGTTAGTTTTAGAAATGTTAGTGAAAAGTTGGTGTTGCTTGGCTGCAATGGGTGAGCTTCGATGTTTGGGTTGAGGAGATTGTGTGTCATTGGGATGTTAGTTTAGCTGTTTCTAAGGTTGTGCGCTCTTGCATGTTAGAATTTGTAGTGGCTAACTGATAGGGCGTACGAACTGTTTGGAATTACAGTTGGGTTAGAATTGGCGTGCTGTGATGGTTTGAGTGTAGCGCACAATGTGAAATTTGGTGGGTTGAACGATATAAGGAGTTGGTTCGCTGAGAAGTGGGCTATTCGGGGATTATTCTCGAGAATGACTGCATATTGTGTGCGTATGAGGTGAAATTTTGTGCGTTTTGTGCTGATAGTAACATCCTTAGCATATGTTTAATTTTTTATGTTTTTATGAGCGAGCTCTAGCTGCCGGGACTGTAGAATGTGTGGGAAGTACATGGAGACGGGCGATTATTAACTATTGTGCGGCTGTTATGACCCGAGCATTTATTTCTGTTTAAAAGATTAGGGTTTCTCTCGCGGTCTGGTCGTGTTTCCTAACTAGGCTCCTCCGTGGACAACAGTTGCGAGTTTCGTACATTGGCAAGATTAGGGGTGTCACGAGGTTGGAACATGTACGCTTGGATAAAAGATGAAGTCGCACTATCTACATTTCTCATCGATATTGTTGTGTTATTATATTTTATGTTACCTTCGAGGTGCTAATACATCCGCGATCACAAACTTTTGTGCGATTTTTTCGAACGCAACTACGAACATTTGCAGACTTGGCAGGATTATCTCATAATCGTCATCTGGGTCATCTCACTATGGTGACTATGTAGTAGTAGATGATGAAACCGAAATATTAGCAGCTTTGGACTTTGCTTTTAACGTTGTGTCTACCCTTGTCGTATTGTCTTTGCTGCTCTTTGTTTACAAGGGTGATTATCCGACGCATATGCCGATGTTCCTGTCGTGGGCTTGTGCGCAGGATGCTCCCGTCGATGCCGTCGGCGATGTAAACATCACGAAGTCTCAGGATGCAGTTATAGCTGAAATCAGCGAGCAGTATGTGGAGGAGGCCAGTACTGCAGAGGTGGGTAAAAGGTCCGCAGCAACTGCAGAGTCTGTGCAAGATGCGTCAGTTGACCCTGCCAGTGTGCAGATTGCTGTGGGAGTAATTGGAGATGTTCCTGGAATCGTGCATCAAGAGTTGCCTTTGGAAAGGTTTAGTAGCTTAAGTCAAAGAGACGGCTACGAAAGCAGGGAGGCTTCCAATGGGACCGGCCTCTATGGCTATGATGAGAAGGAAGAACCAGGTACGAAACTATGAGGATAGAGTAATGGGATGTCATAATTTTACGTAGGGGAGTAAAATTTTCGAAAAACAGTAACAAATGGCATCTTTCTTCTAGCAATTAAATTATTAATTTATTATTCACTTGTAAGCCACTTCGGACCTTGTTGTAAGGCAGTTTTTTCATTGCGGGTTGTCTTTTAGCATATTTCTGGTCCTTTTCCCGTGATTGTGACTAGACATTATGAAGGTCATAATATTTGATTCAAGGTGTACACTACCGTGATAGAACCAGTATCACTAGCGTCTACTATAAATTAATGGACGCGAACTATGCTTGCTTGCGTCTATAGTTTATTTTTCAATAGAATGCGAACGTTGATGTGTGTGTGAATTTGATTGTGGAAATTAGGACGGCATTTTGTCATTCTCAAATACGCGTCAAGATGTAGTTGTTCTCAATGGTGATTTTTTACGGTGGTGGAAGTGTTTAAATTTTTTAATGGTTTTACGCTGCATTAGGTCCAACTGCAGAAACCATCTATCGAACTGAGGATGCACCGGAAGTATCTAAATGTGAGGAAAAAAATAATAGCTCTGACGCGCTTCTAATGGAAGAGGAATCTAATGAAGCTAGATCCAAAGTAGAGCAGCATCCCGCATTATCTGGAAATGTGGATGTCCAGAAGCCACCTCTGCCAGAGGAAGCTAAGTCTCTTTCTAAAAATGATCAGAAAGTATTAGGAAGACAGGAACGGTATAAGCAGGCAAAGATACAAAAGAGGGCACAAGATAAAGCAATGAGACATCAAGAAACAGAAACGAAGCGGAGAGAGTGGCAGGAAAAGCTGGCGAATCTTTCGGAAGATGAAGTTCAGAAAGAAAAAGAAGAGAGAATGGGGTTGAGGGCTTCTCGCAAAGATGAACGCAAAGTGCGAAAGGACAAGCTTATTCAAGCCATGGAAGATGGGCAGAATATTGTCATCGATCTCGAGTTCGTTGATAATATGAAACCAAACGAAATCTTGAGCTTATGTCAACAGGTTTGTATTCTTGCAGACCATCTCCCAACTGTTCCTACCGTAAGTTGCTTCTTGGAAGGTTACATCGGTGCAGTTCAAACATGTCTTGTGTTGCTAGCTGCTGATTCTGTGGAGGTTGTGCAGGTGGTGCACTCCTATGCTGCAAATGGAAGGGCTGAAGTTCCATGTCGCCTGTCATTAACAAGCTGCACGAGCACTGTTCGGGCACAGTTGAAAATGCATTCTGGGTTTGAGAATTGGCTTCTGCACAAGGAAGATAAATCTTACATGGATGTTTTTGAGGGTAGGAAAGAGGATCTTGTATATTTGACAGCTGATTCAGAGACTGTTTTAGAGACTGTGGACAAGTCCAAAATCTATATTGTGGGTGGATTGGTCGACCGCAATAGATGGGAAGGAATCACTGCTGAGAAAGCAAAAAATCAAGGTATTTCTACTGCAAAGCTTCCAATCGACGAACACATGCTAAGCTCTCAGGTAAGGAAGTGGACCAACACAATGTTATATATGTTGGTTGCAATAATACTTTCATGTTTAAGGATTTTTGTCTTGTGTACCTTATTTTCTTCGAATTATTTAACATCCAAGTTATTCTTTCATGCTTAATTGTTTCTTGACGAAGGGCTTCTTCCTGCGTGGGACGTTGATAAGTTAGATCTTATGGCCATTCAACCTTGGCCTCAAATGCTCCACCTTGATGGCAGCAAATCAGGAGTAGAAGAATGCCTCAGCATAAATAACTTTTTGATTGGTTTCTTTTATGCAGGTCTTGACGGTGGATCAGGTGGTTGACATCTTACTACAGTTCATGGATGTAGGAGATTGGGAAAAGGCTTTGTTAACAGCTATACCACCCCGAAAAAGAGTTGCTTCTGACCCGCTCGAGGGTGCGTCAAAGCAAAGCAAGTATGACTCGGACCAGATGTCATCAAAGAGAGGAGATCCAGCTATGGACGCGATGTCTGAAGTAGGAGATGAACCCATGGCTAATGAGCTAGCAAGAGAAATGAGCATCGTTGACTCTGCATCTCAATCGGCCAGTTTTTCCGAGTCCTCCGTCGACGGTCTCAAGTCTTAAAAGACACTCATATAGATTTAGATTATAGTTTAGGATCTTAAGTTTTAATTTTCAACACTTCATGATTTGGTTTGTATTTCTACCTAGACACCAGTAGATCAAAACACATCGATATACGACATGCTACCCAGGGGGATAACACGCTTCTTGATATCTGTAACGACGTTTTAGGACCCTGGAAGCGCTCAGCTTATTGATTCAACTTTGTAATCAAACTTCTCTGTAATTTCTCTCATTCTGTGCTACAATTGTTGAAGCGTTTGCTAGTAGAATGCACAAAAAAGAGCTTCTCATGCATCTTGCTGCCCTACACTAGTTGCACCGATTCTCATCAATCGTTCTAAGTTCAGTCGCTCAACCTCACAGGTACAAGCTTAACTAAAGAATTATGTTCCAGATTTCACAGTTAGAAAATTTTCTTAAGATTACAGAGTACGTGAAATTCGAGACTCTGGGTTTCAATGCAAATGGGTTGCAGCACAGAAGAATATTCCTCCCACAGTATAAATGGTTCTTAGAACTATCAACTTGGCAGAACGACTACGACTATAACGGTCATCTTAGGTGAGAATGGACTCACTGGTATACAAATGAGGCGTGGAATTGTTGACGTCTCTAGACGAAAATGGCATGGCGCTAAGCTCATCTATCATGCTATCATCCACCAGAGATTCAGTTGACAAGCTGTGCGTCTGTCAGCTGGCAAGAATTTTCCGTTAAGATCATGGAAAGCCAGCAGCTCCTACCGATAGATGTCAGCTTGCTTTAGATCCGTTGTTTGGTATGCAACCCGCTTTGGGGGAGTTTGCATTGCAGCCTTCAAAGATTCAAAATCCTGGGAGGCACCTTTGTGAAGGTTCCAATGGCGGCGGGTAGAGGAGGGGGCGCTGTAGCTTTGAACAGATTGAGCATCAATCATGTACGTAGGTTCATGGGTCGAGCATTGAATTCGAGTGTGGTGTTGTTTATCGTCCGAGATTGAGAGTATTAGACAATATTTGTAACTGGGTCCGTGTGATTTGCTATTGCGAAGCATTTCTTAGCTCTTCTGTAATTTTGGGGTATTAAAGTGTTCATTTTATCTTGGAATTTGAGCAAATCCGACTATTGGGTTCGTGTTTTAGAATGCACTGCGGCAGATCACTAATGCGCTATGTAACGTGAGTGAGTTCGAATCGAGAGTTGAAGGGCTGTTTGATTGCTCTCTCAAATAAGTGTGGTGTAGCACGGTTTTTTGTTTCGTTAGATTCAATTCGAGCTTGTGTGGAAGTTAGGGGATCAAGTACCGTTATTGGAGAAGGATCTGCAACGATGTCTGTGGCAATATGATGAATATCGAGGGTTCGCAGGTCTCTGCTTAGCTCAATACATTTCGTATATTAATCTTGAACACAGGGTTTAAGATATACTAAATGACTGCTGGAAGGAAACGCTATCCGAGTTGCACTTCAGCATGTCGATCTGTAGGAGGGTTATGGCATGCTGATCTTAGTAGACATAAACCCAAACCTGTGATGTGATTTGGAATTAAAAAACCGCGGGAGCAGAGAACTCTATTTCGAGTGCGTGGCTGGAAATAGCATAGCATTTAGTTTGTGTTCAGTCTTCTCAAACATAACTACTGTTTCTCTGGATTTTGATTGAATGCCTGTTATCAACAGCGATCTTAATTAGGGTTATGTTATAGGAGATTCAATTTACGCATAATTCTTGACACTCCAAACTGGGTCTGTGTGATATGCTGTTGCGGAGCTCGTATGGATTTTTCTGGGCTTGTTATTCGCAGAGTTGGGCTGCTTATTTTCATGGTTGACTAATGTGGATACAATCAGGATTTTGATTCTCTCAATGAAATCCCTACGTTGTGGATGACCAGGTGGTCGACGACGATGAGGAGGAATTTGAACCACTCTTCAACTACAGCCAAACAATTGATCCAGCTCCAACATTTTTAAGTGGTTAGTAAATCCTATCAGTCACTGTGATCATATTTCAGTGATATCAGAAGCTCATCAGAGTTGCAATCGCTTTCCCATTGTGAAGTAATACCCCTAAAGTCTGTACTTTCTATCATTTACGATTGCCTTGGAAACAGATGGAAGTGATGATGACGAGGTCATATACACATCAGCACCCAAGCGTAGGCCTGAAATTCAGTCATCTAAGGTTTGTGGGCATTCTTTCAATTGGTTTAACAAAAAATGGCTTTACTGGTGATATTCTTAAGTTCAATGTTGGTAGATGGTTTTGATAATCACCAATTTAAATGTCGATGCAAGATCCCATTTCCCGTATACTGGTGAGTTCTCGCTGAAAGTTTGTCACCTCTGAGGCTCTCCATTCTCCCATTTTTATTCTCAGGTGAAGCGGAATGTATTTCCAGGAAATATGTAAGGCTCTACGAGCAATATCTGCATGACTGTCCTTCAATGCTGGTTTAATCCATTCTGATTTCAAGCTTGGCTATGACTAGAAACAATCGGCAGCAGCTCCACAAAAGGTCCCCGGCCGACAGCCAATCTTGGATGACGACGACGACAGCTGGTTGATGTCTTCGCCTCCCAAGCAGCCGAAGCAACCTCAACCTGAAATTGTTACAGAAAACTGTGCATTACAACTGTTGAGGTTAAATTTCTTTCCAAGTGTGATTTCTGTGTTCGACCATGTGAAACTCGTCTTGTAGTACCCAGGAACTGCACTTCAGAGGTGCATAACTTTCAGCAGCTAGGAGATTACAAATGGGACATTACATACTTGTGAAGTCTAATTTAAAAAACACGCATTTTATTGTTTCTTCGTTATATTCAGGGAGAAGAGAAGAGAGTTAATGATGTTGGAGCAACAAGCTTCACCAGGGGCAATTAGAAATATTGAGGAACTAGTTAGGATGGAAGCACAACAACGTCCAGAACCGGAGCCGCCTGTGATCGTGAAGGCGCCCACTACTTCTAAATCTGACGAGTCACTGACGGGAGAAGCCGCTGCAACAGAAAAGGGAAAAACTTTGCTCAAAGTTCAAAACAAAGCTGGAAATTCTCAATCTATCAGGATATACACGGTAAGCATATTCGAGCCTATGGTTTACAGCAGCAAGGAAACCAGAATCATTTTTGCCAGATGTTTGAAACAATATTCTTTCACCCTCGTTTCTAAACCAAATTCTATTTTTTTGGCTTGTTCATTACTTTCATCTTGACCCCACACCCCACTAGGTCCTGTTGGGTCCCTACAGTTTTCTTCTAGATCAATTGCAACAGGTTGCGTTGGGGTACCCTGGAACTGGTTCCAAAGTCTGTACATGAGCGAGGGAAGTAACTCACTGTTATTCTTGTGAATGCAAATTGAACAGACCGACAAATTTGAGAAGCTGTTTACTGTCTATGCGAAAATGGCTAAAGCTCCTCTTGCAAGCATGATTTTTCGTTTTGATGGAGACCAGCTGTCTCCCAATAGTACTCCAGAGGAGCATGACATGGAGGATGGTGACATCATTGAAGTATATGATAAGAGGTGACTAGGCTTGTAAGTTGCAAATGTATATCTAGACAGACTCTTTGCTGAAATGATGACCTTACAAACGACAATTGTATTTTATAAAGATTATCAATTTCAAATATAAGTGTTTTACATAGAATTTCTTTAATGCAGCTTGCATGCATGTTGATTGATGAAGAAAGAAAAAACCTTTAAATGAAGGTAAATGTTTTTCTAGTGACTACTTCATGAAAGTCAGACGAAAAGCATGAGCACGATACACCTGTGTACTTATTAATTATGAAACACTTGTTTTAACTTTACCTAATCAAATTTTTTACTTTTCACAAATTATGAAATGTTTCTTTTAAATTTAAAAATGCACATTAAGTGTAAGTATTGGATTAACTAAATTAACTCAAATAGCAATACATTTATTTTAATTAAGTTGTATTAAGTTTTGAAATTGAATACTTAGAATACAACTTTAGATTAAAATGTATAAAAAGACTATATCATTTTTAAAAAATATAAATTTAATAAATTTTGATTTTTTTACCATTCACACAGAATCTTAGATTTAAATGACAAAAATAATAGTAGTTTGAACCATTTCAAATAAGATACCAATGTTATGATTGCTATTCTTTTCTTTAGATATATTCCTAATAGATAATTATTTTACACATCTATCTTGCTTTGATGAATTAAATATTTAATTTTATAAAATATATTTGATAAAAATATTTTTCAAATATGTTTTTACTTACTATATCAATATCACATAAAAAATGTCTAATATTTTACTTACCAATATAGATAAAATCACAAGTAGTTAATTCTAAAAAATCCACAGTTTAAATTTTTAAAAACAAAGAGCTAGAATTAGTACTGTTATACTTGTTTACAAATATAGGGTTGTTGACAAAATTATCAAAAATACAAAAAAAAAAATGTTATAGAGATATTTGTAATTTAAAAATTCAAAAAAAACAAATTTTACCATGTATCCAAGATCAATAAAAAGACATTAATATCAAAACTTGATTTCTTGGCATAACTTACCTTTGACTTAAAAACAAAAGATGTAGTATTTAAATCTAACAACATTAATTTTCCTTCAATAGTCTAATTGCTTCTTCTAATTCCTTACATTTTAGTAAAATTGTCAATAGAATCTAAATTGTTGGAATTATACTCACACTCTTCAAAAAATCAATCAACAATATTTATGTCATCTTTAAGATAGGTTTCAAATTGAAATACTTCAAAGCATGTATTAATTTCTACAACACTTTAAAAACATGCATCTTTTCTTTTATAAACAAATTAATTTTTAAAATATATATATTCACCTATATATATATATTTTGGGCTAGTTGACAGAAAAAAAAAAGATTATTAATTCAAATTTGTATTTATTTTTTAATTTATTAAAAAATTAAAGGTTTATAAAATAAAAACTAAAGTTCGAATAATAAAATCTAATCATGATAATGAACATATTAATTCTTTGATTTCATTAATGCTGTACATTATTTACTGCCTTGGCTTGTCTTTTCTACCTTTGTTTGTTTTTTTTGCCGCTTTAGCAATCAAACCCCCAAACTAAATTTGTGGATGAATACTCCCAACAAACCCTTAACAAGTTGTTGGCGATCTCGTGAAGAAGATAATAGTTTCAGACAACATTGTAGAGAAAGACTGTACAAATATCAAACAAGTAGGGACTGTAGAGGAATGTTGAATAGTATCTCACTGTTTGTCAACCACCGGGGCTAATGACATGGGCTTGTAAAGTAGATAGAGCGTAACAAGATAGATACCCACTGTGGGTTTTCAATGTGTATGGAGGCAGTTAGCAGAAACATACGTGGTGTAAGTAAAAAGCTGCTGCCACACAAGAGAAGATCGATGAATTGAACGAGGTTACCCATTCAAAGCTGCACAGCAACCAAGTTCACATGGCAGGTTGAGGCATAAATGCCACTCAACATACGCACACGGCGTAGTCATTAACTTCTGACAGGTGATTATTCACCATAGAAAATATCATCCAAGATGAAAATTGTCAAGTACCGTGGTATTAGGTTCGCCGCCCGTCGGAGAAAGCCACAAAAACCATGGCGAAGCTAGTAGTTTAAGACATAATGTACTATCAATATGAGGATCAGATTCAAGCTATTTGTGCGCTGCACAGAACAATACAACCCAAGAAGAGTGGTAGTGCAGAAAAAGTGTCAACGCCTTCACGTCTGATAAAAGAAACATCTTCCATGCTGTGTAGACATAAAGACATGCGGATTCTCCTTTTGAGCTTTGAAGATGTTTCAGTCTACCAAGCCCTCAAGTCACATCATGCACGTGTACTTAACAATTCGCCCACTTTGACATTGAAATTATCATGAACATGCATATACCAATATTAACACTAAAATCATAAATCAAAAGAAAAACGAAAAAAAAGAGAAATGAGACACTCGATGTGGATGGTTGACAGATCCATCCAATCGCACACAATGAGGCGCGTCAGTAATCGAACCATACCAAAATCCAATTCACCTATTAATAACCAACTAGACACAACCGTTGACATATAGTTCGCCATGCAATCAACAATAACCAATGCGGTATCCCGGAGAACAGAAACTTGGATTGATGAAGAATAAAAAAGGGCAAGTACATACTATCAGATCAGAAACACAGAACACTTCAGCAAAAGCAAAGAGAGATGTAGGCAGGTAGGGCATACCCAAATATTAGAAAAGCGGTAAACCCTAACACCAGAGAGAAAACGTGGGAAGCGAATTGACAGAAGCTATTCAATACCTGGCTGCCGGATTATGCACAGCTAGGCAACTACAACCCCAGTCAAAACGCCCCGAAGCGTAACCCTGCTATCCAGAATGAAAAATCTCAAGGGACTTCCTTACTTCTTCTTCTCAGCGTGACCACCAGCGCGCATCTTGCGCAAAACGGTCGTCATCTCCTCTCTCTTGCGCTTGGCACGCAAGTGGGTACCGAGTTTCCTCTTGGCGACCTTAAGAGCACGCTTGTCCTTGCCGACCTTGAGCAGCTCCGTGATCCGCTTCTCGTAGGGAGCGAACCCAGCGACCTCGCGGATGAGGTTGCGGACCATGGAGGTACGCTTACCGAGCTTGCCCTTGCTGGCGGAGGGGCGCTTGGCGATGTCACGCTTGGTAACTTGGTGACCCCGGTGCAGACCGACGGCGATGCCGTTGCTAACCACGGAGGGAGCCATGCTGCGACGACGATGGTGGGGCAACAGCTCGCAAGGGAGGCTCCGAGGATTGCAAGCCAACACTGAAAGAGCCTCTTCTCCCTCAGCCCTAGCCTTTGTCCTCGCCCTTCTCCCTTCTAAACCCTATACTGACGACTTTCATCCATCTGTAGGATGCCGTCGGCGCTTTCTTCGTGGATGTAATACTTGACATCTCTGTTGAAAGGCCAACCCACTCATTCTGTCACTCACTCCTTCATTCCATATTCAGTGTTCGCATTGTTAATGGATAGGCTTGATTTTTTTGGCATTTATATTACTATACTGATTATGTAGATAAATGTTTCAGCGTAAAATCTTTCAACTATAGCTGAATTTTTCCTGTTATTCTTTCTACTTAACAGATAACATAATTTTAGATATTTTATTTATTTTGGAAAAAATTGTGTTTAGGAGATTGACATCAAACTTTAAAATTTTACTTGTTATTTTTTTTAAATGAAATAACATGAATAATAAAATCACTAAAACATTTTTGAATATATGCTATTCTTTTCGTACAAAATGATTTATTGCATATTTTATGGCACCATTGAATCTAATTGGTAGTAGTCTTTAAAAATACAAGTAAGAAGTACCATGTCAAAAACAAGGTTTAGTTGATTAAATGAAAACATGGCTACCTACTTGTGAGCACGTTGTAGACTCCATAGAAGAGAATTCACATACATATGTTTAGGCTCCACTTTTCAAACACATTTTACCTATCTCTTACAACTTTCCAAAAATAGAGAATCAAAGTGCAAAACTTCTGGTTCTCTCCAACATTGAATTTATTTTAAAGTAGCATTTATCTAAGTAACATTCCTAAGTTATATATATATATATATATATATATATTCTTGTAAAACAAGATTATTAATATTACTTATAGATTGTATAAATTTTATAATTAATATTAAATTTATTTTCTACTTATTTTTTAAAAAGTAATTCTTTTTATAATTAATGAATTACTTGTATATACATCATGACAATTAAATTATAATTACTTAATACATTTTAATTAATCTTTAAACTTCAGAAAAGAAATATATATATATATATATATATATATATATTCCAATATTAGAATAGTCGTGATTACTTCTTTATTGTTGTAGAACTTATCCTTCATTAAAAAAATTAAAATTTTAAAAAAATGTATATATGTATAATGCCAATCAAATCAATATAGCTCAAAGTATGTGTATATGTACATATATATTTGAATATTATATTAATTATTTTTCATTCAAATAATCTTGTATTTTTTTAATGTTATATTATTTATAATTTCAATAAGTTATTATTGAAGATTGTTGTTAACTTACAATTTAGACCAACAACTCCATGCATATAAAGACCTGGTTTAGCCCTATTAACAACCTTACTTACTTATTGCTAAAATTAATTTTGATCACATATCTATAATATTGGTAATATTAGAAAAAAAACATGAATAAAAAAAACAATGCATAAGAATTAGGGTCTTTGAATTGTTTAGTTGTTTATAAGCTTTGTGCATTTTAGAATTCTACCTTACAAATAATTTGGTAGCAATAATCTATGGACCTAATTGCAAATCCCACTCCTAATTTAGCACAATATGTGCTTGACTTGCATTAGGTGAAATGTGGATAAACATCAACTAAGAGATGATCATCCACAAGTTAACATATAGTTACAAAATTCTCCCACATCCATTATATTAAAATATAGACATATAGTTGCAAGACAATAGCTTTTTGGGATGCTTTCAATTTTCTTTTTTTAAAAAAAGTAAAAAGAAAAAATAATCTATAATAGTTGCTAGAGATTATGGTAGAAAAATATGATGCATGGAATACTACATTCAATTCCTATTATCAATGTTGGTCCTATTTTCTCACTGTTTCTATTGCACATTATACTATATTTCTACTCTTTGAGACAAACTGTCCTCACCCATGCTCACAACCCCAGTACTCATATGCTATCAAGAGTTATGGACCTGCTCAAAACCTTGAATTGGATGAATGTCCACTAAAAAAAATCAATCCATGGGTCATTCTCCCTGGGAGCAAGCTGGAAGCTGGACACATGTTTAGTCTCCAAGGGAATTTCTGTTTTAGTGCTGAGGCTTGGAACCCATTACCGCACACGTCAATAATCTCCTAACTCAGGACGCCCACAATTTACTTCCTTAAAGAGACACAACTGTACTTAAGTTTAAGACACATCCGGTAAAAAGTAAAGACTAGAGTACAGCAGTGGATCTGCTTACAGATGATAAAGACAATAACGATAACAGCGCCGATGATGATGATGAACGATTCAATGGAGCAGTAGTCAGTCAGACGGTGCCACAGATGCAGGCGTAAATGGAAAGACACAAAGTTCTTAATTGATCCCAATTGAGTGATGATAGACCACGGAAATATACTACAAGCAATCCAACGCTCCTTTCGGTTGAATTTGGAATGTCAGGACAAGATCTGCTGAAAAGTGTTCGGACGCAGAACCTACATCGTATCATAAATTACAGGATTCTGATCAACGCAATCCTGTACACTCCGAAATACCTCTGACCACAATTTACTGATCTTTGGTTTCGGAGTTCCGGGTACTTGGAACAACATTGTCTATTTCATTGACAAGAATCACTAACCCCTTCGATGACGAATCGATGTCCCAGCTGGCTGACAGTCTCGCACCGAAAGAGAGACTGTGTAGTTCAACTTCATGCCCTCCAATGGGCAATTCCCGCGTCTTGTACTACGCTAGAGAATCGGTTCATCATCGAGCACTTTGAGTCACTGCTCTTTGGGAGGACTATCTGGTAGAAGGTGCAATGCAGATCGGTTAATGCTTTTCCTTCGAAGCGAGAAGCCAACAGGCCAATCTCTCTTGCTTACACTTGGCCCAAGCACTTACATAAATGCGATCAGATAACAGAAGGAGGCATTTAGAAGTTAACGGGATGTGAAGCTGTGTACCTCGTGCAAGATGCGCCTCGCTCGTCAGCTCAATGACCCCAGCAACGCTTCTCGACACGCCTTCCTAAAATTCTGCAATTGTCAAGAGACGGCAACAAACCATCAAATTAAATGGAGTTATTAGTGTGGAAACGTGCTAAAAGTGACGAGAAAGGAACCCTTGGGATTCTGCATCAAAAGGAATGATATGCGAGGGCGATTATACCACAAATGTTGCTAGTTCTGCTACTGCGAATAATGAATCAGAAAGTGTCGCCGCCACCAAAGCTTCTTGGACTAATGCTAGTGTCAGCCACATGACACTCATACTTGTGCCCGTCGCTCCAGTGCTTCACTTGGCATTCCCGAGAGCTGAATATGGCAGGTCAATTGTTGTTAAGTCGAAAGGCTCAAATACATTCAACCAGGAATGTCAAATGTTAAAGAGGACAGGGGTGGAAAGTACCAGTAACTGCTGACTTTGCACCGTGAGCATCGTCTTCTCGTAGGCTTCTGACAGACGGCACAGCTCCGTGTCGACGAAGATTGTGTTTGTTTCACAGAGTCCTGGGTACCCTCATTTACCCACCTCCTTCGTTTCTCATTTTCAGCTGCCGCTGCTTGTCTCTTCCGTTCTTCCTCTGCCTCTCTCCTTGCCTGAGTTTCAAGGTCCGATGTTCTCTTCTGCCATTCCTGCTCATCCTTTACTCTTCTCATCTCATCGTGTTTCTTGTCAATATAATCTTCACTTTCGGCTTTACTTCTTCGATTGAACACCGTTTCAGGTATATCGTTGTTTCCTACAATATTCCTGCGATACTCCTGCACTTCAGCCTGCTTGGTTTTGGGAGTGTCGACCTCAAGATCTCTCCATCCCCCAACATCACCAAAACCAACGCGGTCCTTTCCATACCCATGCCCTGGTGCTCCTATGGCACTGCGATTCACTCCTTCGCCACGAGATTCATCCTGCTTGTTACGCCCATAATCGTTTTCCGACTCTCTTTCAGCCCTGTCGGCATATCCATATCCTGGTGCTCCTCTAACACGGAGATTTTCTCCCCCGCCACGCGATTCAACTCGCGTGTTACGCCCGTGATCGTTTTCCAGCTCTCTTTCAGCCCTTTCGAGCTCCTCCATTGCCTTACGCTGGAGTCGATGGTGTTCAGCCCTGCGAATATCACTAGACTTCGCATTTTCTTGCAAAAAGAACCACGCTGCAAACATAGCTCCTAGCATAGGAATTAAGAGTACAGCGGGTATGGAGAAACTTAAAATATCCCACATCTCGTATCCACTTTCTTCCCCCACAATTTCTGAATCTTCCCACCGCGCTACTAGACCTTCCTAACACTTGTGCCCGTCAATTCGTCCGATCGAAACTCTTCACATGATACAGATCCTAGATCTAGTTTACTCAAAGTGGAGTTCCCTGCAGCAATGCATCCAATGTGTGCCAAGCGAGATCAGCACAGCAATTTTTCTACAGTACACGAACCAACTACATCGTCAAGCCCACTTAGCGTTATACACATCGAGTATGCATGGAATCGACGTCATCGAGCATCGATACAGGAGAGGAAGATGAAGCATTGCGCTGAAACTTAACATTGGGAATGCCCGTATCATTTCTTTTGTTCCTGTTTTCTACTTATACACATATGGAAACATCCGTAAACAAGTTTGGAAAAACAAAAACACCACAATTCCAGGCTTCCAATATGAAACACTACTAGTCGCCTCAAGGCAGCGAATCCGCTAATCAACCAAAACTTTGAAAATAAGTAAAAGTGGCTACCAAGGATCCCGACGGAGAGGCACAGCTAATGCTCCAAACGATGCTCCCAAGGACGAAAAAGCTAACAACCCCACACTATCAACCTTGAGACATCACGCGTTATCGAGGAAAGTTCTCTAGAGAGACTTGAAAAAGATGGAACCAGTGCCCAAGACACCGCAAGCACAGCTCAATCGCAACAAGATACGTCGACAGCAATCCTAACAGCTCGAGAATATGAAGAGAGCTTTCTGAATGTCGCATGACAGCGACAGCAGGACAACAGAATGTTAAACTTGGAGTGCAACCATAACAATCGACAATTATGATGCACCCGTGAGGGGGAACGAGGAAGAGGAGCTTGGGTCGTTTTTCGACCATAAAAAACGGCGCCCGACTCAACGGCTCTGCGAAGATGTCGGACCCAGTAGAGTTAAAAAAGGAAACGGACCCAGTAGAGAAAAAGGGAAACGGACCCAGTAGAGTTAAAAAAAGGAAACGGACCCAGTTGCAGGCCCACTCATGGGGGGCGATGGGGATTCGGGTGGCACTGCAGCTGTGGATTAGCGTTGGTTGCAGAGCGACGGAATTTCCCGCAGATTTTCGCCGCATGGTCCACCCGTCTCCTCCTTCTCCTCCACCTCCTCCTCCTCCTCCATGCAGGGTGGGTGGTACACATTCTCCGTTGCTATTTGGAAGGCCATGTTTCGTGATCTCGCCGCCGCGAGTCCTTCGATCTGCTGCCGACTCAGAATGCCGTTGGAGGTCTTGTGGGTTGCATGGGTCGACGACAAAGCTGGTACTTTTAGGGTTTGAGGAAAATAAAATAAAATAAAAACATTAACATTAACATCGACAATGAAATGGTAGACATGAGCATGGATGTGTGTGTGTATGTAGGTGTGTTTGTTTCTGTCCTGATGGATATACAAAAGTGCAACATGATCTCTGAACATTCATTACATTAACACAATGATCTATTTTCCACATAGTGTTCAGAAATTCAGTGAATCACATTAGTAATCAACCAATGGTTTTTTCAATTTAATTTTTTCCTATGTAGTTTTGCAATCCATTACACCTGTACATTTGTGATATTTTATATAGTTTTTCAAATGAATCATTTTCATTTGTGTTATTTTATATTGTTTTGTTTTTTTGTGAATTGATAAATAACTTGGCAATTTATAACCAAAGTTGTGTTTCCTATTTTTGAATTGTTTTTAGCAACCAAAAAAAAGTGCAACAAAATACATGATTAAATTTGATTTTATGGTAGGGGGTTGTGATGTAGAAGGATTTAGTTGTGAATATGATGTTTGTTTGTGTATGACAAATATTAAAGTGATGTTTAGATTATACAAAAAAAGAAAAAGAAATCAAACATTGACAAATCATATGTAGTATGAGTTTTGTTGGGATTTGCTTAATAAGGTAGAATAAGAAAAAATCACATCAAAATTGTAGACAGTTTTAATAAAGTATCAATACATAACCTTACAACATTTGTATCAAATGTGTAGTAGATTAGTTTACAATAAGAAATGATATGTTTTGTTTGGAAAAAAAAAAGGTCATAAAGAAGCCTTTCATTGGACATAAATTTGCATGTACTTCATAAATAGTTAATGTGGATATCACACAAAGATTGCACACTTCAAAAAAAATCTTAAATGTGAAAATTGTATTCTATGCTTGAGTGTTTTGTACAAGAATATTCTGCATAAGATTTACAATGTGATGTTGCCTCTACAATTAAAGTATATATTGCACTTGCTAAATTTGTTGCAAAACAAATTTGAAGAAAGTTGTTGACCAGGTGGAATAAATGTCATATGTTCATATAATTTATTGATGATTTTAAAAAATAAAAAAATAAAAAATCAATTTTTTAAAAAACCTTTAGGTTCACGTAGTAATACTTATAAGCTGTAACTTGTTTATTAATTTTTATTAAAAAAATGAGTTGCAAATATGTATTATTTTGCACCAAGCGACCAGTATGCTAACAAATTAAATAACTACAATATATAAGTATAAATTAATTGCAATGCTATTGATTTTTTAAGAAAAACTTAGTACAAAGGACTTGAATATAAAAACTTACATAATAATTTATGAACCCTATTAGACGTTGTTCTACTAGATTATTTAAATGTTATACACAGCACAAGCAAAAACTGTATATAAATCATGTTTTGATTACTAGTTGTCATTGAACTTTTCAATATATAAGGTTCTTCAA
The DNA here is from genome assembly GCA_036785485.1 of Physcomitrellopsis africana. Taxonomy (NCBI): domain Eukaryota; kingdom Viridiplantae; phylum Streptophyta; class Bryopsida; order Funariales; family Funariaceae; genus Physcomitrellopsis; species Physcomitrellopsis africana. Next base: position 26,763 of record JAWRVF010000220.1, on the reverse strand, counting down.
AACTCAAAATTTATTCTTACATAGGAGTCTTAAAATCACCTATGTTTTAAGACTTCTTGTTGGATTTGAATAATTTTTTTGCTTTTAAAATTTACAAAACAAATTTAAAATGCAAAAAAATAAAATAAATGTATTTTAATAGTTTTTTTCAGATAATCTAAGCTAAAAAAAAATCTTTAAAATAGTCAACTACAAAAGAAAATGTTTGTAAAATTTAAAAATTTAAACTTAAATAACATAATCTCAATAGTTTTGTTAGTGTAATTTAAAATATTTTACATCAAAACACTTGAAAGGCAATAAATAAAGTAAAAATATTTCTTTTAAATTTTTTTGATTCAAGTGCTTCAGTAGCTTGTAATTTTTGTTTGAAAAATATTTAGATAAAATACAAAAAAACGAGTACTTTTTAGTATATGCAAAAATCCAAATCTATTTTGACAAAAAGTATAGAGTATCTTCTAGACCTTTGCTAACGATTTTAATTTTATTACAATAATATGTATGTATGTGTATATATATTTAAATATTATGAATTTTTAAATAAAAAATTATTCCAAATCAATTATTATTTGTAATATTTTTAAAGATATGCCAAAACTTATAAACAAACTATTTATAAGTTTCCAATGTTACTTGTAAGTCCCTTATCATATATATATATATATATATATATATATTATTTTTAATTTTTAGTTTTTTAGAATTTTATATAAATTTTATCAAATAATATTTACAATATTAGATATTGACCTTAAAGATATTTAGAAATGTGAAGGTTAATGGACTTGCACTTGTTGAGTTCAATAATTTTAAGATTTTACACTTTTATTTTTGTTTACATCATTTAGCAATAGAAGTAGTTAGCTTTTATTAGATCCAAGAGATTTCTTCATAATAAACTAAAATATTTGCAAGATTATTGAAAAATAAATTATTAAATTTTTAGATGAGATTGTGTTATAATTTGAAGTCTTAAGATTATTTAATCTTAATCCTTGTTTTGAAAAATATTTGTAAAGACTTTGCTATAAGTTTATTATCCAACAAAAATATGATTTTAATAAAAATAAAAGTACAAAAATCTAAAACTAAGTTTTTTATAGTTTATGATTTTTTAAAGTAATTTTATTATTTAGATTTTTTTTATTTTTTTTATTTTTTTTATTTATGTTGATTTTGTGGAGTAATTAAACTATAAAATATTTTTTTAAGACAAAAATAATCATTGGATTTTTTTTCAAATCTATTTTTGATATTTTTTATATGATTATTATTACATCCAATATGTATTTTTTTTACATATGGATAAGTAGAAGAAAATTAGTTATTGTATTTTTATTTTTTTAGATAATTTCTTTGTGTAAGTTCTATTACTTGCATGATCAACCATAGTTTTAATTTAATTTAATTTAATTTTTTGTTCTTCTGTAGATTTCTCCTAATTAATGCGAGTATTATATTTTAAAATGTGTTCTAGCAAATTTGTATTGCAAACAGTTTTAAAATTACTGCTTTGTCAAATCTACAAACATTTGCCTACAGTTCAAATTAATATGAATTATACATAGAAGGTGCTTACTTTGACTAAAGTATGCATACTTTCTTCAAATATAAAATTTCAAAATGAAAGAAATAGTTACATTAGTTTAAATGTTAAGGATAACATCTAATTAAACAAAAAAGGTCAAATAATCTACATCCAATCATAATAACTATTATTGTATATATTTTTAAAGTGTGCATAAGTATTTTTGAAAAATTAAAAATTTTAAAATGCTCTTATTTGTAAATAAAAAATCTAATGTGTAAAAAATTTTAATTATATAAAATTAACTAATCACTATTTTAAAAATTATTGTAAAACTTTTAAAACATAATAATGAACTAAGCACAATTTGTACAATACATCCTTAAAAATTTAGAAAATTATTATTTATGTTATTATTTTAAAACGTCATTAGATAGAAAAATATATCCATTATGAAATAAAAATCTTATTACATTACTTTTATTTTATCTTAATTTATTGTATCTGTTATTGTTAAAATTTATGTTTGTCTTTGAAAAGATGACAGCTTATTATTTAAATTTGCAACATATGTTGGTGATAATATTAACATTTTAAGTTTTAAAATATATGCTTAAATTTTTTTGATAATGTAATTTTGTTTTTAAAGTGGTCATTAGAATAGTAAATTCCATTTTATTCTACTATTGCTTATAAATCATAGATGTTTGCATCAAAGTTAGACTCAACATTATTTTAAAATATTAATATAAAATTTATCTGGTTTTATTATTATTTAAAATAAAGTTCAGCAGAAACCTTAGTTCATTTTTTTCATCTTTTTACAAGATGGAGCACTAATTTTAAAAATTCTTTCTATTCATTGTATTTTAGAAAAGATTTTCTTGTCAATTAATTGAATGAAGTCAATTTTTGCATGTATAAGTCTTTTTCTCTTTATAATTTCAAATTAGTGAGTAATAAAATATTAAATTATTATATATGAATATAAAATATATTATGGTTTTGATTTAATATATAATTATTAAAAAAAAATTAGGTGTTTAGAATTTCGATTGAAATATAAAATCAAGATGAATGATTACATGGAAATTAAAAACACAAGACATTAAGTTACCAAATGGTACTAAAACAACAATTTATTTAATTCTACCATATTACAAGAATACTTTTAAATAGCCTATTTCTTTCTTTTAATATTACTTTTGTACATTTGAACTTAATTCTTAATGAATAGCAATTTAAAACAAAGATTGATACTCATTGTAATTTTTTAATTTAAAAAAACAGTTTTTTTTTATTTTTTTTATTTTTATTATTATTATTTAAAGTATGATACTATTTTAGATTAAAAATTCTTAGTTTTTTTTTATAGTTTTGGATGTAATAACTCATTAATTAAATTTTGTAAGACCAAAACAAGAAGTGGAACATAACTATTTAAATAAATGAAACAAATATAAGAAAAGAATGGCTTTCAAAGAAGAAATATATAAGTTTATTTTTACTATTAATTGTGCAATAAATATAATACTTTAAAGTATAGTTCTAGTTAAAATTGTTGATTTATTTTTTATAATATAAAGTATTTTTATATTAAATATATATTTATTAAAATATTTTACTATAGATATATAATTTTGTAAAGTAAAATTATAAGACTTTAGCAAGTAATTACTAATAAATATGATGCTATTATAATTTAATCTTAACTTTTTTTAATTCAATAATTTAATATCTTTGTAGAAGTTTTGTTAATGTGAGAAATCTTTATTTTAATAATTCAAATATAAGAAGATATTACTTAAATTATTCTCAACTTGTTTTATTTATTTTTCCTTATATATTACATATCAAATAATATAATTGCATATGTACTTCAAATTGTCTAATTAGATTGTGTATTACCAATGCAATGATGGATAATCATCTTAAATATGAAATAGCAACAACCAATATTATTCTATACTAGCAAAAGTAACAACATATCATTTTTCTTTTACAATATTTTTGCAATATTGGTTGCTCTTATGTTGCTATATAAGCAAAATCAATCACCCCCTCTCATACCAATTTAGTTAGCCCCTTCCCTTAACAAGAGGCATTTGAAGCTACCCTTTTGCCACACATGATGTCAACAAAGATTAATTATTTAGAGGCTTTGAGAAATTCTCATAATTAAATTTACAACTCCCAATTTGATGACATAATGGTTTATCAAATTCCTTGCAACATTGTTCTAGCACACATATTCCCAAAGAATGCTTCATCTCCCATTTTCTCCCAACATAACATTTACAATAAAATAAAATATTAATTATCATAAATAAATAATAATAATAATAATAATAAAAGGGAAAAAAAGACTTCACCACTGCCATTGGGGTTCAAGAGGTGCATAAAAACACAAACATAAAAATAGCAATTAAATCTTAAACATCTGCAAGGGAAGGTCTGAATTCTTTCTACAGCGACTCTAATTCTTAAACCCTAAACCCAGGATTCATCATCGTGGCGACTTAAACCCGGGTCCACGACATTTGTACAACATGAGAACCGGCTACCACCAGTTACACGGTCACACACGACAGGGGATAGCAAGTTCCCAGACTCCGTTCACACTGCAGGTTTCGGATCTGGTCCGACCCCTTCCGCTTCTTTCTGTGTCGCATGCTGCGGTGCCGATACGGAGTTTTGATGAATCTCGCATTTGAATGCGGAGGTTGCCATTCTCTTCAGGACTTTTTGAGGTTTCAGGGATCTTTACGAAGGCCCAATTCTGGTCACAGGTCTTTTTGGCTTATTCATGCAATAAACCACATACCCTCAGGGTTTTAGGGAGACGTCGAATCTGTATAGATTTTTCTGTATGCATTCTTTAGGGTTTGGGAAAAATCTGTGCTCTCTGTGTACATCGTCGAATAGGATTTTGGTGACCGTTTTTCTGTAGTGTTGGATTCTGTCGGGGTGATTTTAAGTGATTTTTAATCAGTTGATCCTTTTTGTGCGCAGATTTAACTTCTAGGGTTCTGAAATTGTTGTTTGCAAGACCCGCTGCTATGGCGTGGGGTCGCCTCCTTCATCTTGGGAAGCCCTTAACTCGTACATCACAGGTGGAATTTGCACCAGTATGGTGGCGTTTGTATTTCTCTTTTTCACAGTCCGCTATGGATACAAGCGGTCTTGCTCCAAGGTTAGTTGGACCTGAATCAGGGTCGCAGGTTATGGCGAGCTCAGAGGATGGCTTAGACGCAGTCGTGTGTGGAAGAGGAGATAAGAAGACCAAGCGTGGGAAGCGATTTAAGGGCTCTTTCGGAAACCCCAGGGAGAAGAAAGGAACAACGACACGGCGGCTTCGCAAAAAATGGGAACTCTCATACGACCCTCTCCTACCTGTGCATGCTCAACCTTTTCCTCCCATGCTTGCGTAGAGTATCCATGGTCTGATGCCATCCTGGTGCAGCACCACAACAGTTTAATCCTCCGCTTAGCATTGATGATTCATTTCAGCTCTGAAGCTCGGGATGCATTCTTGAGACACTGGAATTCAGCACATCAATTCTTATTCAGCTGCATAGCTAAGAGGTTTTGAGGCTTGCTCAGTACTGGCTCCAGTTGAGGTAGAATTCTATGCAGTTCAAATGTTTTTATCGTGATTGTATGCAACCATTTTTCCACCAATTGAGAAATTCTGCACGTCACGCCAGTGAGCAGACTTAATTCCTAAACCTCTTTCAGTGTGCTGTTGAATTCTACATCTATGACAATTCTATGACATTTCTAGTGTGGAAAATATCTATGTGATCACGTTTGAATACTTGATATTCGTAAGTCGTTATGCTTCTGGGCGAGAATCATGTTCCTAGTACAGGTTCAAAAGAGTACTTCTTGTTGTATGATGTATTGGTATATGAACTGAGCCCTAGATTACCTCAATCTGAACAGATTCTTCACTGAGATTCGTGTAGTTGAAATGACTACTGAGGAGAGAACATTTCTATCAGTTTTCTGAGTTCTGCAGTGATACTCTTGACAATTTTTTATGTTTTATTTTTTGTACTTGTTTTCAATATTCTGGTTATGATTTTCTCCTTCTGTGGCAGTTGGTGGACCCAACTGTTTGTCTTCCACTATATGTAAATTCAGCCCTGCTTTCAGATTGGAGTCTTACTAGCACTCATTTCAATTTCCGCAATCTACCCTAGAAATCATACTTTATGGTAAATACTAACATTGAACTGCAAACTATTCAAGTTGAGTGAATGATCACTCCATCTAGTGCAACATTCTAAGAGGTCTTTTAAAAGCTCTTGATCTAAAATATAAAAAAATAAAAAATAAAAACAACTAGGTTCTAATTTGATTTCATTTGATTTTGTCTAGTTTTACACCATGATTTGAAAATTTTATAGTTGTTTATAGTAATAATTGTTATAATAATTTTTAGTAGTTAATAGTATTATCTAAAATTTTATTAAAGAAAATATCAAAACTTGGTTTTAAAAGTTTCTTGGAAAGGGTGAAGTTAAGTTTGAGGATTTTCTACTATGTTTTAGATTTTAAGAATTGTACTAAAAACTGTGGCAATAATCAAATTAAGTGTTTTCAATTTAACTCCTTATATATTATGTTTTACTAAATGTATAATTAAAAAAATATCAAATGTTGGATACATTTTTTATAACTTTTTATGGGAGTTTCAACTTGTAAACATTTTTAAAACTTATTTTATAATATACATGGTTTGATACATTTAAATACAAATTGGAAGATGATTCTTTTAGGCATGGGGAGAATTTACGTATTGAAAAAATTTCCAGTTATTTAATCTTTTATTTTACATCTACTAGCATTAACTTGTTTTTTTCTTTTTTTTCTTTTTTGAGAATTGAGAGTTATCTTTTAATGTTTTCTGTACTTTGGCTTAGGAGTTTTGGGATGGAAAGACTCAAGTAAGGTGGATCAAAACATGATCAGTAGTATCAGCTAGGAACAAAAATTGTCTTGGTGTGAATTATAGGAGTGTTTTTGAATTGGAGTTTAAAATGTTGTATTTTAAAAACATTTATAATATTGAAGGAGGAGGAAGAAAAAATGGATCTTCCCAGCTCTTAAAATCAAATATATATATATATATATATATATTTATGATAGTACCCAAGGAAGCATCAATCTTTGAATAGTTTTTTAATGTATTTTTTTAATGTGTTCACTAACATATATCATATATTACTCTTCGATATCAAAAATGGTTTGTGTGAGATTATATAATTCAAGATAAGGTTGTACACTAACATGTGTTTGTTTGGATTGTACATTTTTGCCAATGATAAGCTTATCATCTGTAAGTTCTATGATCAAAATAAGCATAATTCTAGAGATTCATCAAATAACTGCAGTATTAAATCTTTTGAATATAAAATCAAAGATAAAGCTTACAGCTAATTTTATATATATATATATATATATATAATAAGGATAATTTTTTGTACCAAGTTCAATTTTTAATTTTTTTTATTGGCTTAAATAACCACTGAAAACATTGTATTGCTCCAAATGAAGAAAAATCAAGTTAAGTGATGTTGAAAATATTATTATTTTCTTGAGAGTAATGTTAAGTACAGTGAACCAACTTCACTACTAACATGAGCCAAAAGAAACATATCAAAGAAGCACTTGAATGCATTGAGATGGGAGAACAAAAACCTATAAGAACTCTTCTTGATGCTATTTCAAATTAATAAATCTTTTAAATTGAAAAAATTAATGACATTTGAAGAAACATGTAAGATATATTATACAAAGTAGAAAATAAGACTTGCAATATATGCCATATTGAGTGCAAAAATTAACATTTAATTTTTAAAGAAAAATCCATTAACAAAAACAAAGAACGAATTTATATATATATATATATATATATATAATATATATATATATATATATATATGTTTTTGTTCATTAAATAATAATTTTTAAATATGATGTTTTATTTGAAGGAAATATTGGACCTTTAATTGTACCTTGGAATTAATGACATTAGTACTAAATGTTTCTGTCATCCAAAATAGATTAGCGAAGCAGTAGATTATACATCTGTGAGGATATACACGTATTTCATTGAAATGAAAACTTTGTTTATAAATTATTATATGGAATAAATTATTATATATTCAAAAATGGAATAGTTTCTTATGTTGCATTTGGTTGGAATAATTTTCAAGAACATCATAGAATGACATACAGTTTTTTGAGTCGAGTAGCACACAAGTTTATTTTAAAAAGTTAACAAATCAAAGAACCTCCATTTTATTTCCATTTTAACCGTCCCTACATTTGAAAGATTATCGAGTCAGATGCACGATGATCTACCAAAAAAGGCTAAATAATAATACATGCACATTGTGGCTTCCGGAGAAAAATTTATTCAAAAAAAAACCTTGCATAAACTTCTCAGAGTATTCAAGAAAGTTCTAGTAATGTAGAGAATGGAAGTTGTGACAGATTCATGTTCATGCACATGTCTGACACGTAAACATCCACAGACAAAAAAATTCGTGGGGGACAGATTTTGCACATCATGTTGGCCTTATCAAGGTAAACCAATGATGCCCAGTTTGCCAGGTAAGTTAAGATAATGTTGAGTTGGGGCTACTTTGGTGAACCAAAATGGGGATCGAAGGTTTGCAATATTACAAGAGAACAAAGCTATAGAATTTGAGCTCCTCTTGTTCTGCATTGACAGGGTTCCAAATACGCAGAACTTCGATGTAAAGAGACCAAAAGAACCTTTTAGTTGAGAGGTTTCGCAATTTTCAACAGAATCCTTCACTTGTATGCCATAGATAACTTCAAGTATTGGAATGTGCGATAAAAAGTGACTGAGGTGTGAACATAAAAGAGGTACATTGATGAACATAATTACCCTCTATATCAAAGTAAAAGCAAGATTATATTGTATCATTAATGGGTGCATGACCATGTCATGGCAATGACAGTTGTCTGAACTCATTAACTACAACCAACTCGAAATAAATTTGGACCGGGCCCACTCAACAACAGTCGCAAATCAAATTATCAAAAACATCGCATAAGATACAAATCATTCCGCAAAGATTGTCAGGATATCGGATCGTCATTGATGGAATAAAAGTGAAATACATCGACTCTGACAAAATATAAAAAAGGAGTTTCGAGAGGAAAATATCACATCTATTCGTCCTCCTGGCTGCGAAGACGGGCACTTCCATTGGTCAACGCAATGTTTAACTGTGCTGCGCGCTCCACAATAGCCTTCCTTTTCAAGGTGGACACGTTGTGTGCGATCTCAGCGCTGTACTTCCTGAATTGCCATGTTAACCAATTTCACAAGCTTAACCATCGATACATATCTATTGAGTTGCGCAGAGAACCACTGAAAGACAACACAAAAATTGAACTGTAACCAATCACCTCTGGTAATTGGAACAATTACTAAATCTCACATTCTGAGAATACCACTTAGTTCTATGTGCAATAACTATAGACGGGTGTCCACTGAGATTCCCAGGGCACCTCATCAGCCCTACCAGTGCGTACAATCTTCCTAGTTAACTTCCAATCAGCTTGTACTTCAGTGTGTAAACACACACAAACACATCACATCATACAATGACTACATTTTTTAAAAATATCTTAAACTTGTAAAAACGCCTGATTCTTACAGCAAATATGAAAAAACGGGGAGTTCCAGAAAACCACTCACCTGTTGTGCATCAACAACAACTCGACGTCCTTCACATTGTGAACCAAAAACTTAACGAAACCGCTGGGCAGCACATGTCTCGTCTTCTTGTTGGATCCGTAACCGATGTTGGGCATCAAAGTAGTTCCCTTGAACTTACGACGCACCCTAGAGTCAATACCCTTCGGCCTCCTCCAGTTTGTCTGGTGAGAAAGAAACACACATCAACCGACAAAATCAGCACTCAGTCCATGAAAAGCGCTTCCACCTCCAAGTCATCATATCTACACCCAGCGAGCGGAATAAAGCACGTCCTGAAAGGACGACTGATCCTGGGCCTCTTCAAAGACCTATTGAATGAACAACCATCCAAGATCGGCACAGCGCAGAGCATCAAAACTACAGAATACACGCACTGCAGACCAAAAAAAAACCTAAAACAACCCAGTGCTCTCATGAACCCTAAAGACGAACTGCAGGAATCCACGGAGAATAAACACAAAACGAACCCGGAATGGGAAATTATCGACCACCAAGAACAACCCACGGAGATTGCCGAGGACCCAGAGAAGCAGAAGCGGCGGAATTTCGTTCGGGGGATGAGGAGTGAGTGTACCTTCACGCAAATCTTGCGGTCAGACTGCATGCGCTTGAACTTCTTGACGCGCTTCTTGATGACATCGCGCTTGACGAGAGGGGTCACCATGGTGGCGGACTGGGCGCGGCTGGGGAAGGGGTCAGCAGCGGCGCGACGCAGCGACTGAAGGGTGTGATGATCTTCCAAAGAGAGCTGCAGTTACAGGCCTGCCCCTGCTTTGTGCTCTCTCGCTTCCTCCCTCCGCTTAGGGTTCCACCCCCCATCGTCCTCCTCCTTCGTCATCATGGATGGATGTGGTAGGCTCTTCGTGGATTCGTGGATGAATTTAGATTAACTACTGTGTGGATGAGTATAGGATAATAAGTTCTGTTTGGCTTTTCTCCCATCCAAATGACCCCGTTCAGTCGGACTCCATTGCATTGGGAAGTATGCAGTTTGAATGTTTGAACCAATTTATTACAAGAAATGATAAATTCATACATTTAAATATTTGAGGAGTTGAAATTATGGAATGTTTTATTCTGTTTTTTAGTGTAGAAGAATATTTTTTTATTTCAATTTTATTCGGAAATTAAATAAACCCAAAGAGATCTACTTTATGTACATTAAAAAATACACACATACACTAGTTAGTTTAATTAATTTTCTTAAAAATTCAATTATTATAATATTTAATTAGAAATAAATAAATAAATAAATCAATAAATCAAGGACCTCAAAAATCAAAGAACACAATGCATGAGATTGCTAGAAATAATAAAAAGATAATTGTACAAATAAAATCATTTGATTTGTAAAACTGTAACATAGAAGGTGGACTTCTCATTCTAACTCTATTTTTTAATACTATTTTTTAGGTTTAAATTTAAAATTAATGGTAACAACAAAAGAACTTAAAAAAAAATCTACTACTAATATTCATAGATTGTATTAAAACAACAATCTATACATTTTTTGTATACATTTATAAAGAAATTATGTAATATTCAATATTAAAGAAGTCCATCAATTAGGAAAATGAGATATGATTATTTATAACAAAATTTTAATAAAAATCACCATATCCATACTAAATCAAAAAATTTATGTCTTTTCTTTTTTTTTCTTTTTCTTATACTTAAATTAAAGTGCAATGTATTAGTATTTTATATAGATGAAAAGAATTCTATAAAAAATATACTTAAAATCCAAAAAATATCTAATAATAATACAAATGATTTAAAAATAAGTTTTATAAACTTTTTTTTTGATATAAAAATTTCTTTTAAGATATTTTAATCTTGATAATAATTTGATAGATAAAATAAATTATGACTATTTATGTGAAGCCAAGAAAATATTTGATACCATATTATTTTATTAAGTTTTATAAATCTAAATTTATTGATAATTAATATAAGGAACTATTAATCTAATATAAGGAACTATTAATTAGTGTTGATCATTTTCTTTGGAAAATCCCACTATCAACTTTTCCATGATTTGCAATTGAATAAAACACTTGATATTCGTTTCCCGTAGGGCAGTTTTTAAGCATAAAGACGAGAATGTAGTGGTGTCAAATCCCTGAGACAAAATAGTTACATGCTTAGGTTTTGTAGCGCCTAAAAGCAATAGGTGACATAGACATACACACACTCAGCTGAGTGCAAAAAGATCGCAAACATCTTGGGCTCTAATTGATACAAATCCAGGTAGTTCTGATCCCCCTGGAGATCACCCACCACCTCCCACTACGAACTATTACAGAAACTTCAGCGTGAATGTTTCTTGGATGCATGATTAGACCATCTTAAATTACCTACAATAATGGTCGTAGCAATGTCCGGTATGCAGTGCCTTTGCGAATATTGAGCCAACAAGAAACGCCTCTATTTACCCATGCTTCATACATTACGATGCTTGCCCTGAAACAACCTTAGTCCCTACCCAGGTGCTAGCTGTCCCATTTGAACAGACAACTGCTCGACACTAGGCTTCTTACTCCACCAATTTTTCACTTCCCCACCATCTTCACCAGCTAAAATTTCAACTGAATCTCCCACAATCTCATCTCCATCAGCCTCTTTGCCATGAGGGCCTAAATCTAAATCACCATCTAGTTCGTGATCTGCTCCTGATGGAGTCTCACTCAAGAATTGCTCCCAAAATATATCGTTAGCAGCTGATACGGCTGGGCTGCCTAGGTTTGATATCACTTCCTCTCCCTCTAATGAAGTTCTGCCTCCTTCTGAGGCAAATTCCATAGACTCTCCTGAGAGATCCTCGGGCTTGATTTCTCCACCAGAGTGAATACTCCCCTTATCCATACTTAAGGCACCTGGTCCAAGATGAAAAAATTGCTTCAGAAAATAAGAACTAGTTCCCATGAACAAGTAGTTCCTAATCCATATGAACATTCCACATGTCATTCATTATGTCTTACAAGGTTCACTAATAGACCTATTAGATGTTTAGTATATTCTAATTCCTGTAAAGCATTATGTAAGCCCCTAAAACCAAACATACTTAGTCATTAGATAAACTTCAAAGCATTTTTAACTATCCAAAAGACTCGATGCTTCATTATTGCACAGCCTCAATTCCAGTAAACGAATCGACGGTAAAAATCATCATCTCAACACCAATTCGTACAAAAAGGAACCGTTGGGTGTCAACCACACGACAAAATGGAGAACTCTCGTAAAAGATAGTAATCAAATAAAGCTCCTCCGCAGATGCAATCTTCCTAGAAAGTAGAACAAGTACATACCTTCTAGTCTTGGAATTCGACTTGTCAGATGTTGGGGCATTGGCAGGTCAGCAACTTCAGTTGAAGCATCCGTGACAACCGGACCAGGTAAAGCATCACCAAGGCCGGATATATTCATTTCAGTGAGCGTGACGCCAGATTGTCGATTCAGTGCACTAACGTCAGGACCAGAAGGGGCGGAGCCTAGATCTCTAAACAAGGCTTCAAGGGGACCGCTATCAAGACTAGGTGCGGATGCAGCATCTGTTGAGTTGAAAAACTGCATAATCATAGCCCGAGCTCCATTAGCGTCGGCATTTCCATTAGAATGGAAAGCCACAATTTGATTATCAGCTGGGGAATCTGAGCTAACTGAATCATCTGCACTAGAATCCTGTTTAGGAAGACGCCGTTTTTTCCGAACGGTTGCAGCAAGTCTCTTATTCTCAGATTGTTGCATGAGTTGAGCCAAAAAGCTTGGATTCTGCATAGCTTTGGCAAGAAAAGACATCATATGTTGCTGCCGATTCTCTGTCGTAAGCAGCCGTTGACCCATTGCCTGCACAAATGACTTGCAGTATTTAGCAAGCATTTACGAACAAGTCTGCCAATCTGCTTGTTGAGAACTGCGTATTGATATTCCACTGAACACAAAACTAGAATCACCATCCTACCAGGAGTCCCTTACGGTTGGTGATTCTAATAAAAGGGCACCCGTTTCGTTAACACGTATACAGACCCACTAGTAAAATTCTGAGAGATAAACTCAGGGAACATAACTCTCGCAGTGCGATTACATCTCTATTGAAAAATTCGAGGTCGTGATTTGAATCCTCCATTAAAAAGGAAAATGAGACTAAACGATCGGTCGGAATATCTAAATCCCAGTTTTAAGTTTGCCGAATTCTTTTTCCGTACAGTCGACGGGGTTGACGTTGTCACAGCTTTCTCACATTAACATGAACTTCATAAACCCTAACTTACAAGGATACGCTTAAGCAATTTAGACCAAACAGTGACAGAAACCATCACTTCATGCAATCCTTACGCGATGAAATGGGAATTGATGCCACATTTCAATGCTGAACTGGACTCTCTCACGGCTACGCAGCATCTGCGCATCCAGTGAGGCAACAGAAACTTGTCCAAACTCATCTTCACACCCACTTGAAAAGATCCACCAAAACAGACGCATGCCAGATAATATATGCAAAAGGAAAACTATGTGGAAAAGTCAAGTACCTGCAAATCTCGCTCTGTATTCTGCTGCTGTTGTCGTAATCGCACCAGTTCCATCATCAACACGTTTTTGTCCCTCTTCAGCCTTTCAATTTCACCTTCAAGCCCAAATTTCCCAACTTCCACACAGGGTCCCACAGAACCCTGGTCGCTTTGCTGATGCTGCTGTTGCTGATGCGTTGATTGCTGAGAGTGAGTTGCTGGTTTGCGCCGATGAATGGTCCTCAAAAGATCTCGTCGTCCACGCAAGAAACCTTCGTTAGCAAACTCCCAACGATCTGGATCAACCTTACGGAATCCCTGAACAAAATTCATCCAAATTTGCGTCAAGAAGTCACGAACTTGCCAACTTCTTTTTAACTATAAATACAAAAAGGTCAAATCAAACTCGTAAATATACATGTAAGGTTAGAAAACAATTCCATACGAATTAGCATGTCAATCAATTCCACGCCCAATTGTGGAGATGTTTATGTGCTTAAATTACGAGATTGCCTTCTTGGGCTGAATGATATGGAGGAAACATGCTTTGCTTCTAAGAAATGATAAGACTACGTATATACCACGAATTCAGCCGCGTCAAGATTGGAGGAGGAGATTTGCTCCACTCCGTCCTTACAATAACAAACAGTGTATCATTTATTCTTCCCAGTACTTTGATAGCTGGGCTCAGATATCAATGCTTGAAACTTACGTAAGTATTCAGTTGCCGAACGAAGCTGGAAAAGTTGTTGTGCTTAAAATACTTCGGCAACAACTCCTGAGCGAAATCAGGAGGGTTCCACACTATGAAGCTGTTGTGACCAGTACTCCAAGAAACCACGAGGTCAGTGGCAGGATCATCCACCATATCATACGTCTTAGTCAGAAAAGGCGGGGGCGCGGTACTCTGCAAGCCATCCATAGGCTGGGGCGCCGACAAGTTATTAAAACCGGGAACGGAAGATGACGGCACGACATCCGAATTTAACGAATACCGTTCCTGTCCCATACTCTCTTCCAAAGGAGGCCAATGCGGATCCGTCTTCACCACCTGCGACACCATTTCTCTCTGCCACCGATCTCACTCAATATCCCTCACCGGCATAATCCCTCAGCCTCTCACCAGGTCCCCCTCCGCGATGCCAAACAAAAATGACACAAATATACAGACCAGCAACTCCCCTCCCTCTAAAATTTTAAATAAATAAAAATGAAAAATGAAATGAATACAAAATACAAAGGGAGGGGAAACAAAAATAAATAGATAAATAAATAAATAAGCACGGAGTCCTTGCAGCTGGAAGGCCACAAGGGCACCAAACACCGATCAACTGTTCCGAAGAAACAAAAGCACTACAAAAAAATCCCAACCCCTCGGTCCTCCCGCAAACTATCCCGATTTCGCTCCTAATCCAAGATCACACCACCCCCAACAATCCTAAACCTATCCGTTACAACAACGCTCCCTCGCCTCTGAAAAAACCTCAAGCTCTACCACCACAACAGCTACCACCACCACCGAGTATAAATCATCCCGTGACAAGCACTCCCAAACGCAAACCCAATCGCTGGCACCGCGCTACTACCTAGCTGCACCAACACGGCCAACCAAAATCATCAATCCCCACTGTCGCCGATGGCGATCATCAAAAATTGCTTGACAGCAATCACTCGGGGGATGGAATCGAAGGCGAGACGAGAGCGAATTGGCGTGGCATTGCGACGAGGCGACGGAATAACCCTAAGCGAGGAGGAGGAGGGAAGAGGAGCAACGAAGGCCGTGAACGGGAGCAGACTCAACGCCCGATGCGGCAGCAGCCTATTGCCTTTACTGAGCCGGGTGCGGCTATCTGCTCCACCCGCGCTGCTCGCATTTGCCACCGGCGCTTCTGTCGGTGACACGCGCGGTGAACCGCGTGCGAAACTGTGGCGCAGTCCGGCAGCGTGGTGGGGAGAACGCGCGGGGAACGGCGAGCGGCATCAAGAGTATCGCATATGTGGCACTTTTCTTTTCTCGAGAAAAAGTGACGATGAGCCTTTTATAGTAACAGCTGGGCGCTTTATCCATCGAAAAAGTACATCGGCGTAGTAAAACCCCGGGAAAAGTAAAAAGTAAAGTTCATGACCGGGCGTGCACATGTGGTCCCCCACTAATCCTTACTTTCCATGATTAAATGTGTTTATTTAAAAATAAGGTTTGGATGTGTGAATGGATTACTGTCACAGTTGAATGGATGGACTAATAGAATGAATAAATGAATGCATCGATTGTCTGTACCAACTGAACTTTGTGATTTCATTTATTAAACTAAAACTCCATTATTCATGTTTTTATTTTTGTGAGAGCTTTATTTGTGTTAATCTGTCCAATTCAACTATAAAAATAAATGATATGCATTAATTGAAGAAATGATTGAATGTTTAATTTTGTAATGTGTTGATAAATCATGTAATTATATACATACATACGTACATACATACACACGTACATATATGGTAACCAAATGGTTATTTTGTGTATATTATACATGTTAAAAAATTCACCTGTAAAAATACATAATTTGTGTGGCACGTACAGAGAATATTAATAATGCATTGGTATGACTTCAAATAAATCTAATAAGTATCATATACTGATGTTGAAAATAAACTTGGAGTATTTCACAATTTAAGAATATAATCTCCAGCGGCTTCAATTTTTTTGTAGATTGTAATAAAAATTAAAAAATCTAGCTATTCAAATACAGTAATTTTAAATAAAAACATTTTTTGATTCAATCTAATGAATTATTGAAAATTAATTATGAATAATTCATATTAATTTTCAATTGAAAATTTTCATATTGAAAATTAATTTTGAATAATTTTGAATTGTAATGAATTATTATGATTTAATGTAGTAGATTATTTTGATGAATTATTTTGAATTTTTTCTTGATAAGTTATATATATATATATATATATATATGAATCTTTATATAAAATTTAGATCATAAAATATTAATAATAGCAATGATAATTGCTGGTATCAAACTATTCTATTCTTTTAAAACAATATAATTAAACTTGTTATGCCAAATTCAAACACAAAATTATAAAATAAAATAAAAGTCTTTCTAATAAATCCTCCACAGGATTTTTGAAATATAATAATTTTAAACCTTAATTGTTGTTAGTGAAAAATAATGTATAGAAAGTACTATTTATTAAAAACACATAGAACTGCATCAATGATTGACCCTATATTTCTACCATGCAAAAACTTATAAAATCTTGACCAAAAAGTATTACAATGTTTTTGCACCCAAATCATGTTTTAAAATTAAGATAAGTTTCTATACGGCATCAAAGGCCAAGAAAACATCTAAAATACATAGATGGTATATGCATCAACTTCTAAGCTATACTGTTGAAGTTGTGTCATGTGGAAGTTGATGTTTTGAATTTTTGTTTTAGTTTTGTGCTATTTTCTATTAGATAATTTTTTTAAAAAAATTAAGTAAATTTGAAATAAGTTAGTATTATTTATAAACATATGTACTCCAAAAATTGAAACACAATATTTATTAAGAATATTTTCTATTCACAAATTTATATATATTTTCAATTATTGATTCATCAATGTAATCAAAAGAATTAAAATAAACAAATTATTTTTCAAAATAACTTGAGATTGATATAGTCTTTCTTTTGTAACATGATATATATATATATATATATATATATGATATGCTTTGTATTGAAATTTGTTTCTTATCCATCAAGAATTAACTTCTATAAAAATTGGACTAAATTAATAAATTTCAATACACACATACACACATGTATATATAAGAATATATATGGTTGTTTTAGAAATATAACACTGATTCAAACTACATACATACATGCAGATTTAGTAGAAATCCTTGTTTTTAACACTACAGATAAATAAAAATTTAAGAACATTATTATTTTTTAATGAAAAATATCACTTAATGCATCATTGTTTTACTATTTATTATTTAACTAAGTAAAAACTAAACACACATAGCATGGATGTATAAAAGATTCTTACACCTAAAAGAAAAAAAGAAAAGAAAAGAATATATATATATATATATATATACACACATACACCCACATATATTTAACATTAGGTAAAATTGCACTCAAATTTTTTTTTAAATATTATCACAAAGCTGATATGAACTGGATGCTTAAAATTTGCATGGGTATTTGAAAATGGCATGGTGTGACTTCTTTTATTGGAGATAAGAAACAAATTTAAAATTCATTCTTCTAGCTAAACAATGATTAGATTACATGATGATGGTTAAACAACAACCTGGGCCATTGTCAATGCATAAGAAAACCTATGTAAAAAGATACAAGGTTTACATTTCTAACAACTAACTGATTATTAAAAAATGATAAATCATAAAAAATTACCTAAACTGAAAAATTTAACAAAATATGACTTGGTAATTTATTACAAAGAGGAATTGAATATATTTTTTATTCAGTGAGAGAACTTTATTATATCATGATATGCTTTGAGAGTTCAAAGTTCACATTATATATTATAGTTTTTTATTATTTTATTTCTATGATAATAAATTATAAATGTCAACATCTTAATAAGTTATTAATGATTTTTTTCAAGTGATATGTTTTTTAGAATTATATTGTATAGACAATAGACATAAATACTATAATAATAATAATAATAAATTTTAAAATTATATATATATATATATATATATATATAGGTAAAATCAAAATAATATTCTTTAAATATTCTTTAATTAATTAATCTACATATCTTTTTATATATTGATATTTATTAGTAGAATTCTATATTAATAAACTTATAATAATACTAATAAAAAACATAGATTTTATATAAAGAACTATAAATATTATGCATATTCAATATCATAAAACATGGTTATATATTTAGGACTATAAGAAACCATAAAATAATTCTACTTACTATTTTCAAATAACACCTGTAAATTTAATACTTTTGTAGGATTTCCAAATATACTATATGAACTGTGATATTTTTCATTTTCACTGTCATTTGGATAAATAACTTGAATGTACATAAGAGATATATATATATATATATATATAGATTTAGAATTACATACAATTGACTATGGATAAACATTAAGGTTAAAAAGTCTATTCCTACACTTTACAATGATGGACCTTGAGATTTATTAATCCACATTATATGTGTGAGTTTTGTTAGAGATTTTTGTTATTAAAACTTGTAATTTTTTTTTTGTTAATGATAGAAACAAAAATATCCTTTAAAAAAAATTTAAAAGTTCCTTATAATATCTTATTAGTGGTCTTGTTTAATAACATGGTATATAAGCTTTGTGCTAAAACTGAAATTTCAAATGTCTACAAAATATTTGAAATAGTTGTCTATTCATATCATCAACATTATTTTTTTGTACCAATTAATCAATTGATAAATTAATTACATATGAATGTCTCTTTAACTTGTAATCTAATATAAATAACATTGATAGAAAGAAGATTCTAAAGTTAAGATAACATTCAAATGACTTAGTAACAATAATATGATTTTTAATGAATTAATTATACTTGGCTGGTTGAAAAAGGTTGTGCTAGAAGAGCGAGCCATTTTAGGAAATTCATTTATCAAAATTACCTATTTTAGCTTCTTCTAACATTCAAACAGTAAGAGAGCATAATCTAATAAAATCTGAAGCTGGTGTAGAATCACTCAAATAAAGAAGATCCATTATTGTTGGTACCTATATTTATCTTAGTATTCAAATCTACAAAACATAATTTGCTCAACCTCCATGGCCATCTCTCTCAATTGTTCCACTTTTCAAAAGTTCCTATAATGAACTATAATGACATAGTCCAAACCCTACCAATCCATCTTTATCCAAGCTCATTGAATGAAATCTTTTTCTATTATGAATACAAGGCATGTTCAAACAATTAAACATCAAAATTTGATCCAAAGTCCTCTAGCACAAATAATATTTTTTTCAATTTGCTTGCTAGTAACAAAGATTTTGTTACCATAGACGTTGTCATATTACATGTTGTCTTGTTTGAGAATACACTAGGCATTTGGATGTAGAAGATAAACTTGTATTTTATAATTAATTAAGAACTTAACAACTCTAATAAAATCTTAAAAAAATCCCAATTGAATCTTTAACAATCCTAATTAAATTCTAAAGTAATCTTAAGGAAATCCTAAAAGAATCATAAAGAAATTCTAAAAAAATCCTAAAAAAATCACAAAGAAATTATAAAGATACTTCAAAGAAATGCTAACAAAATCCTAGCTAATTCTAAAGAAATCATAATATAATCCTAAGAAAATTCTAATTAAATTCTAACCAATTTAAATAAAATCTTAAAGATATCTTAAATAAATTCTAATAAAATCTTAGTCAAATTTTAATCAAATTTTAGTCAAATTCTAATCAAATCTTAGTCAAATTATAGTAAAAATCTCAATAATTATTAAATAAATTATTGATCTTTATTCAAAATCTGTACACTTTTTAATCTACTAGTTAAAAACAAACATACAAAATTTGAAGGGATTTGAACTCTCAGATTGGAAAAAAAAGCTTCTAATCTAATTGGATATTAATAGTCTTCCTTCTCCAATCTTGATGTCAATCTTTTAGCATCGATAGCTCCTTTTTGTACTATTAATATATTCTAAAATTTTATAAAAATATTAAAAACTAACTTAATTATTAACTAAAAAAAGAACCATTTTAATCTAATTGGTAGTTTGCTTAAAATCACAAAAACCCTCACTGACCTCAAAATCTAATTTTTGAGACTCTAGCCCACTTAAATTTTGATAACCTTTGATCTAACTATTCAATTAAGCAAAAATTAATAAAAAACATTTAACACAACTATATTCACAAACCTACAAATTTTTACTTATAGATTTACTATAAAACTTACAAAATTCTTGAAAATGTGAATCCATTTTATTTTTCAACAATTAAAGTTATCCAAATAAAATTCCAACTTTGCATAGCTCTCACAAAGTCATCACAAACTCAAAAATCTTAAAACCAATGCTTAAATAAACCTTATTAAGTTTGCTATCTAATTCTACTCTCCAATCAACAAGAAAGCCTCATATCTATTGTAGACACATGATTTTGTATCTTGAGATCTAGTTTCAATTGTGGTTCACAACTAATCTACTTTGGATATCAATTCAAGGTTTTTTTTAAATAATTTTTATTGAAAACTATCCTTTTCTTTGATCTAAAGATACTCGTAGTATTATTTTTACTAATCTATCTTATATTATTTTGTTTATGGTCCTACAAAATTAATAGAAGTTATTTTAATAAAAAAATATTAATATTAAATTTTTTTTCTATCTTTTTTATTTTTTATTTTTATTTTTTAAATGATAACACATTATTTTATAAGTAGGTAAAGAGATTGTAGATCTTAATAAGAAGTTGAGATTGGAAAGCACAATTTTGAGCTTTTTTATTAATAATTTTGTTATTGGCACAAGATTAGAATAGACAGATAGTTCAAAAGATTGAATAAGTAATAAGCAAGTATTAAATAATGGTTGACACCTGAGCAGATTATTAGTTTTTTTTTCTAATTTAAAAATTCAAATCTCTTCAAATTTTGTATGCTTATTTTTAATTAGCAAGTCAATAATTATATAAATTTTAAATAAATATCAATAGTTAATTTAATAATTATTAAAATTTTAAATCTATTATAGGATTTATTTAAGATTTTATTAGGATTTATTTAGGATTTTTTAAGAATTTTATTAAAATTAGTTATAATTTGATTATAATTTATTTAAAATATTTTTAGAATTTAATTAAGATTTTAAATATATGATTAGGATTTGATTAGGATATTTTAAGATATCTATAGGATTTCATTAAAATTAATTAAAATTTTATTAAAATTTGATTAGAATTTATTTAAAATATCTTTAAGATTTTGTTAAGATTTTAAAGATTTAATTAGGATTTGATTAAGATTTGATTAGGATTTGATTAGGATTTTTTAGAATATCTATAAGATTTCATTAAGATTAGTTAGGATTTAATTAGAATTTAATTAAAATATCTTTAAGATTTTATTAAGATTTAAAATATTTTATTAGAATTTAATTAGGTTTTTTTAGGATATCTATAAGATTTTATTAAATTTAATTATTTTTGATTAATATTTATTTATAATATCTTTAAGATTTTATTAGGATTGTTAGAATTTGATTAAAATTTGATTAGGATTTATTTAGGATGTTATTAAGATTTTATCAAGATTATTAGGATTTTTTTAGAATTTCATTAGGATTTGATTAGGATTTTATTAGAATTTTGATTAAGATTTGGATTCAATTAAGGTTTTATTAGGATTTATTTAAAATTTGATTAAAGTTCAAGTAAATTTTATTTAAGATTTTTTTAGAATTGGCTAGAGTTTGATTAGGATTTCTCTAAGGTTTCTTTATAATATCTTTAAGATTGGCTAAGATTTAACTAAAATTTCTTTTTGCAATTTTTTTATGATTTTTTAAAATATTTTTTAGTATCTCTTTATGATTTCTTTAAGATTTCTTTATAATTTTTTAAATATTTCTTTAGAATTTATTTATGATTCTTTTAGGATTTTTTAAGATTATTTTAGTATTTAATTAGGATTATTCAAGATTTAATTGAAATTTATTAAGAATTTTATTAAGATTGTTAAATTCTTGATTAGTTGTAAAATATAAATTTATCTTCTATAGCCAAGTGATGTGTGCATATTCAAACAAGACAACAATGGTAGCAATGGTTCTTATATAATTCAAAAGCCTCAACATATATGATTTTAGGCATATTATGGATATACTTATTGGATGAGTATTGAATCTATATATCACATAAGTTGAATATTATGATTTGAATGTTGTGAATTGTTACGTGAGCTTACTCTATTTTAAGCCCTTTATATAAATACTACTAGTTCTTCTCCAAAGCTTAGAAATGATTTGAACAAGTGTCCAATATAATTAGAATATGCCATTAGTTATGAGTCAGTTCATTATTAGAGGGCTTTGGAATTTCTATAATTAATATCTTATATATGTGAATTTCAAAGTGGAATTCTTGAGGTAAAAGCCACTTGATGATAGCTAATTAATAAGTTTAAATTAATAAAATTAGATATAAGATAAATTTTTGGTAAGTAATAAAGTATTGAGTAGTCAATTAAGTATATAATTTAGATCATGTAACTTTGAAAGAGTAATTCTAAGAGCTCAATAATAAACATTTATATTGCTAAAGTAGCTTAAATTCTAATTTTAATTAATTAAAAATTATCCAAATTGGAATATTGAGATGATTAAAGTTGTTGTTGGAGTGAAAGAGGGCATCATATAAGGAATCAAATAAGGATTTTAGTTTGACAAGGTGTAGTGGTTGAAATCAAGAAAAGAAAAGAAAAATCAAATTGAAGCTTTGATGAGTGAGTTGATAAGGTCATCAAGCTTATGATTGTGGTCATATTTTTTTTGATTTATTTAATTATTATAATTATTTTAAATAAGTTATTAAGATTAAAATTTAGATTTGTTATGATTAAATATGATTTGGTAGAAGTAGGATTTTAAATTTTTTTTAAAAGATTAATAGGATTTTTTTAGAATTTAGGTTGATTATTTCAAGGTTGTAAAATGAATTAAAGTATTAAAAAGCTTGTATGATTAGTTATATTATCATTATACAATAAAATAAGTATGTGTAATAATTAAATATTAATTTTAAAATTATATAAGATTAAAAATATATTTTTAAAACGATCCATTAATTGTACAAGATAATGAAACATATGTAATAATATTTTTATAAGAATATAAAATGAATACTTTTAATCATAATAATAATAATAATAATAATAATAATATATAATTATAATTATATTATGATAAAATAAAATTGAAATATTTGGAAGAAAGTCATTATAGCATATATTTTGGAGCTAATCAAGAAATATGTTTTAATTCAAAGGTTTTGACCATGCATTTAGAAGCAAAGATATTTAACTAATATGGCATAAATTGATAATTATTTGCATGTTATTAGCATAATATTAAAAATGGAAGGTACTTAAAAAAATATTTGAAGAAAATATCAAGTCTATGTTATAAAATTGAAAGTTTTAGTAGACTATTCAATACTTAATTCTTTGTAAAGAAAAAAGATGGTTCCTTGCATATGTGTATTGATTATCAGAGATTGAATAAGATGATGGTGAAGAATCATTATTTATTAACATTAATGTCAGGATTTTTGGAATAACTTAGCTAAGCCAAGATCTATATTAAGATAGATCTTTGTGGAGCATACAACTTGGTACAGATTAAGAAGGGAGACAAATAAAAGACTATATTTTGGATAAGATATGGATATTTTGAATATAATGTCATGCCCTTTGGATTAATAAATATATCCGCTATCTTTCAACATTTAATGAATGACATCTTTCAAAAATATCTAGATAAATTTGTAATGATCTATCTTCAAGACATCTTGATCTATTCAAAAAATCTGGAGGAATACAATGAGCATATAAAGTTGATATTACAAAAGCTATAAGATGCAGGTTTGTATGCTAAGCTAAATAAATGTGTATTTTATCAACCAAAGATAGAATTTTTGAGATACATCGTACCTACTAAAGGTTTGATGATAGATGCCAAGAAGATAGAGGTGGTTATACAATGGGCCACCTCAAAGACTATGAAAGATATACAATATTTTTTTGAATTTATTAACTTCTATCGGATCTTCATCAGAAATTACTTTCAAATTGTTGCCTCTCTTATTTGATTGACATATAAAGACAAATTGAAATAGAGGCCTCAAACAAAAAAGATATTTTAAGATCTTAAGATAGCATTCATCACAACTCCAATTTTAGTATATTTAAACTTTATAAAAATATTTTACATAGAAATTGATGCTTTAGATTTTGCACTAGGAGTCATACTTTCACAAATGGATATAGACAATAAATTCCATCCTGTTGCACTTTATTTTTGAAAGTTTTTTGCTGCCAAAATTAATTATGAAATCTATAATAAAGAGCTTCTTGTTATTATGGATTCTTTTTAAGAATGGCATCATTTTTTTTTAAAGGAGCAATGCATCTTATAACTATATATACATATCATAAGAACCTAGAATAATTTATGTCAACTTGGATTTTTAATTGCCACCAAGCTCAATGGAATATATCATTATCTTGATTTAATTTTGTTATTACTTATTGACTTAGGAAGTATCACAGATGCAAGATAGCGGGTTAACAAAGAAACAAAGAAAAGATTTCAAAACTAAAATAATTTCAAGAACAAAAAATTAGATGGACAAGAATAAGAACTAGATGAAGAACAAGAAATTAGATTGATATCAAGAACATGACAACACTTTGGATTGCTCTAAGACTTGTGTTGGTAAGACCAAGGTGCTCTTCGGTCTTACCTCTTATTTATATTATAATACCTATGTCGTATTGGACCTTTTAAGAGTATCTTAGAAAATTCTAGAAGCTTGAGGAAGATTTTGGAAGATTCTAAAAAATCTACAGGAGGTTTTGAAAGATTATAAAAGATTCTAGAGGATTCTTGAAGACTATAGAAGATTCTTAGAAGACTAAAGAAGATTTTAGAAGGTTTTAGAAGGTTCTAAAAAGCTATAGAAAGTTATAAAATACTACAAAAAATTTTAGAAAGTGGTGACTTAAAATATGTCCATGACATCACCTCCTCTTTTAGCGACGAGTTTCAAGAAGAGCTAAAGCAATTTGATGATGAAATCACATACGTAAGAAATTTGGAATTCGTTAGAGTAAAAAAATAACATATTCTATTTTATAATTGTTGGTTATTGGTCCAATAAGACCCTTGAGATGGCGTCGATGATCTCCAAATATAACCTCTATTAAACCAACGTCCCATTGAAGAATTTGTTCTTCATTGCGACCTTCAAAACATCTCCTAAACATAATTTTTGGTCGACTTGGAATCACCCTTCCAACTTCAAGGAATATTATTAAAGCTCGGGCATTTGAATCAAGATTTTTGTAATGAGGTTGTATTCCCAAAGAATCCAAATGCGGCCTTACTTGATGTTAGAAAATTCCTTCTTTGCCTTGTCCATGTTCTTTGAATCCAGCAGCTTGTGAAAGTTGTAATGGTTCTTCAGCCGCTTATATGGTAGAAGAGTCTTCTGACTCTTATTCCTGCAATTTCCTTGAAACACAAAGATTTGACATGATAACTAATAAACTTCTAACAAGATCTATTCTATCTTAAAAAAAATACAAATGTAGGTCTTGGCGTGGCTCTCCGCTGTCGGGGTAGAGAGAATCTGCCTCAACAAAGCGCTGGGCTTCTGGCTGCCACTAATTACTCAAGCAAGATTCAAGTATAATAAAAACCCCCAATTTTTTATAAAAGAGATCTCCATAGGGCTATTACACCCAATACACAAGCCTAATTTCCTCAAACCACTCAAAACATAACAAAATACTTTAAACCCTCATTCTCCCGTAGGAAGGGAATTTTTTCCGGACTTCAATAACCCATAACTTTTAATCCAACCGTCCAAAACTACTTCAAATTTACATGAAGTACTGATATATTCTTCACAACTACTACCACAAATTTCAACCGTCGATTCATTATTGATCTTTAGATATCGCCAAAACCTTAGCAGTAGTATTAAACCCTTGTTTACAAACACTCGTGTACTAAATTCTTCATATCTCACAATCTAAAAGTCCAAATGCTATGAAACTTTGATGTATAGCTTCTTAGCACAATAATACACCTTCTTGAAAATTTTTAGACAAAAATTCGTCCAAAAACTTAAGATATGGCAAACCCCATCACCATCAGCAAAACG